>BLSH010252546.1:197164-228889 GCA_018402905.1 Glandirana rugosa | reverse complement strand
CGCCGCCGGAGGCGCGCCCGTGCGCTCACTGTGTCCAGGGGGGGCCAGGGAGCGGGTGCGGCGGCTTCGATTGCCGCCGGCTACCCGCGATGGCCCCCCCGGAGCGAGTGAGCGGAGGTCCGTGTATGTAAACACGGACCTCCGCTCTGTGTGAGGGGGAAGGGCTGTGATCACAGCCTTCCTTTACGTAAAGGCTGTGACCACTTCCCTTCCCCAGCTAGGCAATCCCCCATACAGTTAGAACACGCCCAGGGAACATAGTTAACCCTTAGCGCGCCCCCTGCAGGTTAACCCCTTCACTGCCAATGGCATTTACACAGTAATCAGTGCATTTTTATAGCACTGATCGCTGTATAAATGCCAATGGTCCCAAAAAAGTGTCAAAATGGTCCGACATGTCCGCTGAAATATCGCAGTACCGCAAAAAATCGCAGATCGCCGCCATTTTTAGTAAAAAAGAAAAAAAAAATTAAAAACCCCAAAAATAAATTCTCATCATCCGTAAACGCGACCACTTTTGCGCAAACCAATCAATAAACGCCGATTGCGATTTTTTTTCATCGCAAATATGAGGAAGAATATAAATCGGCCAAAAACGGTGAAAAAAAGTTTTTTTATATTTTTTTTTTGGATTTGTATTTTAGGAAAAAGTAAGAAATTTGGGGTTTTTTTGCAAAATTGTCGCTCTTCTTTTGTTTATAGCAAATTTTGTTTGGGTACAACGTCGCACGACCGCGCAATTGTCAGTTAAAGCGACGCAGCGCCGAATCGCAAAAAGGGCTCCGGTCCTAAAGCTGGAAATCCTTCCGGGGCTGAAGTGGTTAAGGACATCCTTTCACAGGACTCCTTCTGTTCCTTTTCACCTGGAAAGGGACAAAGAAGCCCTGGGTAATCTGGTAGGAATCTGAAAAATGTAATGTCCCCCTCCCCCATTAAGGGAGGTAAGTGCAGATTGTATCCATATGTGTAGTGGTATGCTGTATAATAAAAACAGTGCTGATAAATTATTGAATGTATTATACCAACCATTTTCATTATCATCCATAGAAGGTATGATCTATACTACCAAACATTTTTAATCCAGATTTTTGACAACTTGGTCCACTCCCACCCTAGACTGCGCACAAATGACAAAAAGCCAATGCTTTCCAATTCCATAGTAATCTAATTTTTACTAATTTACCCATAAAGAAGAGTCTGCATTTTCTGTTGAGTTTGAAAATACATAATACATATTATGGTGTGAGTTGCAGTACCATATTAGCCTAGAAATTACCTATAGAGCTCAATCTCAGTGAAAACAGGGAGCTGTGAAGGTAGGACCTATTTATGATTCTAAATTTAGCCATTTTTAATTATATATAAATATTTTTTGTTTTAACAGAAAAGTAAAGTTTTAGCTTGGAGGCATGAGAATGATTGGCAGAGGTGATTACCTTTGTTTTCCTTGTGATGCCCTGCTCCAGGCCTCCGAAGAGCTAAAACATATCCTCTCATTGATATCTTGCACCTGTAGTCGTATTGGGCGCCGCAAACCCCAAGATATATTCAGAAGACCTTCCACCACAAGTTCTCCACCCTCCTGATAGGGCACAAAGTAAGGATTATAAGCATTTGTGGTTAAGATGCACAAGCATAAAAAAAAAAAATAACAATAAAATGCATGGATTTATTAGCAGGTCCAGTGTATCTGTAAATCTTTGCTTAACATCTGATATATATCTTTCTAACATTATATTTTTAATTAAAAAATACATTATGCTTATCATTTGTACCTAAAGAGTAACTTCACTTTTGTTGTGAAAAAAAAACAATTCCCTCTGGGTGATCAATGTACATTGCAAGGATTTTAACAAACTTTGTTGCAGATTCCTACCACTTTTTTGTGCAGAGTGAATCTGAATGTCTTTTCATTAATAATCAGCTGATGCACTTGCAGTGCTCTAATGAGGAACATTGACTGGTCAGCAGGGCCAGTGGAAGGATTTTTGTCTACTTAGGCGAATGTGCATTTTGGTGCCCCCCCACACCAACTGTTCACCTGCCACCCTCCTCCTCTCCACAATGCAAACTGTCAATGTTGCTTCCGGTCCCGGACGCCGAAGATGGACAAGCGACACTCAGGATACATAGCGAGGGGAGGGGGCACTTTACTGGGGTGCAGTGCTGCAAACCCCTCGAAGTGAAATTTACTCAGAGGGCGCCCAAATTTACAAACATCACCATTTTTTTACTGACAAAAATCATGACATTTGCTGACAGAGCCACATTTTTTACAGACACTTCAAAAAAGTACATAAATGGCCGATTTCAGTGCAAATATCAATATTAAGCTATATATTGTGCTAATCGCACAAGTAACTAGTGTGATTAGCAATGTGTTTACGCTATAACAAAAGGCAAAAAACATATTTCTCTATTTATATGATGGTTAGAGTAATATAACCCAACACAAGGTTTTCCTTTACAGTGTAAAGGGGAACTCTATGGACCCTGACATAGAAGGGCTTGGTGTCATCTGCAAACACTGAAATGGTACTTTTAATCCCAGACCCTATATCATTTATAAATATATTGAAAAGTAAGGGTCCCAACACTGAACCTTGGGGTACACCACTGATAACCTTAGACCATTCAGAGTAAGAATCATTAACCACTACTCCCTGAATTCGGTCTTTTAGCCAGTTTTATATCCATTTACAAATTGATCTTTCCAAGCCTGTAGACGTTACCTTACACATTAGCCTTGTGTGGGGAACGGTGTCAAACGCTTTCGCAAAATCCAAGTATACCACGTCCACAGCCACCCCTCTGTCGAAGGTTTTACTTACCTCCTCATAAAACGAAATCAGGTTTGTTTGACAACTTCTGTCTTTCATGAATACATGCTGTCTGTTGCTTAAAATATTTTTATCCAACAAGAACTCATCTGTGTGGTCTTTAATAAACTCTCCAGTATCTTCCCAGCTATAGAAGTTAAACTAACTATAGTTACTTGGTAAAGACTTTGATCCCTTTTTAAATATGGGCACCACATTGGCCCTACGCAAATCCAGTGGTACTATTCCAGTCCCTAAAAATGAGATACAATGGCTTTGACATGACAGAGCACAATTCCTTTAGGATCCGTGGATGGATGCCATCTGGTCCAGGTGCTTTATCTACCTTTATTCTGTCTAAATACTTCTGGACCATTTCACTTTTGAGCCATTGTGGATCATTTGGGGCTGTGTCACTACCATCCCCGACATGGACATGAGCTTCCCCATGCTCCTTTGTATACACAGAGCTGAAGAAAGTATTTAATAAGTTTGCCTTCTCTTTGTCCCCAGTCACGCACTCTAGATTATTTTGTAAAGGGCCTACATGCTCAGACCTGACCTTTTTACTATTAATACATTGTACACAAGGTGTTCAGAGACCGCACGCATTGTACAAGAGATGTTCAGAGACCGCACACATTATATAAGAGATGTTCAGAGACTGCATACATTGTACAAGAGCTGTTCAGAGACTGCACACATTATACAAGAGATGTTCAGAGACCACATACAATGTACAAGAGATGTTCAGAGACCACAAACAATGTACAAGAGATGTTCAGAGACCGCACACATTGAACAAGAGATGTTCAGAGACTGCACACATAATACAAGAGGTGTTCAGAGACCACATACATTGTACAAGAGATGTTCAGAGACCGCACACATTGTACAAGAGATGTTCAGAGACCACACACATTGTACAAGAGATGTTCAGAGACCGTACACATTATACAAGAGGCGTTCAGAGACCACATACATTGTACAAGAGATGTTCAGAGACCGCATACATTATACAAGAGATGTTCAGAGACTGCATACATTGTACAAGAGATGTTCAGAGACTGCATACATTGTACAAGAGATGTTCAGAGACCACATACATTAAACAAGAGATGTTCAGACTGTGGCCATGATGGCGCATGGGACTCTCAGGATGAGACTGTGGGCATGGCAGGGCTGATACATTAGCATACACAGCTTTCGTGCCCTACCTTTCACATAGCTGGGAGTGGGAGAGAGAAATCTTTATCTGTGCTGTAATCGTTTGTGCTCCTCGTGGGCCTTCTGCTGGGCTAGGCCCCTCCCCCTGGTCTCACTTAGCTCCAGGCTCCTCACTGGGCTCCCTCTCTCCTCACACGCTCTGTATATGCTGCTGAAATGGAGCTGTTGGTGACCATCTAGATCTAAGCTGCGCCCGGGTGGGAGGATTTTTTCCCCATATTCAGCGATCTTTGCCTCCAGGGTTGAAAGGAGAAGCAGAGAGGGGGCAGGTCACTTTGTCTTCAAGTGTGTCACTCAGTTTCTCTCTGTGCTGCAGCTGGCAGAGAAGGAGGTGTGCAGTAGGCAGAGTGGCCCAGGATTCTAGTAAGTAGAGGAGAGCAGCTGGGGCTGTGCTGCCTGTGCCTCCTGTGAGTGTGCTGCGCTGAGTTCGGTACAGGTGCGAGGACGGCCGTCCACCGGCGCCAGCATAAGCACCTCTTGGTTAAGGTTTAAATTAAAGTGCCCCTGCACTACTACTCTCACATCCAAGTTGCTTCTCATGGGTCAAAATGAAATTAAAGGAAATGCTGCAATATCTAAGTGTATAGAGCACTACAATGTGGATCGATAAATTGATGATACTGCACAATTCCACAAGCAAACTATTCCATTAATTTCCCAATAAATTATGGTGTGTATGTGCAAATCTTGCATCCAAAAATAAATAAAGTAGAGTGAATAACAAGTTGGCAATAAACAATAAATATATAAAGTATAAAAAATATGAATAAGGCAGTGCGCATGTGCGGGAGCTCCGGGATGATCGCCTGAGACAGGAGCTCAGCACCTACCGAGGCCACAGGTGCCCCAGGCACCGCTAGCAGCGCCCCAGGCACGCCACTGCTGGGACAGCTAACAACCCCAAGGCACCCTGAAGCGACAGACACCCGGGAGTCGGAGCAGGAAAGGCTTCCAAGCGCAACAGTTCCAAGCTAGCAAGGATCACTGGCCCAGGACAGCGGGAGCTGCCACACAGAACGGGTAAGACAAGCCCGAACCAGCCCACTAAGCACCCGTTTACGAGGGGAAGAGAGACATAGAGAACCACATAATCTCCCAGACCTCCCCTCAGCGGGAACAATAGTGCCCAGCAGTACCGAGATGGCCGCTGTAGCAGCCTGATGAGTACAGCTATCCCCAGGCAAGGTGATCGGCTCCCCGTGGTTTGGAACAATAAGGCAACCTAACGCCCCCTGGCCCCTTGGATAGTCCAAGAGTGCAAGCATCCCAGAGACTAGCTATAGACCTGCCAGCATCAGGCCCTCGCTGAGGTTAGGTGTAAGGTTGGAGACACTGACATCACCAGCTCTCTTTTCCACCCGAGAGCCTGAAGACTCCCCCCCCCCCCCCAGGGGGTACAAGAGTGTGGGAAGTAAGAGAACAGCACCTATTGATACCTCTCAAACTTAGCGTCAGACCAAAGGTCACAAGACATCACCAACCCGGTAAACCCCACTACCACCCTGAATGCAGGGTTCAAATGTGAGAAGGTCGCTGACACAACTATTCCAAGAGACTGACCAGACCCTTCTACCTGACATGTCTACGGCTGGGGCTTGCCCACTAGCTAAACCCTGGAGGTAGCATCGGAGCACAGGGCAGTTCTTACTCCAGCCACCCTCACCCTTACCTCAGGGCCAACTCTAACTGCACACCAACCCCTGTCGGTATCTCCGGCATCCACAGAGTCACTAGTAGGCCACACAATGGAAGATTTTCCAGTCACTCCGGCGGGCCACCTCTCCTCTTTACAACCGGAGGCACACACCCCGAACCCTCTAGCCCAGGATTCTCCACTAAACACGGCGGACTTATTTCTGAAACTTTCCAACCTTTTAGAGAGAGGCCTAGCAAACACTGCTGCAAAAATCACAGGAGATCTAAAAGCAGACTTTCACAACTTAGGCTCCAGAATGGAAGCAATCGAACAAAAATTGGACATTACGGTGGCTAGAACAAATCAAAACTCAGCCCATATTCAAGTACTGCAGGACTAACTGGACACGCCCTAGCAAGAATAGATGATCTTGAAAACAGATCAAGACGATACAACTTCAGGATAAGGGGCCTATTGGAATCTATCACAGAAGTCATACCAGCGGTCCAGGACTTGATTACCTCCTTGATTCCCAATGTGTCTAAACACAGATTGGAAATGGACAGAGCCCATAGGGCCCTAGGTCCCCCAAGGAAAGATGGTTCACCGAGAGATATAATAGTTAAACTACACTTCTACACCATCAAAGAAGAAATTATGAGGGCAACCCATGCCAAATCCTCTATCCTATGCATGGGGCACCAAGTCCAGATTTTTGCGGACTTGTCCCCGACTACTATCCAAAAGAGGCGAGCCATCAAACCGCTTCTTCAGGTGCTCCAACAAAAAGAGATGAAATACTGGTGGGCCTTCCCTTTTGCGGTGAAATTTATCCATAAAGGGAAAACATTTACATTCTCCACGCTACCAGAGGGGGAAAAGCTTCTACTAAACCTACAGTTAATATGCCAAGAAGCACAGATGGACCTTACTGATCCTGCAAGCTCCCACACAAAAAGACCTCTACCTGCGAGCCCAGTTTCGCCACTCTGGACTAAGTAAAAAAGCAAGAAGGCTAAAGACAATAGACCTCCATAACCTTACCCCTGGAAAACTTGGAACTATTCCTTTCTTTTTTGCCTGGTTCGAGTTGACACCTTGGAGTTCGAGTTGACAACTTGGAACTATTCCTTTCCTTTTTGCCTGGTTCGAGTTGACACCTTTTTGAGAACTGGGAAAGCCCCTTTGCGTTTCAACGTGAAGGCCTTGAAATGGGGGCTATTTAGCTCCTCTACCTAAATTCTTTGAACATGTTTTTTCTGGTTTGTTTATAAATATAGCTTGTTGCACAGTTGTTTAGTTCAGTGAACAATTAAGAGGAGCGAGGAGCTCTGAATGGGTTGTCAGCTTCCCATCTAGATTCCACACTCAGGAAGTGGGCCTATGTTCCTTTGGATGGAAACCAGGGTGCCTACGCACATACGCACAAAGTACTAAATCTTTCCTGCGCTCATGGAGAGGAGACTTCTCTACAGTGGTGAGGATGGGGTACTATTCGTATGAACACCGGGTATCACGCCACCGTGCTGTCGCTTGTTTGACTGGGGAAGTCCCAACACACTAGAAGAACAAAAAAGCACACAAGGGCGCACTGGCCTAGCGAATTATCCTTGGTAAAAATGTATTTATTAAAATATCATAAAAACATACTCACAAACAGGTTCAGATAACAGGCATTTCAAGCACTGGAATGGCTATGTATCCAATCCACCGTTTCCTGCTGGTGTCCTAGACAGGCTGGCTAACACGTTTCGAGGCCACAGCCTCTTCCTCAGAGCCTACACACATACCAAGATGTTAAGCCACTCTGAAGATTACACTACTTCTTGAAGATCTGATGATATTCTAAGATAAATTTGGGCCTGGGGTCGCCAAGGCCTGGGTGGGTCCCCATGTGCCTCCACTTACCCCCAGGACTTCCTTGGAACTCCTAGGGATAAGTTGTCTGCCCCAGGAGGGTCAGATGTTATTTCTTACCTTGTTTTTGGTTATTGTTAGGCCCTCTCCTTGGAGGGCAGGGTTGGTGGGTTAGAGGTGTCCCTTACCCCCTCAGGCACCAACCCCACTAGCCTCCTTTGGGACTAACTGTCCCTGTCATGTTTCTTATTTCTCTGTCTCTCATCTTTTCTTTCCTTTTTCTTCAACAAAGCACCTAAATTTTTTCTCTACACTGCAGCTGATGCCGGGGCAGCCGGATGGTCCATGCGATTCCCGGATTCCCTCGAGCGACCCTTGTCGTCGGAGTGCCAGGCCATCGGTGAGTGCTATTGTAAACACAAGCTTTATCCCCCACAGGTTCCATGGCTAAAGTGGCCCTGAGACACCTTAAAATAGCTACCCACAACGCCCAGGGACTGAACTCCCCTATAAAAAGGAGGAAAGTCCTCGACCACTACAAACCCCTTAAATTAGATGTAGTAATGATCCAGGAGACTCATTTCAGCACAGCCCCAAATTCCTTCACTCACACTTCCCCGCAGTCTTCTTGGCTAAAGCGGAGTCTAAAACTAAAGGGGTAGCCATCCTGATTTCCAAAGCATGAGGTTTCACCCCATGCTTAGAAATGAAAGACCCAGGGGGGAGATTTTTTCTCGTCAAGGGCACCATTGATGGAAATTTATATACCCTAGTCTCTTATTATGCCCCGAATAAAGGCCAACCAACCTTTTTCAAATCGTTATTTGATTCTATCCAACCCCATCTAGAAGGCTGTATTATACTGGGGGGGGGGAGATTCCAATGTTGCCTTTGACCAGGGACTTGACAAATCCAGACCCCTAGGTAACCAACTAATTCGCCCTTCCAAAGTGAGTCTCAAAATTGCCAAATTGCTACATACATTAAATATGACAGACGCTTGGAGGGAACTCAACCCAACCAAGAGAGATTATACACACTACTCCTCTCCCCACAATTCTTATGCATGGATTGACCACCTGTTAGTACAAACAGACATAATACCTCTAGTAATGTTCTCACGGATAATCGACACAGCAATCTCAGACCATTCTAAAGTAATTTTGCATATGCGATCCGCCCCACACTATGCGAGACAGAACCAGTGGAGACTGAATGAATCATTGCTCACTGATCCGGTCAAAGTCACTGAGATTAACAACTCTCTTAAGGAATGTTTCCTTCATAACAACACAGAAGGGATTTCCGCAGAAACCATCTGGGCGGCTCATAAAGCTTTAATTAGAGATAAACTTATCCAGATATCCTCCAAATTAAAAAAGGAGCGATTGGTAGACCTAGCCAGACTTGAAAAATCCTACCTGACTCTTCAGGCACTGCACAAGACGAGCCCTTCTAAATCTCTCACCACCCTGCTGGATAAAGCTAGATTAGAGCTTAATATGGCCCTGACTGCTAAAGCTGAAAATCTATCTGGTGGAGCGGACAAAAATTTTATACGCAGAACGACAAATTAGGTTCCATGCTAGCAGCAGGGATCTCTCCCCGACCTCGCTACTCCACATTCCCCAAAATCAGAATACCTGGACAGGGCCTTACCTCCAACCCGGTGACTATCCTGGATGGTTTCAATTAATTCTACTCAGATATATATGGTCCTCATAGACAGAACTATAAGGAATCTGCTTCAACATTCCTTGATGGTCTCCCCCTGCTCTCCCTGACGACAGAGCATAAACAAATTCTAGAGGCAGACATCACAGAAAGGGAGATTTTAGGGGTCATGAAGGACTTGAGATTGGGATCTGCCCCAGGCCCTGACGGTCTGTCTGCCCCTTACTATAAGACCTTAGCTGAGACACTTTCTCCCTTCTTGACGAAATTCCTTAACTCAGTTTCACGGGGCACTCCTCTGGACCCACAGCTCAACTTGGCCATCATCACGGTAATACCGAAACCAGATAAGAATCAGGAGAAAGTAGGCAACTATAGACCGATCTCATTGATTAACAATGACATTAAAATTCTGACTAAGACATTGGCTAACAGGATAGCTTCATTTATTAACACCTATATACACAAAGATCAGGTAGGCTTCAACCCCGGGTGGCAGGGGCCGGATCAGATCCGCAGGGCCATCGACCTGATTTCCATTTTACAATCCAATTGGGAGGGAGGCCCAAAACAAAGAGGCATGATCTTATTGTTAGATCTACAAAAGACCTTTGATTCTGTATCATGGCCATACCTTTTCATACTTTTAGAGAGATGGGGGTTCGGCCAGCGCTTCTTGGGCATTATCAGAGCCCTTTATTCCTCGTCCATGGCCCGAATAAGGCTCCAGGGTTTCTATTCAAAACCGATAGCCATAGCTAAGGGGATGAGACAGGGGTGCCCCCTGTCTCCACTCATTTTCGCAATAGCCATTGAAACCTTAGCAATCGCGATCCGCCAAAACCCAGACATCCAAGGAGTGACCTGCAGGAACCGGGGCCATAAATGTGGTCTCTTTGCAGATGACATTCTTTTGTTCATAACTTCACCCCACACTTGTCTTCCCAACTTAAGCCACACTCTAGACTTATTTGCAGATTCCTCAGGACTCAAAGTGAATTACTCCAAATCACATGCAATGAACATTTCCCTCCCACCTGAAATAGTTACCTCTCTGCAGCATTTATTCCCCTACCAATGGAACCGGTCATCTATTAAATACCTGGGTATTAATCTTACGGCCAAAATAGAAGATTTATACTCTAACAACTACCCCCCCATGCATCGAAAACTCAAGGACGACTTGAAAGCCTGGTCAATCAGGGGACTCTCTTGGTTGGGTAGAATCAATGCAGGTAAAGTGACTCTCTTGCCACAGTTACTTTATCTATTTCGAGCCTTACCCGTAAATATCAGAAGAGACCATCTCAGGACCTTCCAGAGCAAGATCCTCCGATTTGTCTGGGGAAACTCACTCAGGATATAGGTTTCCCCAAAATATATTATACAGACACAGGAAAAATGGAAGGCCTGGGGCTTCCATTGTTCCTTAAATACTATCAAGCAGCCAGATTAGCACAGCTCTCCCTGGTCTACACGAGATTCGAAAAACCAGACTGGATCCAGATCGAGAGGCAGGAAGTCCCAAATCACACAATAGATTACCTTCTTTGGACTCCTCCTAAAAAAAGACCCCCAATTTTATCTCCCACATTATCACACTCATTTTCCCTCTGGGATAATCTGTGGAACCGCCCAGAGCTTATTTCACCCTTGAACCCCTGCACATCTTTCACAACCCAGATTTTTCCCCAGGACTTAATATAAAAGCGTTCAAGTGGTGGCTGGACAAGGGGCTGTACCGTATAGGGCACTTTTTCATCACATTGGGCCCCATGTCTCTGAGCCAATGCATAAGCAAACTAGACCTCCCAAACTCTGAAAGGTTTAGATTTCAACAAATTCATAATTTCCTGCAGCAAATCTGGAAAGAGAAGCCCCTCCCACCCAATTTCATGGCTTATGAAATATGGTGTGGCCAAGCCATGAAACAGAAAGGTGGTATTTCGGTAGTTTACAATTCTCTCACCCAGCCTGGAACAAAAACCTCTTATATGAACCGTTGGGAGGAGGATCTTCAGATCTCTTGGGACTTGGAGACATGGCATGGTGCCCTATCAAACTCCTTCCGAGGCACCCTAAATACCACTCTCATGGAGGCTAGCGTCAAAGTGATCACCAGGTGGTACCTCACCCCGACAAAGCTAGCCTCAATTTACCCTTCGGCAGATCCCAGGTGCTTCAGAGGCTGCTCCCTATTGGGTTCAATGCCTCACATATGGTGGGAATGCCCAAGGATTCACCCATTCTGGAGGAAAATTTTTAACCTCATTGATAGGATTGCCAGCTCTCCAGATATCGCTCTTCTCAATGCCCACATACCGAATTTATCCAAATCCAACAGGAAACTAGTACATTTTATACTGCTTGGGGCCAAGCTCACTATAGCAAAATCTTGGAAAAAAACAAAGATTCCCTTGGCAGCAGCCATACATAATATCTCATGGATCATGTCACAGGAGAAGTTATCTAGCATCCTCTCAGACACAACTAGGAAGTTTGAGGCTATCTGGGAGCCTTGGGCAGCCTATGTGGGTATTACCTTTATTCCGGGTCTGACCCGGCCTTCGGTTGCGGATGATCCAAACTAATTTTTGGTGCTCTTCAGCCTTAGTCTTTCTCTCTTCTTTTCTCTTCTCTCTTCTTCTTTTCAACTCGGCCGGGTACTACAATTCTGTTTTGCTTGGGTCCAGCTGTGATCCCGAGGATCTTTAGTACTATTTCAACACTAACAGCAATGTAACAAGTTTATCTCAGGGCTCTTAGACCATAATTTCCTTACCGAGAATCTGCAGAGACAGGAGATGGGTGGTTCCTCTGGTCCCCCTCAGTGGAGTGAACTTCCCCCATCCTGGTCCCAGTTGATTGATCCCAGTTAGGGGTGCCAGGACGTTGGGGGAAGGGAACCTACCGCTGTGGCCACCCTAGGGAAGCGGCCATCTCTTTTTCTCCTCTTTTCTGAGTATTGTTATGCAGAGGATATTTAAGTCCGAGACTCAAGCAGTTAATTCATTCAATGTTTCTGTTCTAGATGCCTTTATTTGTTGGATATCTCTTTAATGTACTGTACCCTATTGTGTTACAAACAGAAATTAAATAAAATCTTTGAAAGTAAAAAAAAAATATGAATAAATAAATCCCATTCATATATGTGCACATTCCATATAATTCATCCAGTTCTTGCAAAAAGCGCTACGTGCTTAAGTAAAATATATGCAAAATATATTTAAATGTTGAGCAAATAAAGAAATATATAAAAATATAGAATTGATGAAAATGTTGATATATATACAGTTGTGCTCATGAGTTTACATACCCTGGCAGAATTTATGATTTCTTGGCCATTTTTCAGAGAATATGAATGATAACACAAAAACATTTCTTTCACTCATGGTTAGTGTGTGGCTGAAGCCATTTAATATCAATCAACTATGTTTACTCTTTTTAAATCATAATGACAACAGAAACTACCCAAATGACCCTGATCAAAAGTTTACATACCCTGGTGATTTGGCCCGATAAAATGCACACAAGTTGACACAAAGGGGTTTGAATGGCTATTAAAGGTAACCATCCTCACCTGTGTTCTGTTTGCTTGTAATCAGAGGGTGAGTACCCTTCGGTACCACTCTGACCGCGAGTTAACGACCCGGCCTGCACCACTACTCTTCAGTCTAGCATGGACTACGGGACAACTTCATACCACCACCTGTGTCCCATCCAGCCCTCGTGCTCCCCTGTGCTCCAGCGCTCCCTGTCTACTCTACCAGGGGTTCTGGAACCAGGGCCGTAAGAGAGGTTGCCTACTGCATAAGTCAGACTCTACCACCAGGGACGTGACACCCCAGTTCTTAATACTGTGTATTGCCCCCTTTAACATCAATGACAGCTTGAAGTCTTTTGTGGTATTTGTGGGTGAGGCTCTTTATCTTCTCAGATAATAAAGCTGCCCATTTCTCTTGGCAAAAAGCTTCCAGTTCCTGGAAATTCTTGGGCTGTCTTGCATGAACTGCACGTTTAATATCTCCCCAGAGTGACTCAATGATATTGAGGTCAGGAGACTGAGATGGCCACTCCAGAACCTTCACTTTATTCTGCTGTAGCCAATGACAGGTCGACTTGGTCTTGTGTTTTGGATCATTGTCATGTTGGAATGTCCACGTAAGTCTCATGCACAGCTTCCTGGCTGATGAATGCAAATGTTCCTCCAGTATTTTCTGATAACATATTGCATTCATCTTGCCATAAATTTTGACCAAATTTCCTGTGCCTTTGTAGTTCACACATCCCCAAAACATCAGCGATCCACCTCTGTTTCACAGGCCTTGTTGACTCCTCTACAAATTTAGAGGTTGTGGTTGTGGCCAAAAAGCTCAATTTTGGTCTCATCACTCCAAATGACTTTGTGCAAGAAGGTTTGAGGTCTGTCTCTGTGCTGTTTGGCGTATTGGAAGCGGGATACTTTGTTGCATTTGCGTAGTAATGGCTTTCTTCTGGGGACTCGACCACGCAGCCCATCTTTCTTCAAGTGCCTCCTCATTGTGCATCTTGAAACAGCCACACCACATGTTTTCAGAGAGTCCTGAAATTATTTGTGGGTTTTTCTTAGCATCCTGAACAATTTTCCTGGCAGTTGTGGCTGACATTTTAGTTGGTTTACCTGACCGTGATTTGGTTTCAACAGAACCCCTCATTTTGCATTGATTAGAGTTTGAACACTGCTGATTGGCATTCTCAATTCCTTGGATATCTTTTTATATCCCTTTCCTGTTTTCTTGCACTTATGGTTAGTGTTTGGCTGAAGCCATTTATTATCAATCAACTGTGTTTACTGTGTTTTTAAATCATAATGACAACAGAAACTACCCAAATGACCCTGATCAAAAGTTTACATACCCTGGTGATTTTGGCCTGATAACATGCACACAAGTTGACACAAAGGGGTTTGAATGGCTAATAAAGGTAACCATCCTCACCTGCAATCTGTTTGCTTGTAATTAGTGTGTGTGTATAAAAGGGTCAATGAGTTTCTGGACTCCTGACAGACCCTTGCATCTTTCATCCAGTGCTTCACTGACATTTCTGGATTCTGAGTCTTGGGGAAAGCAAAATAATTGTCAAAGGATCTGCAGGAAAAGGTAGTTGAACTGTATAAAAGTTTTTGTGTTCTCATTCATATTCTCTGAAAAATGGTCAAGAAATCATAAATTCTGCCAGGGTATGTAAACTTATGAGCACAACTGTATACATATATATATATATTGTGGCAGAGCGATGCCATGGCAGGGTCTAGAAGAAGGTTGTGACCCAGAATTCTCAACCAGACGGGTTGAGGAGCTCCAGGGAGCATGTGACATGAAGAGGAAACTGGCTTTTTTTTTAGTAAAAGCGCTTCTTAGGGGATATGTGGAATGAATGCCCACATCCCTAAATGCAGTACTAACACGAAAAACCCTCTGTTTGGGACTTTTTAGGGCATAAATTTCACAGAGCAAATCAGACAATTCTAAAAATCTCATATTTTATTTTATGAGAGGTTAAAATAGGGTACAAAAAATCCCATAAATACATAATACAATGATATTAGTGTCAACAATACATATTAGAACCAGACCACTTATTGCAACACACTCATGTACAAATGTACAAAGTGCTACCCAATGCGATCGAGGTCATGCGTTGTTCCTCTTTTTCAGAGGAAAAAAGTGGTAATACATTGGTTGCTATCGTTTGGAAAAATTGGCAATCTTCTCAGTTGAATTAAACAGTATATATAGGAGACAACTGCTGCTGTGGCAAGCCTTGGGTCGTCTAATGGGAATGGAGTGCGCCCACAAATCCAAGGGCTCCACCCGAATGGAGGAAGAGGAGGAGAAATGTATCTGGGGGGCCCCCTTTTAGCCCCACAGATCAAGTCCCAATGCACCCCTGGTAGTGTATATCACTTAATGCAGTGAAGTGTGCACAAGATAGTAGGGTCGGATGTTGGAACGATGGTGCTTGTCTGGCGTGTTAGGTAGTGATAAACATAAGACAAGAAAATTTCGAATCCGCCTCCATCCAGGCTAAAAGTGGCACCTGGATGGTCAAGAAATCATAAATTCTGCTAGGGTGTGTAAACTTATTAGCACAACTGTATATATTATATATATTGTGGCAGAGTGCTGCCATGACATGGTCTAGAAGGTTGTGACCCAGAATACTCAACCAGATGGGTTGAGGAGCTCCAGGGAGCTTGTGACATGAAGAGGAAACTTGCTTTTCAGTTTCCTCAGTATTTTCTTAAGTTCGTTTTGGGACCTGGAGCCTGGAGATTTTAAAGTGATCTGGATGGGGTGAAATCTCCAATCCTGGATCCAGGTATTCAGAACAGCCTGTGTATTGATTGGTCAGGTGTGTGTTAGGCTTTTAGTAATAGCCTGACCATGGTTCTGAGCTCCATCCCAGCAGACAGGAGGTCTGGCCCAGGAGTCAGGAGGGCTCCACGTGGGAGCCAGTGCAGCAAGAGGCTGCTAGCTGTGTGCACCAAGGTAGTCAGTGAACAGTCTGTATGAAACAGATAAGGGCCTGGAGTGTAAGGCCAGAGCTGCAGTGCTGCAACTGAGAGCCAAATAGGCTGTATGTCCTCTATGTTGATGGGAAAAGAAATTCTGAAAACCCCTGTGAGGGAAACCTATGTTTGTGCTTGCTGAACTTTCTTTTAATAAAAATGGGCAAACAAAGCCCTTAACAAGAAAAAACAGTGAGTGGCGGTGTCCTTAAAGCTCTAGATTTGATGCTAGTTCTTTCATATTGTGGCGGATGCAGAGGCAGAAGTGGAGATCCCTGCAAAGAAGTAAGTGTCCTCCTTGCGGGGATCGTTTTGACAGCCTCCGCTAGCTCAGCAGGGATCGATCCGCTGATCACCGCTGAGCTCACTGTGTAGAGACGGACCTGTCAGGGCACCGCTGTCCTCTATGGGAGATCGAATGAAAATGGACCTGCCTGTCCATTTTCATCTGATTCCAACAGATCCAAACCACTAGATGGATGGAAAATAGGGTTTCCGTCCGTTTGGATTTAGCGGACCAGATTGGATCGGATAGCAGCGGATGTCAGCGGACTTGTCACCGCAGACATCCTTCGTTCCATAGAGGTGAATGGAACGTTCGATCAGGTCTGTCTGAAAAACGGACAGTCTGACTTGCATGTGTGAAAGGGGCCTAAGACCCCTTTTATACTGGGGCATTTTTCAGGTGCTTTAGCGCTATAAATAGTGCCTGTAAAGCGCCTGAGAAATGCCCCCCAATCCACTCCAGTATGAAAGTCCGAGTGCTTGTGTGCTTGTGGTGTCATACCCTGTGACGAAGTCTACTACGAGCGCCCCCTCCTGAACCGTACCAGGCTACATGCTCTCAACATGGGGAGTATGGGTGCTTTGGGGGAGGGGGGGTCTCTGCCCCCCCAACTCAAAGCACCTTGTCCCATGTTGATGGGGACAAGAGCCTCTTCCCCACAAGCCTGGCTTGTGGGGGTCCGTGGGCGGGGGGGGGCTTATCGGACTCTGGAAGCCTCCTTTAATAAGGGGGCCACCAGATCCCAGCCTCCCCCATGTGAATAGGTTTGGGGTACAATGTATCCCTACCCATTCACCAAAGAAGGAGTGTAATGTAAAAAAAACAAGAGGCAGTTTTTGACAAGTCCTTTATTTTGTAAAATAGCTGTTTTCTTCTTTCTTCCTCCATCTTCTCCTGGCCTGGTCCTTCTTCTGGTCTTCTGCTTCATCTTTTAGTCTTCTTGCTTCCTCTCTTCGTCTTCAATCTTCATCTTCTTCTTCTTCTTTCACCGCTGCTGCTCTCTCCGTTGCTGCAGTCCGGCCTCTGTGTGTGTTTTTTTTTTTTTTTTTAACACTGTTCAAATAAAAAAATCTGATCACTTTTATTGCTATCACAAGTGATAGTAATATATGGTGAAAGGTGCTCTTTATAAAGGGATGGGGTCTTTGCACTTCATAGTATTCAGATCACCAAAAACGGCGATTCTGAATACTGTCATATTTTTAAAACCGGCGCCGTTTGCCGCCTAGTAAACCAGAAGTGACATTGTGACGTTGCTTCCGGAAATGTACGAAGGAGTCCCGATTGAAGCTGATTCCGGCTTCCACAGGGACTCCACACAGCGGCCAGAAGTGTTGGATCAGAGCTCTGGCCTCCTGGTGGGACAGGAGATCGGAGAAGAGCGGCGGACGGTGGCGAGAGGGGGGTGGCCCCTCCTGCTCCCTGGGATAAAGACAGAGTGGCTTCCGAGCCGGGCTAACTTTACTGTTGTCTTATTTTGTAACTCAAAAAAGTGATTTAAAACAATAAAAAAGCAATTGAAACACCGCTGCGCAAATACCGTGTGACATAAATTGCCATTTAAAAACACGGTTCCTGGCAATATAAAAAAAAAAATAGCTGAAAAAAGTGCATGGGTATCCCCTCCAGTCCAAACCAGGCTCTTCAGGTCTGGTTTGGATATTAAGGGGAACTCCGTCCCAAATATAAAAAAAAATTACGCGGGATTCCCCCTAAAATCCAAACCAGACCCTTATCTGAGCATGCAGCCCTGGCCAGTTAGGATGGTGGGGGACGAGCGAGCGCCCCCCCCTGAACCATACCAGGCTACATGCCCCCCCACCTCAAAGCACCTTGTCCCCATGTTGATGGGGAAAAGAGCCTCTTCCTCACAAGCCTGGCCGGTGCTCATGGGGGTCTGCGGGTGGGGGAGGCTTATCGGAATCTGGAAGCCCCCTTTAATAAGGGGGCCCCCAGATCCCGCCCCTCCCTATGTGAATAGGTTTGGGGTACATTATATCCCTACCCATTCACCAAAAAAGGAGTGTAGTGTAAAAAAAACAAGAGGCAGTTTTTGACAAGTCCTTTATTTTGTAAAATAGCTCTTTCTTCTTTCTTCCTCCATCTTCTGCTGGCCCAGCCCTTCGTCTGGTCTTCTGCTTCTTCTTTTAGTCTTCTTGCTTCCTCTCTTCGTCTTCAATTTTCAATCCTCATCTTCATCTTCTTTCACCGCCGCTTATTAAAGGGGGGCTTCCAGATTCTGCCCGCAGACCCCCACAACCACCGGCCAGGGTTGTGGGGATGAGGCCCTTCTCCCCATCAACATGGAGACAAGGTGCTTTGGGGGTGACCTCAAAGCATCCTCCCCATGTTGAGGGCATGTGGCCTGGTATGGTTCGGGGGGTTTGCACTTGTCCCCACCCCCTCCTGCCCTGCCAGGGCTGCATGCTCAGATAAGGGTCTGGTTTGGATTTTGGGGAGGGCCCCATGCCATTTTTTTTAAAAATTTTGGCACGTGGTTCCCCTTAAAATTCATACCAGACCTGAAGGGCCCGGTTTGGATTTTGGGGGGGACCCCACATCATTGAAAAAAAAAAATTGGTGCGGGGTTCCCCTTAAATTCCATACCAGACCTGAAGGGCCTGGTTTGGATTTTGGGAACCCCACATAGTTTTTTTTTTTAAATTTTGGCGTGGACCCCACTGTTGTAAATTAGTTAAATAATTGTGATAAAAACCCCCAGTCAAACAGGTGGCGAAAAATTGGGCCTTGGGTGCTGGCGGTGCCAGAACACTGTAACCCTTGCAGTTACTCTTGTTGGACACAGAAACGGGCCCTGCTGTTTTAAATTAGTTTAAAGTTTTAGTTGTTATGGCATGCCCCCCCAATGTATATTGTGAAAGAGGATGTTACGCCGAGTAAATAGATACCATACATGTTACGGTTGAGAATTGCATACACTTGCGGAATGATGACAAACGTAAAAATCTCCATAGGTGGCGCTTTAAAAAATTTTAAGTAACGCTAGATTTTTAACGGTTACCAGGTTAGAGGTGCAGAGGAGGTCTTTTGCTAGAATTACTGCTCACACTCTGGCGATCGCGGCGATACCTCACATGTGTGGTTTGAACACCGTTTTCATATGCGGGCATGACTTACGCATGCATTTTCTTTGCTGCGCAAGCTCTCGGTTACGGCGGCGCTTTACATTTTTTTTTACATTTTTTTTATTTTGTTTTATTTTATTTTTTTCAACACTGTTTGTTTAAAAAAAATCACTTGTAAACATCCCTTGTGATAGTAATATATGGTGACAGGTACTCTTTACCTCCTTTGCACTTCACAGTATTCAGATCACCAAAAACGGCGATTATGAATACTGTCATTTTTTTAAAACCGGCGAGTAAACCAGAAGTGATGTTGTGACATTGCTTCCGGAAATGTATGAAGGAGTCCCGAATGAAGCTGATTCCCACTTCCACAGGGACTCCACACAGCGGCCAGAAGTAGAAGTGTCGGATCAGAGCCCTGATCTCCTGGTGGAACGGAAGACCGGAGAAGAGCGTCAGACGGTTGCGGGAGGGGGGTGGTTGGCCCCTCCCGCTCCCTGGGATAAAGACCAAGCGGCTTCCGAGCCAGATCGGCCATTATCACTGGATAGCCGTACGCCTGCTCTAAAAGACAGTACTGGGGTATAGCCTGTAGCTGCAGGCTATACCCTGATACATCCACTTAAAGCTGCTGCCATTTATAAACAATGACATGCCCCAGTCAAACAGGTGGTGAAAAATTGGGCCTTGGGTGTTGCCAGTGCCAGAACAATGTAACCCCTTGCAGTTACTTTTGTTGGGCGCAGGAACGGGTCCTGCTGTTGTAAATTATTTTAACCACTTAACGCGAATCACTGTTTATAAATGGGGGCTGCTTTAAGTGGAAGTATTGGGGTATAGTCTGCAGCTACAGGCTATACCCCAGTACTGTTTTTTACAGCAGGTGGCCGGCTATCCGTTGACAACAGCCTATTCGGCTTGGAAGCCGCTCGGTCATTATCTCAGACAGCGGGAGGGGACATCTCACATCCGTCCGCCGCTCTTCCCCGGCCTCCCGTCCCACCAGGAGACTGGAGCTCCGATCCAGCACGTCCACCGGCTGTGTGGAGTCCCTGTGGATGCCGGAATCGGCTTAGATCGGGACTCCTTCATACATTTCCAGAATCGCTGTTTTTGGCGATCTGAATACTGTAAATTGTAAAGGAGGGATGGATCCCTCCAAAAAGAGTACCTGTCACCATATATTGCTATCACAAGGGATGTTTACATTCCTTGTGATAGCAATAAAAGTGATCAGTTTTTTTTTAAGGAACAGTGTTAAAAGAAAAAAATATAATAAAATAAATAAAAAAAAAAAAAAAATGAAAGCACCATCGTCCCCGCGAGCTCATGCAGCAAAGCAAAATGCATATGTAAGTCACGCCCGCATATAAAAACGGTGTTCAAGCCACACATGTGAGGTATCACCGTGATCGCCAGAGTGTGAGAAATAATTCTAGCAAAAGACCTCCTCTGCACCTCTAACCTGGTAACCGTTAAAAAATGTAAAAGCGTCGCATATGGAGATTTTTAAGTACTGGAGTTTGTTTCCATTCCGCGAGTGTGTGCAATTTTCAACTGTGTCATGTATGGTATCTATTTACTCGGCATACCATCCTCTTTCACAATATACAAAAAATTGGGCTAACTTTACTGTTGTCTTATTTTTAAACTCAAAAAAGTGATTTTTTTTTTAAAAAAAAGGCGCTTTAAAGACCGCTGCGCAAATACTGTGTGACAAAAAGTATTACAATGATTGCCATTTTATTCTCTAGGGTGTTTGAAAAAAGTATATAATGTTTGGGGGTTTTCTATCAAAATTTTCTATCAAAAAAACTGATTTTAACTTGTAAACAACAAATGTAAAAAAGGGCTCTGGGGGTTAAGGGGTTAAAAACTATATATTTTAATACACCACGTCAAGTGTACTATATACCGTATGGACAGATATATAGTGCACACTCAATACGCTGTGTGTGTATGTATATATATATATATATATATATATATATATATATATATATATAGATATATATATATATAGATATACAGGCGGTCCCCTAGTTACAAACATCCGACTTACGAATGAATCCTACTTACAAACGGAGGTAGACAACAGGAAGTAAGAGGAAATCTCCCCCTAGGAAGGGAAATTCACTCCTGTAAGGGTTATTATGGGAAAAAGGTGTCTCCGCTGAAGCTTTATCACCAATCCTTGTTTCACCAACCCAAAATTTTCAAAATCCAATTATCATATATTTATATATATATATATATTTTTTTTTTTCCTACACTAACCTGTCTGCACTAACTGACAGATTTTATATTTCTAACTATCTATCTATTAAGTTAGCTATCTATTTTTTGTACTTTTTTTCTAGTTTTAACCACATTTTTAAGCTAGCTAGCTAAACTGTCTGTTTTCAGGAACCTATGCTCTCTCTCTAACAACGCCGACACACTACATAGAGCCGCTGTACAAGCAGCTTTATATAGTGTGGGGCGTGGATTGAGGCTGCTGTGCAGTGACTGGCTAAAGGCACCCTCCCTTTAGCCAATCAAAGCTCTCACAGCAGGCCGCCCGCTGATCGGCCAAAGCGTGCAGGTCATGTGCATGCTTTGGCCAATCAGCGCCATTTGAAAACCTTATGGGGCGCGCAAAGTTGCCATAATGTTCGGGTTTCCCCGAACAAACGAACAACAAATGTTCTGGTCGAACTCACGTTTGACCCGAACACGAAGCCCATCCCTAGTTCTCAGATTTCTTAATTGCTTTTGTCCTTCCCTTCCAGGTACAGTAGTCCCTCTCCTCCCTTTTCTCTCTCCCTCTCTCTCCTGTTGGTCATCTGGGTCACCTCTCCTGGATCTCTCTCCCTCGCAGGGACAGGACTGGATGATATAAGCAAGGCAGGTCTCACAAAGCACAGTTCCTAGGGTAAGACTACACTTTTATTTACAGTGCAACCCCTTTCTGATCCATGCAGGCTAATAACGCCAATCCCCCTCCTCTGTGCATAATATCCCAAAATGTTCAGTGCTTCAATTCCCCAAGCAAGAGACAGAAACTATTTAATCAATACTAATCCAATAAAGCTGACATCGTCCTCCTTCAGGAAACCCATTTCCCAGCTTCCTATAATCCCTCATTTTTACATGGCCACTATCCCTAATTTTACCTCTCCAATGCCCCCAACAAGACTAAAGGAGTAGCCATTTGCTTCTCCAAACACGTTAAATTCTCTCAGACGGATGTCCATAAGGACCCGGCAGAGAGATATTTGCTAGTCAAAGGTACAATAGACGGGGTTATATACACCTTCATCTCCTACTATGTACCAAACAGCGGCCAGGCCAATTTCTTCTCATCCATGCTAACAAAACTGCGGCCTCATATCCAAGGAATACTCATGATGGGAGGCAACACTAATCTAACCTTTGACCTATTACTTGACAAATCAAACAAAGGTATACCCTGTACAAAGAAACCAATCAAACAGAGCACTAACAGCCACTCTTCTTCACAATATTGGCCTAGTAGACATTTGGAGGGAGTTAAAACCCCACACCAAGGACTACACTCATTACTCAGTGCCCCATCAAATTCATGCTAGAATAGATCACATCTTTATGCACGCTGCCCGCATCCCTCTCGATATTAAAGCTAATATTAAAGATTGACCCATTTCAGACTCTCCCGAGACCCTGTGGGCGGCTCACAAAACCGTGATCAGGGGAAAAATCATCCAAATCTCCTCCAAATTGAAACACGAGTGCCGCTCTTCCATAGCCAAACTCACCTCTGACTTTCTAGCGCAGAGCAAAGCCCATAAACGGCACCCCACTAAGGATACTTTGGACAAACGTGAAACGGCTCGCATTTGACACTGTCTCTTGGCCGTACATTTTCAATGTCTTATCAAGATGGGAGTTCGGCCCTAATTTCCTGGGGGTCCTGCAATCTTTATATTCTAATCTCAGTGCTCAAGTTAGACTACAGGGGTACCATTCGAAACCATTCCAAATCGAGAAGGGCACAAGACAGTGATGCCCGTTATCCCCGTTATCCCGTTATATTTGCAATAGCCATTGAATCGTTGGCGATAGCGATCAGACAAAACCCGAATATCAAAGGGGTCTTATGCGGGACCCAAGAGCATAAAAGCGCACTATTTGCGGATGATCTGTGACTTTTCGTCACTCCCCCTCTCAGATCCACTCCAAACATTTTCGCTTTGCTTAAAGGATTCGGGAAAGTATCAGGACTCTTAGTGAACATGTCCAAATCCCAAGCATTACATATCACAACCCCTCCAAACCTGGTCACCAACCTACAGACTCACTTTCCCTTTAGTTGGTGCTTCGCTTCTATCCCCTATCTGGGGATCAAGCTGACCCCCAAATTTGAATCCCTATATCAAGCCAACTATCCACCAATGTTCCTCAAATTGTCCTCTGACTTAACGGCATGGGTAAAACATGACCTATCCTGGCTAGGTCGCATCAATGCATTTAAGGTGACCCTTCTTTCGCGCCTGATTTATCTCTTCAGATCTCTCCCTATAGCCGTCAAAAAGGCCCAATTATTACAATTCCAATCTAAAATTTTACAACAGATGCCCTAAAAACACTCTGTATCGCCTTAAAATACAGGGAGGGCTTGGAGTCCCCAGTTTATGGTGGTACTTTCAAGCAGCTCAGCTGACTCAAATCTCCATGGTATATTCCCAAACCCAATTGAATCTCAATAGAGAGGCAAGCAGTCCCACGCATACTATAGATTTTCTTCTATGGTTACCCCAAAAATTTAGGCCCACAGTACTTGCCACCACCCTGTCCCAATCCTTAGCCCTGTGTGATTGTCTACATAAAATCCCTTTCCTGATCTCACCTCTCCGTCCTTTGACACGCTTATTTCAAAACCCCAGATTCACTCCAGGCCATAACATCTTAGCCTTTAAATGGTGGCTGAATAAGGGCCTCCTTAGAATCGGACAATTCTTCACTGCCACAGGCCGACTCACAATCGGTTACTGTATTAGTAAACTAGAAATGCCTCAATCTGAGAAGTTCCGTTATTCGCAAATCTCCCACTTCTTACATTCAATATGCCCCAACAAACCCAACCCTCCTAGGGTCGCAGCCTATGAAACATGGTGCGCTGACATATTGGATCAGGGGGGGGGGGGGTTTCCCTGGTATATTCTTTAATTGCCGATAACCAGTCCAAGACAATGCCCTGTCATGGGAGAGAGATCCTGACACAATCTGGAATCCTGATACATGGAACACTTGCCTTCAACGCTCCTCTAAGGGGATTGTGAATGTTTCTCTTATTGAGGCTAATACTAAAGTGCTTTTGCGATGGTACAGAGTCCCCCATACTTTAGCGAAAATTTATCCAGACACCCCCCACTATGCTTTAGAGGTTGCAATCACATGGGTACAATGCTCCATATCTGGTGGACCTGCCCACGAATACGGGGTCTCTGGAACAAAATTTTCGCAATCATCCCCATAATTACCGGAGTATCAATTCAACAAACTCCGGAGATAGCCCTACTTAACCACAGGATAGACAATCTGAACAAACGCACTCAACAATTAGCCCCTTTCATACCCACGGCAGCTAAAATCACGATAGCTAAATTCTGGAAAAAAACTGCAGTTCCACTGACTGCAGTTGAGAGCAAAATTACCTGGATCATGACACAGGAGAATATTGTCAGCATCTTTTTGGGATAAAGTACGGCCCTTTGAGCTAACCTGGGAGCCGTGGATGACATTTTCCCGCATCCCTATATACACAGGGGCCTCATACTCCTAATTCCTTTAACCCCAGATGACCCAGGGGTTCCACCCTCTTGACCTCCCTCTCTCCCTTATACTTTTGTTGACTGTCTCTCTTCACCTATGCTCACTTTCTTTCTTCCTCCTTCTCTACTACTTACCTGGATGGAATTCAGGGCATTAGATAGACTGATATGTTGCACAATATTGACATGCATTGAGACATCCCCCCAGGAGGTTCAAACTCCTTCAGACTCTCGTCAAGCATGGTCGATCTCTCCCTCCTACGCTTCACAGGGGGGTGGCCGGAGTTCCCTGCTCTGCAGCATGATCCCATCAGGGGTGGTGCGGGGCTCTCGGGCCACTTTACCCCAGAATCAAAATAGCTTCAACTATGCATGTTATCTTTTGATATTTTATTGTGCAATGTGTATTCACTATTAGAGCGGGCAGCTTGCCCTACCATGTCAATTTCTTTTGTATTTCATATGTTCTTGAAACGATTTTGAACTATCATTACACATGTACTTTATGATTTCAAGAATAAAAATTATTGAACGTAAAATTAAATGTGATGATGTGAAACTTACTAAGGAGTATGACAATACTGCTATTGAGTTGTCAAACACTGATAATGTGATGCTTAATGAGGTAGGGTGACGGTATGCTATTTCCCCTAGCAACAGCATATAAGGCTGCAGAGGTGTCCCTAGAAACCCCCAGGGAGCTCTGTGTGTTGGAGCTGGAGGTTGCCTGGGACAACTGTGGTGCCACTCTGATGGATAAGAGGGTACTTGACTTTGGTGATGAGAATATGTTAGATGGTAAAACTAAAATGTCTGAAATTACTTATGATGATAATGGGTTAATGCGGCCTTTCACTGCTGACAACAAAAGTGTTCATGAGTTTAATGAGGCGCCACCAGAGCAAGGTGCTGAAGTTATGGTATCACAGCCTGCTATGTTTAAAAATGCATTGCCACAGTTTAGTTTAAACATAAGTGATCTGTCCAATGTATCTGCTGTGGAGCCACTCTGTCCTGTGTCTCCTTTGGAGCGGTACTGTGTAGTACCTCTGATGGGAGCACAGAGAAAGTAGACTGGGACAGATGGGCAACAAGTCTGTTGGCTTTATTGAAAGAGGTCTCAGTGTGTAACCGTGGAGAGGACACAATTTCTGCTGTGCTGAATGGAGGGACTGCAGAGCAACTTATAGTCCAGGGTGCACTTGTTGCTGCAAAGGATATCCCTCAGGAGATGGAAGAGCCAAGTGAGATTGAGCACATAGCAGAGGTTGTGCCCCACAACCCATAAAGAAGTTAATGGTGTGGTACACCAAACTAATGTTATCCATAGAGAAGACCTGGAACAGATTATTGACACTGCGCCTTTGAGATTTGTGGTGAATCCTGCACCTGGCTGCGCTCTGGGAGAGCACCAGATTATTGTATTGGATACCTCCAATGGGGAGGAAGCCCCTTTAAGAAGCACCACCTCTAAGGTATCAGTAAATGAGTATCTCCAAGTCCCCAGGAACATGAAGGACCCCAGGAAGGTCTTATGTGTAGAATCACTGTGCCTTTTTATGGCAGACATGCTGAGAGAAATATTAGAATGTTGGAGTGTACAGCCAGTGTATATTATTATTATTATTATTATTATACAGGATTTATATAGCACCAACAGTTTATGTAGCGCTTTACAACTTGAGGGTAGGCAATACAAATACATTACACTTAAATACAATAGGAATCAGAGGGCCCTGCTTGTTAGAGCTTACAATCTAAGAGGGAAGTTCAAGAGATACAAGAGGTAATAACTGTGGGGGATCTGCTGATATCTTGCCGTCCTCTCCTGCATTTGGAGAACTTGTACCACAGGGTATGCTTGAATGGAGCTAGATACTACAGGCTGTACTGTACAGAGATCCCCAATGTTGGAAGCATTTAATGCAATGTTTGGTGTTAATGTGGAAAGTTGTCTCACAGTGTGCTGGATTACTTCATACAGAGGTTGTGTACGAGAGGCACTCTGGAGTACTGTTGGACAGGGCAGTAGTCTGGGCGGAAGTGCCAGAGGGCACAAGCATATGTGATGTGGTTTGGGTCATCCACCCAAATATGGACTTGTGTAATGATGGTTTGGTGTCAGGGCAGTTGCTGGAAGAGGTTCATATGCCAGTAGAGTTTGTGAATAGTAAAGTTGCCGTGGAAGAAAACCACCGCACTTTGTGTGAATCCTACCCAGACACTGCCTTGCCGAACACTGGTAACATGAGTTCTGAAATATGTGTTGATATTTCTGACATTGAGGAAAACTGCAAGGCACTAGTAAATGCTGATTTTGTTACCTTGGTGAGAACAAAAATATTGGTAGAGCAGATGATCAAGTTAAAATGATTGCTGCTAACCCTAGAAAATGTGGTGAGATGTGTAATGGTATGACAGACACACTAGAGGTTAACAGTGCAGTAGACTGAGGCACTCCACAGGTTCAGGAGGGAAATGGCCCAAAGCTTAACAAGGTGTCATTAAAAGAGTTTATTTCCAAAATAAAAGAGCCCATGCATATTACTGAAGTGTTTAAAAGTGTGACCCCTTTAAAATTAAATCAAGTGAGAAGGGTTGGTCTAGAGGAAATCGAGGGATTGCTTTGCAACATTACCACTTCAATACAGGACACTTACACCCTCTTCCTTCCCAGAACAATTTTTAGCTTTCAGCACCCTCACACTTTGAATGGCAATTAATCAGTCATGCTACACTGTATCCAAACAAAAGTTATTTAATTTTTTTCTCACAAATAGAGTGTTCTTTTGGTGGTATATAATCACTGCTGGGTTTTTTATTTTTTTGCAATATAAGCGAAAAAGCAGTGAACATTTTGAAAAAAAACTTTTTTTTAGCTTGTATTGAAAAATTTTGCAAAATAGTCATTTTTCTTCATAAATGTGGGCCATAATTTATACTGCTACACATCTTTGGTAAAAAAATAACCAAAATTGGTGTATATTATTTATTCTCTGTGAAAGTTATAGAGTCTACAAGCTATGGTGCAAATCACTGAAAATTGATCACACCTGATTTACTGACCATCTATCTAATTTCTTGAGACACTAATAAGCCAGGAAAGTACAAATACCCCACAAATGACCCCTTTTTGGAAAGTAGACATTCCAAGGTATTTAGTAAAAGGCATGGTGAGTTTTTTAAAGCTGTAATTTTTTTCCCCACATTCCTTTGCAAAATAAAGAATTTTTTTTACACAAAATTGTTATAACAATAAGCTATTTCTCACACACAGCATACACATACTTGCAATGACATCCCAAAATATATCCTGCTACTCCTCCTGAGTATGGGGATACCACATGTGTAAGACTTTTACACAGCCTGGCCACATACACAGGCCCAACATCCAAGTAGCACCTCTAGGCATTCTAGGAGCATAAATTACACAGCTAATTTGATGATGACCTATCACACTTCTCACACACTTCTAAATTACGCATATAATTTCTCAACCACCTATTACACTTTTGAAGTCCCTGGAGCACCAGGACAATGTAAACGCCCACAAAATGACCCCATTTTGGAAAGCAAACACCCCAACGTACAATCTATGAGGCATAATGAGTCTTTTGAACATGTCATTTTTTTTCCAGAAGTTTTTGGAAAACGTAGAAAAAAATTAAAACACATTTTTTTTTTACACAAAGTTGTCCATTCATAAAATATTTCCAACACATAGTATGTACATAGCAAAAAATAACACCCCAAAATACATTTTGCTACTCCTCCTTAGTATGACGATATCACATGTGTGAGACTTTTACACAGCCTGGCCACATACACAGCCCTAATATTGAAGAAGCACCTTTAGTCGTTGTACGAGCATAAATTACACATCTCATTTCTCAACCACCTATTACACTTTTGAAAGCCCTGGAGCACCAGGACAATGGAATTGCCCACAAAATGACCCCATTTTGGAAAGAAAAGACCCCAGCGTATAATCTATGAGGCATAATGAGTCTTTTGAACATGTCATTTTTTTCCAGAAGTTTTTGGAAAATGTGGAAAAAAAATGAAAACACTTTTTTTTTGTCCATTCATAAGATATTTCCAACACATAACATGTACATAGCAAAAATGACACCCCAAAATACTTTCTGCTACTGAGTATGGCGATACCACATGTGTGAGACTTTTACACAGACTAGCCACATACAGAGGCCCAATATCCAAGTAGCACCTCCAGGTGTTCTAGGGACATAAATTACACACATAAATCCCTGCCAACCTATCACATTGTTGAAAGCCCGTCATATTTCTATATATATAGCATGTACTGTACATACCAATTACAAACCAAAATACATTCTGCTGAGCAAAGGGTAAAGAAAAGATTCCATGCGGTTTTAGTAGTGCAGTCAGGGGCGGCTCTACCACTAGGCGGAGTAGGCGGCCGCCTAGGGCGCACTGCCGCCTAGGGGCGCCTGGCCACTGTTGATCTGTCACTGGTTGCTCCGCATTGATTCATGTAAAAACTGACACTGTCTGACAGAGATAATGAGATTGTATTATCACATGCCATTTGCAAATGTATATAGAAATAGTGACTGATCGGCCAAATACCCCCCCCTCCGCCCCCACCCCCTGTGAGGCTGTATTTGATGGGCACAGGTGAGGCTGTATTGATTGGCGCTGGAGAAGCTGTATATGATGGGCACAGGTGAGGCTTTATTGATTGGCACTGGTGAAGCTGTATTTGATGGGTGCTGGTGAGGCTACATTTGATTGGCGCTGATCAGGCTGCAATTCATTGGTGCTGATCAGGCTGGGCAGGAAAAAGCGGGTGGAGTCAGGGGTGGAGCCAAGGGGGGTGGCAAAATGAGGTTTCGCCTAGGGTGTCAAAAATCCTTGCACCAGCCCTGAGTGCAGTGGCCCACAGAGGAGAGCATCGGTCCAGGCAGCAGGGAGGAATGTGGACAGCGACCGCAAAACAGACAGCAGGCAGCAATACTGTCCATAGTTAGTACAGGTAGAGATATTGGCAGCACCGCCAAAGCATTGGTCCAGGTAGCAGGCAGGATGTGTTCATCAGCAGTGAAATGATTGTCCATGCAGCAGGCAGGAATACTGTCCATAGTACAGGCAGCAGGCAGAGATGTGGTCAGTACAGCCAAAGTATTGGTCCAGGCAGCAGGCAGGACCATCAAGCTTAGGGCCTTGGAAAGGAAAGAATGGGGACAGGGGTTGAGGCTTCTCCCACCCAAATGGCTTTGAAGCCTCCAGACACCAGACCCTGTTCTGGGAATTACAAAACAAAGAAAAAAACAATAACTGGTTTTCTCAAATCAGAACACCATTCTGGAGCCCCTCACATATATGAGACCCCTGTCAGGGTGAAAGCTAGTCCAAGGGGCAGGCAAAAACATGGTCAACATTCCGAGGTCAGTGCAGGTAAAAGGCAGAAATAGACGGTAGGCAGAGGCATACAGTCCAGGGTCAGTTCACGCGAAAGGCAGAAACATTGCGGATAAACAATGCAGACGGCAGGCGGAGGCATAGTCTTTAACAGGCCAGGGTCAGTTCACATGGAAGGCAGTAGTATGGTTGGTTGAGGCAACAGGGATTAAATAATCAGCACAGGAAATGAAAATGGGGAAATGGCAGTCTATTTGAAATATGGGCTAATAATTTACAAGAGTATGATAGCGTCGGAAGCATTCTTCGTTGCAAAGACCAGGTTGGGAGGGACATTGAGGACAATGGAAACTGGTGTGTCTCCTAACTTCTCTTTTGCTGCACACCCGATTTTTCTTTTGGCGTCTTCTTCTGTGTGCTGATGGTGGAATATAGTCAGAAAAATTACGCTCATGCAGTCTGCTGACACAATCGGAGCGAAGGCTTTCTGGGGGGGATCCTTGTTGATATATCAGGGCAGTAATGACATCTTCAATGAATTTTAGGAAGGTGTTGGATACTTGGTGTTGGGTCGATTTTTGATAAGTGATGAATGCATTGTACACGGCCAAATGAAAAAAGAAAATAGCGACTTTTTTAAACCAGAAGAGGGACTTTCTTGTGGATAGGTAGGGCTGCAACATCTGATCATTTAAATCCACCCCCCTAATGAATTTATTGTACTCGTGGATACAGCAAGGCCTTAGAACTGGACCGCGTCTTCTGGGGACTTCCACCGAGGTGTCATCATGGTTGGTTGACATGATGTATACATCTTTCTTATCCCTCCATTTCACAGCCAACACTTCCTCGTTCCTCAGGCTTTCCGACCCCCCCCCCCCTTTGTAGCTTTGTGGAGATAAGATGCTGTGGGAAGCCCTTCCTGTTTTTCCTTGCTGTACCACAGGCCAAAGTTGTATTTAGGTATAGGTGGCGTAAAAGGGGCAAACTAGTATAGTAGTTGTCCATATAAATGTGATACCCCTTTTGGAAGAGTGGGAATGCCAACAATTTTCCCACTTATTCCCATGTATGGTGGACACTCAGGGGGCTGGAGCTGGGGATCTTTGCCTTCGTACACACGAAAGACATAAACATATCCGGTGGAGCTTTCACAGAGCTTGTTGAGCTTCAATCCGTATCTGGCCCTCTTACTTGGGATATACTGCATGATTCCCAGCCGGCCTGTGAAATGGACCAGGGACAGAGATGTTCTGGTCAGGGATGTAAAGCTCGGCAAACCTCTTGGAGAAAAAATCAATAAGGGGGCGAATTTTATATAACTTATCAAAGTCGGGATAATTTCAGGGGGGGGGGGGCACTGCGTGTTTTCACTAAAATGCAGGTCCTTCC
>BLSH010252546.1:183459-197154 GCA_018402905.1 Glandirana rugosa | reverse complement strand
GGAGAAATAATCAATAAAGCGAATTATATATAACTTATCAAAGTCGGGATGATTTCCGGGGGCGGGGGGGCACTGCGTGTTTTCACTAAAATGCAGGAAGCACATTATAATATCACAACGGGACCTGGTTATGACACTTGAAAAAATTGGCATGTGGTGGATGGGGTGGGTAGACAAATATGTGTGCAATTAGTTATTTTTGTAAGCCCCATGTGGAGTGTCAGGCCTAAAAACTATTTAAACTCCTCCACGGTTACAGGTCTCCTTTCAAAAGGGTGGGCATAGCTTAAGCTGGGGTTGTTTGCTATAAATTGACGAGCAAAAAGATTGGTTTGGTCCACTATGTTTTGGACCAACTCGTCAGGGAAAAATACATTTATAAAATTTATTTCTGAGAACCCTTCAGTGTTGACTTGCACACCTGGCTGTCCTGTGAAAGGGTGGGATTGTGGCTGACTCTGTGCTAGAAGGCAGCCACAGTGGGTTTACCAAGGCCTCTGGGAGCTGGTTTTGGGCCCCAATTATTTGGCGTGAAATGCCAGCGCTTGTACTGTGAATTTCCTCCTGGGGTCTAGCGCCGTTGGCATTTGCCATTGGGGTGTCTGGCACTGCTGGTTGCTGCCTGGTCTTCTTTTATGATGGACTGCTTCCTCCTCAAATTCGGATGATGATGTACTGCCTTCAATAGGCACGTATTCTGAACCAGAACCAGAACTGTGACTGGGCGGTGAGAGCTCCCCGCTGCTCTCATCGGTCAGGCTCAGTATCTGATATGCCTCTTCTGGAGTGTATACTCTTCTTCTGGACATGGTGACAGGTACTCTGACTGATAACAGGTACCCGGACTGGTGACAGGTACTCGGTCTGGTGACAGGTACTCTGATGACAGGCACTCTGATTGGTGACAGGTACTCTGATTAGAGACAGGTACTCTGATTAGAGACAGGTACTTCGACTGGTGACAGGTACTCTAATTGGTGACAGGTACTCTGATTGGTGACAGGTACTCGGACTGGTGACAGGTACTTGGACTGGTGACAGGTACTCTGATTGGTGGCAGGTACTCCAGATGGGGTGACAGGTACTCTGACTGATGACAGGTACCCCAGATGGGGTGACAGGTACTCCAGATGGGGTGACAGGTACTCTGATGAGCTCACAGACAGGTACTCAGAGGATGATGACACGTACTCTGATGAACTCAGACAGGTTCTTTGATGGGCTGATGATGACAGGTCCTCTTTATTCAGGGGGCAATCTGGCACAGTAATAATCACAGTTTGTGTGGTAACTCACTGTTCACGATTTCCTCCTCACACTGGAACAGTGTGTGAGGAGAAGCACCCGGTAACAGCAAGTTACCCATGCTTTATTGACATTTGGCATTGGATACAGCAGGTCACGTGGTAAAGAGCCAATTTAATTGGCTCCTTACCCTGATCGGGGCTGGGCTTTGTCCGAGGGACAAGCCTCAACTCTGATCGCCGTGCTGCGCGCCCCCGGGGACAAACATCAACGTCAGAAATGACCAGCTGTGATAGGACACAGCCGGTCATGTGGTAAAGAGCCAATTGGCTCTTTACTCCAGTCGGGGATGGACTGAGTCCACAGAGCAGCGAAAATGGGAGGACATCATATGACGTCCACCCAGGATGGGGAGTGCACCTTGCCGGCATATTATTACTATACGCCGGTAAGGAAGTGGTTAAAGGTACCCAAAATCTAAAGTTCAGTAGTCATCCTGGGGTAAAAAAGGTACCAAGATTTGTAAACTCTCTGATGGTAAAAGGACTAGCGGGGCCCGAAGGAGAAGAGGCAGATGGCGCTTTTGGAAAAAACCCGTAAAAAGTAACGGGGGTGTCTTTGTAGTACCCAAGTCAGTGTAGCATGGGGACACAGGGAGAGTCACCTGATAAGACTGGGAAAAAGAAAAAGAGCTAGGAGACACTCAAACCGCCCATTGCCAAATCTGTCAACATCCCATAAAATTAGCGAGAAAGAAAGAGAGGACCCCAGGGGGACTTTGGAGACAGATGGATGGGGAAGGTGATAATGAGTAGTGAAGGGGATATATGAGATAAAATATATCAAGCTTTATTAAATTACAAAGTATAAAATGTTCTCATAACATAGGAACATATATTAAAAATGTCACAGGGATACATTGTACATATAGCAAGCACCGAATACTAATGGAGATGCTGGAACACCAAAGTGGACCAAATAGTGTTGGGGCCACGTATTAGGGTGGATTCACAGCTGTCGGAATACCAACGCGTTTCCGATTTTTTAATTATTTCGTTCATCAGGGGAAGGAGTTTTTTCAAGGTGCAATATGTCTAGAAATATAATAATGATTGTTAAGTAACCAATATTAGTATTACCCTAAATCAGACAATCAAAGAACAGACAGATACATCTATGGGACTTAAATCAAGTCACAGTAGGCATAGTTAGAGTACAAACACAGAGTATGGTGTGTCCTTTTGCATTAGTGGTAAGATCACCCAGACCAGGCAAGGGCCAGTGCAGTCACCGAAAGTTTCGCTTAACCAGGGATATTGCTGGGACCGTATCAAGTAACATAAGAATAATTGGTTGATGAATCCTGCCCAACAGTAAAAAATACAAAGTAAGAAGTAGTGGATTACAGATAGGTGGGAGAAAATAAATAAATAAATAAAAATAATAATAAAAATAAAAGTAAATAAAGAAAAAGATAAAAAGATGAAATAGAAAAACCAAATACAATAAAATAGATTAAATAAATTGTAATGAATTAAAGAATGAATAAAAATGAACCAAAAATAAATAAAAATAAAAATAAATAAATAATGGTCATTAGTATGTAATAGGTTAAAAAAAAAGTAGTAAAGATAGGTATAGTTCAGATCTAAAAAGGTAATAGTAAGTATAGCAGTAAAGTATACAGAGAGCCAAAGTTCTGTATTTTGCACTTACTGGTTGGTGAGATAGTAAACCATCTAGCACTGATCAATGAAGAAGCACGTCTGATCAGCCTAGCAGTGCTGGAAGTATTTATGTGGTGAGCTAAATCAAGGTGGATTGGACTGTATCAAGAGAAAATGAAGGAAAGGGGGAGAGGGGAAAGAAACAGAGCTGGGGAGGATAGGAAGCGGAGCGTGTGGTAAAGGGAATAACCAGGATGTTTTTGGGCAGGGAGAATGTAGACATGAGTTACATATGTAAAGGGCATCCTGCCATATAGCTGTGGAGGAACGGGTTGGTTTCTCCATATCGGCGTGTGCACAAGATCATACCGGCTATTTCCCCCACATGGTACATTCCAGGCAGCAAGGCTGGATGACGAAGTATAGTGGGAGAGGGAAGCTGCCAACCCAGGGTGTGGCTGAGCAGCTGACGCTGATCAGAGAGGAGGACAGCGCATCTCTATGGAAATGGAGATGCCTGTCTGTGTAGATGGAAGAAAGACTCTTCTCCATGTGTCACTAGCCGTGTAGGCTCCCCCGGATCGTGCCAGGGGAGCCTACGTGCGCCGGGCAATATATGGGAGAGAAGGATGGGGATACATGGGCGGCCGATGTCTGTAATGAAAAAAGGGGAAGAATTTGACATCACCAAAATGCAAGAAATATACCATACTAGCCTAACAGGAAAAATAGGATTTTTTGACTTAACATAAAATCCATTTCTCTGAGTTCATTGACAGACACAGCGATCCATTACAATAGGGTTTTATCACCCCCTTCAGGAGTAGAACTAGGCAGAGAAAAAAGACTTGACTACACCTATGGGCAGTCCCAGGTGATATACACACCCCTCTCTGCTATAGGCCTTCAGTTTAGTAACAAGCAGTATCAGAAGTACCAAAAAACACAGAAGGGGAGCGGGTGCTGTGTCTGTCAATGAACTCAGAGAAATGGATTTTAAGGTAAGTCAAAAAATCCTATTTTCTCTTTCGTTCATTTACAGACACAGCGACCCATTACAATAGGGACGTCCCAAAGCAGTGCCAAAACACGAGGGGTGGGATAAGAGCAAAATACCAAGGCTACCACATGCCAGTCAATAACAGGAGCTCAACACAGAACAACTGGAGCCCAACCTGAACAATACACCCCAAGAGGGGATAACCCTCTAAAGTAGCCTGCAAAAAACTTGCGGCCAAAAGAAAACACTAGCAGATGTAGCACATCCACGTCATTGAATGTTGTGAACAGTTACCCAAACAACCAGCTGGCCGCCCAGCAAAACTGGTGCCCCTGACGCCTGATGATGGAAGACCCAGAAGCACTAGCGCCCGTCTACAGTGCGCCGCAACAGGGTAGAAGGAGACCAACCCCTGACAGAACCTGTCATCATCAGTCTGATCGATTCCGAAATAGTCGCAGAGGAACCAGACCCCCTGTCTTGTTCCAAGAGCACAAACAGCGAGTCTGAACCTGAAAAGACTCAATGGCTGCCAAGTACACCCCAAAAAATACCTGAACCACATACATGGCATGTAAAACAAATGCCATAGAAGATGTTGACCAGGTCACAAGGAAGGCAACACCATATCCAAAAAATAATGAGCAAGGGCGAAAAAACTACCTCATCTTTGTGGGATACAAGATAACACCATCAGTTCCAACACCCTGCCAGCAGAGGTGATAGCCCCCAAAAAAAGCCACCTTCTTAAACCGAGTAGCAGGAAAACCACCCGAACTCTTTAAAAATGAAGTTTCAGTAGAACTGAAGGCATCAAGGTCAGATCCCACAGCGGTAGAAGAGACCACACTAGTGGAAACAGACTTTGAACCCCAACCAAAAGACACGCCCCATGTAATGTGAGACCAAGGGACGCAGCAGAAGAAGACCGCCAACATTGGCAGCTGGCCCTTGAAGGTACTCAAGGCCCATTTCTGTTCACGCCCCAGGACGGGAGGTCGGAATCGGAGCCACCGCAAAGGAACGAGGGCGAATGCCCAACGACTCACACTGGGACATATACGCCTACTACATCCGGTGGTGGAGCCACCTAGAGATAGGCTCCCTAGCCTTCAGAAAAATTGAACCTCGGCACCTGGTTCCACACAGCCAGGCCAGCAAAACCAGCGACTGTAGAGCAGGGTGAGAGATCGGCCCTAGAGACCGAAGATCCTCCTCGAAGGACAGTCGTCAAGGAACGCCGTTGACCAGGCACACCAGGTCGATGTACCACAACCAACCAGGCCAATCTAAACCCTAAGGAATGACCAGAATCCCTTTGGTCCTGATCCTGCACGAAAGGCGCAGCAACCACAGGTGAGCAGGAAAGGTGTAGTCCAAATGACACCGGCCCACAGGGGCCACCAGAACTGTTGAGGTGCCCACCAGAGGCACCCAACCTTGCCAGAAGCTCCGGTACTGGCCTGTTCAGCCAGGACGTAAACAGATCTAACTTGGGATCGCCCCACCAGATACATATCCAATGAGCCCTTGCCTGGTGAAAGGAATACCCCGTGGTACCACCGTGCAAGCTGAGACAGTCCACCTGGCAGGGTTGTACCCTTGGAATGCACACACTGGAGGAGACCCGAAAGGAGCGGTCTACCTACCTGAGGATCCTAGCTAACACCAGGGCTGCCAACACAATTTGTTTCGCCATGGCGCACGACATAGGCCACCACCGTGGCAACAACCAACCGGATCAGCACCGGGACCGAGATCGACTCCGGGGGTCCCGGTGCTGATCCCGTTGGTTGTTGCCACGGTGGTGGCCTATGTCGTGCGCCATGGCGAAACAAATTGTGTTCGTCAGCCCTGGTGGTAGCTAGGATCCTCAGGTAGGTAGACCGTTCCTTTCGGGTCTCCTCCAGTGTGTGCATTCCATGACCCAGACGTAAACCGGTCACCCGAACATCCAGGATATCGACCGGTAGTCTGAAATTCTCCAGCGTCCAACGATCCTGAGCAGAATACAGTCCAGGATACCTCCCCAACCGGACAGATTGGCATTTACGGGAACCGCTGTCCCCTACAAGGGGAGAAAGAATTTGTCCCGTCGAAGACCGGGAGAGCCACAAGACCCCTGGCTTTTCCGACTCAACCAAATCTAATTGCTCAGAGAGCTCGGGCACTCGTCTCATCTCCCAGAACGGAGCTTGTATGGAACTGTGTAAGTGGAATTGCCAAGAAGGTAGATACCATCTTGCCCAACACCCACCTGCAGGCCCACAGGAAGGGCCACCAATTTAACATATTACTTCTGGAGACAGTTCAGAGCAAAAAAAACACCCCAGCCAGTGCTGGAGCAGGGGTGATACCCAGCTATTTCAACGTACTGGAAGGAGCTAAAGCCTACATCTGTAGTATAGAAACCAACTGATCTGTCAAGGACTGCATAAAGGCTACGGCCCGCCTTAGCGGCGGACCCTGCTCACAGAAGAAGGTCAGGTTGGATAAAACCCCTGAAAACTGGTCCAACACCTGACCTGGAACAGTCACCCCCCCGAGACAACAGGCCTGGAACAGCCCCCCAAAGGGCACTGCCAATGGTCCGATCACAGACACAGATGCACAAATTCGAAAAGGGCGTTTTCTTCCGGAACAAGGCTGGAACACCGAAGAGGGTTAAGAAATATGAACCCTTGTCAGTGGATTCCAAGGATGAACAAAACTGTGTGTTGTGAAAAGACCGACACTGGGCTACATACAAGTCTCAGTACCCTGCGGAAGCAGGGAGCTCAGCAACCAGGAAAACACAGCAGACCAACCACAGCCCCTAGACCAGCAGGTCTGCCATCTCAGCAAAGTCAAAGGGACTCCGCTAGACACGTCTGCCAGATCACAACAGAGATTCCTTTACTGGAACCATGTTGCCCTGTGAAACCTAGAGACAGGAGAATCCACTACCTGTGGAAACAGCCCACCCCTAAGGAGGCCGCAAAATCACATCCAGTGGCAAAAGCAGCGGCCTACATTTTTTGGCTGCCCGTCGTGAGTGCCCATTCCGCGGGCGTACCACGCTGAGAGGCCCAAAATGGACAACGGCAGCCCCCGCCACCTGCTCCAGAGCATCGTCCCAAGTTCCGTTCAGTAGGATGCAAGCCGGACCGGAAGGCCGCAAAGAAGAGGCCTAAATTTTTTGGCTGCCCATCCGCGGGCAGACCATGGCGCGGGAATGATGGTGAACGGACAGGGGCAGCCCCCGCCGCCCGCTATGGGGCACCCCCCAGTCTCCAGTCGGAAGGCCGCAAATGGAAGCCTAAAAGACGGGAAGGCCGCACACGCGGCCTACATTTTTGGAATGGCTGCCTGGGGCGGCCCCAATTGTGGCCATCCAGTCACCTGCCTCCCAGGCCCCACCAACAGCAGGTGGGCCTAAGAGGTATCCCCCTCCCAGAAAGGACCCCGAGGATGGAGAGAGGGTACAGTGATCCCCCCGAACCACCTAGGCCAGAAGCCTAGGCCTCACCCGTGAGGGGAAGGGAAGGGGGGATGGAGGAGGACCGACCCCCCCAGGGAGTACCCGCCCCAACACACCCCACCCATGAAGGAGAGGTGTGCCCCTCTTTACTCACCAATCTGCGAAGCGTGCGGGTAATGCTCCCAGACAGATCCTCCTCACCCCTAGGTGGGGGGGGGCTGTCGGCCATGAGGAACGCTGCGACTCAGGCCTAGACCCGGTCATATGCGACCTGCAAGCTTGCAAGACGTTTAAATCGCAGGGCCAGCCCACATCCAGTGGGGCTATGTCACGGCCAACCTAGCACATAGCTGCGGTCTGCACGCGCTGGCTGGCCAGACTGGGGAGACCCTCTGGCCCTATAATGACCAGTCCATCACCCAGCCCGGCAGTTGATTGTAGATCTCACTGGAAAATAATTCAGGAAAAAAATAAAATAATAAACAAAAAGAAAAGTGAGGACTAGAAATCCCAGCAGGGAGCTAGGTCCTTACTCCTGACTAGGCAGAGAAAAACTGAAGGCCTATAGCAGAGCGGGGGGTGTATTTCGCCTGGGACTGCCCATAGGCATAGTCAAGTCTTTTTTTCTGCCTAGTCTTACTCCTGAAGGGGGCAATATAACCCTATCGTAATGGATCACTTTGACTGTCAATGAACAAAAGAGAAACATTCTTATACAGGCATAGCAGTAAAAAAATCAAGTATTAATAATGAGTATCAGATATTGCAAACAAAAATTGGACAAAAAAAAATCAATAAATGAATAAGCGTTGCAGTGAAGTATACAATAATGCCATCATAGGTGTGCACAGCCTATTGCATTAGGGTGTGCACCCCAAAGCTCAAACACACATGCCTTTCTTTGCATCCTCAGCTGCACTGGACAGTGAATGAATGGGACGTGCTCTGGCTTTCCGTTCATTCACAGACCGAAAGCATAGCAAATGCAGTTTACTATGCTTCAGTTATAAATAAACACACTGAGCGAGTGTGTTCATTTAGAAAAAGAAAGGCACTAGTAAATGACACATTTACTGACCCCTTCCACCACTTTCCACCCTGAAGCATCCCCCCGCAGCAACAAGGAGGGATGAGAGGAAGTAAGAGGGGATCGGCACCATACATAGTGATTAGGGTGTGCCCAGGCAACATGGAACAGCCCCTGCGCATGCCTATGAATGCAGAAAAGACTTACATTTATTGTAGTGCCCCAGTCTAAAAACATAGTAAATAAATCAGATAATGCAAGAGATGAACAACAATGCATAGAATAGAGACAGAGGCAAAAAACAGCAGAAAATCCAGATTGTCTAAATGGAATATAGTAAATTCAAACTGTGGTGGTCGTGTGGAAAGGGAGGGGGATATTATGTTATAACAAAGGTCCCTCTCCCATGCTCCTGATGAGAAACCTCACAGAAAGTGTTTGAAGTTGAAGGCCTCGTTTTAACCCTGGTGGTTTTGTAGCTTCCAGGTCAAATATCCAGCGTAGTTCATGCTGGAGGAGAACCTTATTAAAATTGCCCCCACGGGGGGTTGAGGTGGACCCTGTCAAGTGGCAAGAAGCATACTGGGGGAAATGCACCAGAATGTACCAGTGTTAGGTGACGTCCCAACGGTAGCTCAGGGTCTTTTTTACGCATGCTGAGTACATGCTGGCGGATACGTTGTCCAAATTATTGTATGGTTTTTCCCACATAGTAACATGCAACTGCAAAGTAGTAGGTAAACCACATGTGTAGTTTTGCAGTTGACAAAATGTTTAGGATAAATAGGTCTCGCATTTGGGAGTCAGGGGAGGGGGGCTGTCTGGATGTATTGGCATTGTGGGCAACCACCACAACGGCAGGTACCCAACAATTTACACGGGTCTTATCGTACATCATCCTTAAATTTGCTATGAACTAATTTATCTGAGAGTAAGGGGGCCCGTCTGCAGGTGATGGAAGGTTTTGCAAGTACAATTAGCCTATTGTTGGATCCAAGGTTAATAAGTGCCAATATTTGTTGAGAATACTTTTTAGTTCATTATATTGGGAAGAGTACCACGTAATGGCTCATGTGGCATTGTCCATCTTGGGTTTTTTATCTGTAAACATCAATTCATGTCTGGTTTTGCTTGAGTCCAATTTAAAGGCCCTTTTTAAGCATCAGTGGCTATATCCTCGCCCAAGAAGTCGATGAGGCAGGCGATGAGGAAGGCCTTTAACCTGTATAGCTCATCACTACAGTTGCGTCTCGCCCTAAGGTACTGACTGTAAGGTATGGACGCAATGACAGATTGTGGATGGAAGCTCGTAGAGTGCAATACAGTATTGCCTGATGTTGGTTTACGAAAGAGGTCACAAACAAGGTTCCCCTCCACTCCTACCTGGATGGTAAGATGCAGGGAGGTTACACTTGAGGAGCTATGGGTCATGGTAAAGATTAAATTGAATGTAGTGTTGTTCAAGGTGGATAGGAGGGTAGAGAGGGCATCTGTGGGACAGTTCCAAAGAAGCAAAATATTGTCAATATAGCAGCACCACATGGGTATGTAGTCAGCATAAGGTAAAAAATTCTCATCTGAAGAGAGAGACTGCTTCCACTCCCCCAGATACAGATTGGCATAAGCCGGGGCTCCTGGATGTAGTGGGAGCCTGCAAAAGTGAAAACATTATGTTTGAGTATGAATAAATGCATTGTATTTGTGATGGTGGTGGCTTGTTTGGGAGAGTATATGTCTTACAGCTGAAATCCCCTGGTCATGGGGGATTGAGCTATAAAGAGTTTCAACATCAATAGTAATGAGAGTGATGTCATTGGGCATGTGGATACCCTCCAGCATTTGGAGGAGGTGTATAGTATATTTTACATAAGAGGGTAAGTTAGTCACATAAGTCACATAGGTGCTCATCGACAAGGCGACTAAGGTTTTCCATAATTGCTGCATTGCCAGAGATGATAGGTCTGCCTGGGGGATGAGTCATATTCTTGTGCACTTTGGGAAGCACATAAAAAATGGGTATTTTTGGGAAGGTGGTTCTGATAAAATCCCAAGTGGGTTTTTCGATGATGTTATTGTAATAGGCAGAATCAACAAGAAGGTAAAATTCCCTATTCTCAAATCTGGCAAAGGGGGATTGGTGAATAGTATGGTACCAATAACTGTTAGATAATATCTGTTTGCACATATGGTGATGGGCATCATTGTCCATAAGGACAATGTTGTCCCCTTTGTCAGAGGGTTTTAAGATGATACTCGTATTCTCCTCTAGTGTTTTTAGAGCTTGCCTCTCTTTAGAACTAAGGTTTGTGTGTTTGGGAACATGGGTATGCAGAGTTCGAATGTCATTGGTGACAAGACGTAAAAAAGCTGAAATATCTTGATTGGAACTGGGGGCAGGGTATTGGTCCAATTTCTTTTTAAATAGAGATTTTTCTGTGACCGATTTTGGGGCAGTGATTTCAGAGACATGTGCTAGTAATGTTTCCATGTCAATACGGTCAAGGGAATCATTTTCCTCAAGTAATGAGGTCAGTTTGTATGTAGTGTCCTGACCAGTGGCACGTTTGTTGTAAATGCACTTTAAGAGTGAATTGCGTGAAAAGAGATGTATATCTGTTATAGTTTCGAATTTATCCAAACCACGTGCAGGACAGAACGTTAGACCTCTAGAAAGAGCCCACTCCTCATCCAAAGAGAGGGTATAGGATGAAAGATTGATAATGTTGAAGGATTTCATGGGTGAGTCAAAAATAGGGATAGTGTCATTGTGAGGGGTGTTTGAGTGCTTAATGGTTCCTGAATTAGCAGGAAAGTCATCAATGGGTAAGTGATGGTGGTGGGTGTGTCATGTGGGTGTAGTAGTGGGCAGTGTAGTAGTGGGAAGAGTGAATTTGATACATCACCTTGTGTTTGATGTGAATTCTCAGAGGAAGTGGTGCTCGTAGAAGGGTGTAGGTGGTGGATTTCTTGTGTGCATGATCAGGAGTCCCATCTCCTTGTCTTTTGTCGTTTTGTACGACAGGCTCTACGTGGCTGCTTATAGGAAGAAACAGATGAGAGAGATGACACAGAAGAGTTGTCAGTGGCATTGGATTGCCTATTTCTACTAGACTGTATGTGAGTACTGTAATGGAAATATTGATATTTCAGCTGAGATGAACATTTTTGTGGACTTTTTGATAGTGGTCAGTTTCAAAGAAATTCCAGGGACTGAAATTCTGAGTACAGACACTTTATATAACCCTGGAGCTATGTGTGTGTGTGGGGGGGGGGGGGTTCATCAAAAGACAGAACAGAAGAGGTGATGGGGGAAGATGTCTTGTTTGTAAGGGCCTCTAGTGTCTTCAAACCCCCAACGGAATGTGGCATTGTCTTAGCATATGTGAAAGGGAGTGTCTTTACCTGGGAGGGGGCTGGGTGGGCTTTTGCTAGTGTATATACCAGAGGACAGTCTCCTGGGGCTTCCTCTTTGGCTTGTGATCCTACAATGGTGACGTAAGATTCTCTGTGTCCATATCTCCATTTTGCTATGTTTCTTTTTCTGTAAATTTCTTTCCTTAGTAAAATTCTGTTTTTACATTGCTACACCATTTTCGTGCTTGTATTACTCACTTTGTATTTTAGCGATAACTTTGATGCTTTTAAAATTGTAACATTTACCCCAGATTTGGTTATATTTAATTAGTGACTAGCTTCTTTTCTGTATAAATAAATTAGATTTTTAGCAAAGGTGTCATTGATTACTGATTTTATTCGTAATTACCGCAACAACACTGGTTGATTCTTGTATAGACAAAAGGTTGTAATCACTTATATTATTTTTCATTAAGCGTATACGTGTATTAGGTAAATATCACTTTAACAGATGGTGCCCCTTTAGTGAGGAGTTTAACGTTTAGGTGATTGTGGGTTCAGTAAGGCTTATCTATGTCTTTGTTTTTCACCTCTGTCTGAACACCTAGACTAGTAAACTTCCAAGAACTTTCTTTTTTAACTTTTGTATGTACTAACACTTTGATGAGACTGATTTTGAATAGTATAATTAAAATAAGATTGTAAGTGTGGATAAGGGCTGCGTTTCCACTAGTGCAACTCCAAAGTTGCACAATTTAGAGTGTGACTGTGCAGTGCAATTTTGAATGCGGCTTTGATCCAAATTTACACTCTGGGTCGAGGTTACATTGGCAAATCGCATCAGAGTACTGCAGGTACTTTTTTTCCAAGTCGCTGCAACTTTAAGTCACATAGATTGGAACAGGTGCCATGGAAATCAACGGGCTGTGACTTGTAATGCAACTTTATGTGTCCAGAGTCACATGACAAGTTTCACTAGTGGAAACGGAGACTAGGTCACCTTGAATGATCTTGATGTGTATTAATCTGTATTTCTTAGTAATCTACTAACTGAGAATTGTAAACGTTGTAGTTTTGTGAACACTGGCTATAGTATAACTGCTACAAACCTTATTGCTAATAGTTGTGCCATTGTTTACCAAAAAGCAGGTCCAGTTGACCCTTGAATGAGATTAGGCCAGGCTTTGTGATTGAAAGGCACATGTGGGATGGGGGCTGTGTTTCCACTAGTGCATCACCAAAGTCACACGGTTTAGAGAGTGACTGTGAAGTGCAACTTTAGTGCGACTTTGAATGCAACTTTGATCCAAATTTACACGCCGGGTTGAGGTCGCATTGGGAAGTCGCATCAGAGTACTGCAGGTACCTTTTCCAATTCGCTGCAACTTTAAGTTGCATAGACTGGAACAGGAGCTATTGAAATCAATGGGCTGTGACTTGTAATGCAACTTTATGTCCAATTCTATAAAATATTTGCAGCGCCCCTAGAAAATGATGAAGCAATAGTAATTATAGCCGCAGGATCTTATATGGATGGTGAGTCCGCTGGAGAAATACAGATAATGGATTATGTCTTATTGATACTCCACTAATCAATGTAAGATTTGTGACAGTTCCAAAACCATAAGTCCTATTCAACGTAATGTTCAGTGTCGGGTAACTAAAGTTATCGAGGACAAGGTCAGATACGTTGAATTTCAACGTCGCTTAACCTTTTCCATGGACGTCATGAGACTACGCTGAAGGGTTACGCTGGAGTTGGGCCGCACATTTAAACCTAGTTTCAACGTAAGTTTCAGCGTGATTTCAACGTGAAGTGTCAGTGAGAGATTTGGCACACTGAAACCACTACGTGATCACCTTTGTGTCGGGGGTAGGGTGTACACGGAAAGTTAGTGTTTCGGACCGGATTAGAGTAAGTTCCCAGTTGACCTGGACGAAA
>BLSH010252546.1:160860-171994 GCA_018402905.1 Glandirana rugosa | reverse complement strand
CAAACGCTTTTGCAAAATCCAAGTATACCATGTCCACAGCCTCCCTTCTGTCCAAGGTTTTACTTACCTCCTCATAAAAAGAAATCAGGTTTGTTTAACAACTTCTGTCTTTCATGAATCCATGCTGTCTGTTGCTTAAAATATTTTTATCCAACAAGAACTCATTTATGTGGTCTTTTATTAAACTCTCCAGTATCTTCCCAGCTATAGAAGTTAAACTAACAGGTCTATAGTTACTTGGTAAAGACTTTGATCCCTTTTTAAATATGGGCACCACAGTGGCCCTACGCCAATCCAGTGGTACTATTCCAGTCATTAAGGAGTCCCTAAAAATGAGATACAATGGCTTTGAAATGGCAGAGCTCAATTCCTTTAGGATCCGTGGATGGATGCCATCCGGTCCAGGTGCTTTATCTACCTTTATTCTGACTAACTACTTCTGGATCATTTCACTTTTGAGCCATTGTGGATCATTTGGGGCTGTGTCACTACTAACCCCGACGTGGACATGAGCTCCCCCATGCTCCTTTGTATACACAGAGCTGAAGAAAGTATTTAATACGTTTGCCTTCTCTTTGTCCCCAGTCACGCACTCTAGATTATTTTGTAAAGGGCCTACATGCTCAGACCTGACCTTTTTACTATTAATATATTTGAAGAATTTTTTGGGGTTTGTCTTACTATCTTTTGCAATCTGTCGTTCGTTGTGAATTTTTGCATCCTTGATTTCCTTTTTACATATTCTGTTATATTCTTTGTAACATTTAAAAGATGATAGTGTTCCCTCATTTTTATATTTTTTAAATGCCCTTTTCTTATCATTTATAACTTTTTTAACTTTGGCCGTGAGCCACATAGGTTTTCTTTTTAGCCTTTTAATTGTACTGCCCTTGGGAATATACTTTGCAGTGAGTTCGCATACAGTTTTTTTGAAAAATTCCCATTTCTGTTCTGTGTTCTGTTGTTGTTCTGAATTGTTCTGTGAACAATTTCCACTTTGTAAAGACAGGCAGGTGGGGGTAGTATCCAAGTTTGCTATCAGTCCTATGAATCGATGGATGACTCAGTTCCGTAGTTGTCAAAACCAAACTTGCATTATTCTCATCCCTGAGTGCAGGGACTGAACATTGTGCATATACCTAAGTCAATTTGGGTACTATCCTCTCAGACTCTGCTGTGTTATACCCTAGAGTCCAACTTGTTCTGATGGTTTATGAGTCTGGACAAACTCAGGTGATTGTTACTGGTGGGCACTGGAGAAAGGAAGGGGTTGGGCTATGTCCATTGAAAAGGACAGAATCATGTGACAGCAATGCTGGCACAGGGAGGGGTCATGTCTAATGGATGCCAAGGTAGTGTCCCAACTGGTCCTAAACAAAGTTAAAGATACTTGAGACCAGGGTACTGGTGCTGGTATCACATGTCTAGTGATGCACTGTATTCAGCATCAGGTTAACGTGTACTCAGTGCAGTACGCTACCTAGGGGAGTCTATTATACATCTTCCCGTGTCCTTGGCATGGATATAGCAAGAACACCGGTGAGTATCCCTATTACCCCTAAGGACAGACTTTATATCTAACCTGACATCCCCTTACACATACTGAAACTTCTGTTGTGATTTGGGGAGGAGTTAAAAGTTGTAGTAGTAGTTTAACTTTGGGAAACAGGATTTAGATAGTGCCCACAGTTTGTGTGGGGCATGAATAGAAGGGCCCTGCTCAAGGAGTTCATAATCAGGGGGAGGGGGTGATACAAAAAGTAATAGCTGTGGGGAATTACCTGATGGAGCTGGCTGAGGTAAAGTTTTAGGTGGAGGCGGAGTAGGCTTCCCTGAATAGATGAGTTTTCAGGGATCACCTAGTGGTGAAAAGGGTAGGGCCTGGCAGGACATACTGGGGTAAGGAGTTCCAGATGTTCTGGAGTAGTCCTCATGTGGAGCATGAGAGGAGGTAAGGAGGAAGCTGGGAAGCAGGATGTCTTAAAGTGGTTGTATACTCTCCTATCGTTTTCAGCTAAGGAAGCTGACATCTTAGCCTCTGTTTAATCAGCAACTACCATGATGCTGCACATGTGATCCATTATGACACCACCCATTGGATGGTTTGCTAGTTTGGTTGAGAGCACAATTAAGGAGACAGCTAGCATTTCCGGCATGCCGGGAATATTAACTCTTTTTTTGACACTATCAAATCGATGAGTAGACAACTGCTTTAACTGGGGTGGAGTGGATGAGTTGGGTGATATCTTAAGATCAAACTAGATTAATCCAAATATCTCAGGCTCAGGTTTCTTAATGAGAAAAAAATGTATTCAGGTATCGCCCTAGGGCCACAGCTTTAGTAAACTCCACCCTGTTGCTGTCCTGATGTAACTATTAAGATACAGATGTAGAGAATCGTGTGCATATAAGAGAGGACCCTAGAACTATTATTTTTTTTGTTTTTTTGTTGTTTTAGGGACAAGCCTCTCAATTGTAATCAAAGTGCAGTCAGGTCTACCTAAATTCTAAAAGTTTTTAATCATTTTTTTTCTCTCTCCTTTTTAAGATCTGTGTACCTGACCTGCAAATGTACTGTTTGAACACTAATGTGGGAGAGGAGTTATATACTTTTATTTATTTTGTTTTTCTTGTTGTTTTTTTTTTTTTTTTTACTTTTTTGCTAAGTTGTTGCTGCAACAGCTGCAGTGTATTCATTGTTTGTTTTTAGGAATACAGATTCAATGCTCTTTGACATAAAGTGGAATATGTGTGATAAATGGTCTTGGTTGAAGCAGCATTAAACCTGTATGGTTTTTTACTTTTTATTGTTTTGTTTTTTTCCTTTCTTTCTCATTATCATTTTTACTGTTCTTCTTGTTCATTTTCATTACTTACCTCTCTTTCTTTCCTTTTCCTTGTTTAATATTATGTCCCCTAGGTTGTTCTTTTGTTTTCTATTTTAGATGTGCTTAGATAATGTAACCAACACATCAGCCCTATAATTTTTTTGTAAATCCTTTGGCGTTCCTGTCCAACTCAGTTTCGAGTCGGCTGGGGAACCACAGCCTTATAATGTTTTTTTAAACACTGTACCACCATGCTTCACAAAAATTAAAACCAAAGTATCCCTGGACATCCAGGTCTTATGTCTTATTGTAAGTCTACATACCCAAGCCCTGTGGGTAAGTGTGGTGGACCCAGGGACTTGGCAATATCAAGCAGTGTTGACCATCCCCACCTTCAGGGGCTCTAGTAAGATACTAGCTGGCGCTCAGACTCTGTACCTTGTGGGGAACCCACTCTACCTGTCCCCATTACAACCCTTTTAAGTACTCAGTATTAATGGCCAAACAATTGAGCCTGTCTGGAATTCCTCCAATAACTGTACACTGACATTCTCCCTTTTTCTTTTTGTATTCATGCACTGCTGTCCAGAGGCCCACCCCACCACTACCTGAAGAAGCTTCAACAACAAACCAAGCCATATCTTAAGAAGAAGGTGCAACGACTAGACTCTCCTGAACTTTCCGTCACCATGCTGAAAAGTGCCGTCTCGCGGTCCGATCCAATCTTTGCAATCATTATGCAGCAGTCCCAAGCTAGAGGACTAGATATGCCAGGATCCTGCCATCGATAATGGAGTTCCACTCTTCCAAGGCAGAGGAGCGGGGAAACATCGCAGCATAGACACTCATGGTCCCAATGTAAAGTCTCAAAGGCACCAGGATTTCTTTGCAGTCTCAAGTCTACCTTGATGTGTCCCGTCGTGCTCAAAATAAGAAGAGGAGGCCACAGTGGTGGTGGTTGGGCCTTCCGGGCAGTTGTGGGTGGGTGCAAAATCATTAAGGGACTAAGTTCAAGAATGAACTTCAGGGGGAAATGTAATGGAAATATTGATATTTCATCTGAGATGAACATTTTTGTGGACTTTTTGATAGTGATCAGTTTCAAAGAAATTCCAGGGACTGAGATTCTGAGTACAGACACTTTATATAACCCTGGAGCTATGTGGGGGGGGTTCATCAAATGACAGTAGAGAAGAGGTGATGGGGAAGATGTCTTGTTTGTAAGGGCCTCTAGTTTCTTCAAACCCCCCAATGGAATGTGGCATTGTCTTAGCATATGTGAAAGGAAGTGTCTTTACCTGGGAGGGGGCTGGGCGGGCTTTTGCAAGTGTATATACCAGAGGACAGTCTCCTGGGGCTTCCTCTTTGGCTTGTGATCCTACAATGGTGATGTAAGATTCTCTGTGTCCATACCTCCATTTTGCTATGTTTCTTTTTCTGTAAATGTCTTTCCTTAGTAACATTCTGTTTTACATTGCTACACCATTTTCGTGCTTGTATTACTCACTTTGTATTTTAGCGATAACTTTGATGCTTTTAAAATTGTAACATTTACCCCAGATTTGGTTATATTTAATTAGTGACTAGCTTCTTTTCTGTATAAATAAATTAGATCTTTATTTTTTAGCAAAGGTGTCACTGATTACTGATTTTATTCGTAATTGCACTGGTTGATTCTTGTATAGACAAAAGGTTGTAATCACATATTATTTTTCATTAAGTGTATAAGTGTATTAGGCAAATATCACTTTAACAGTACCCTTCACGGTTTGCTTGTTGTTTTGCCATTTGTATGCTTGGCCGTCCTTAAATGCCCTTCTATCTCTAAATAATTTTTTCTCTTTTTGGGTGAGTATATTTTTGTTAAACTTTTCCAGATAGATTTTCAGTTTATCATTCTGTATAGAATAGGACGACAGTTTCTAGAAGGGGACAAGTGATTTGTAAAGCTCAGCTATTTTTTAATCAATGTTTTTTTTTCCCCAGAGTTCCTTGAAGGAGGGACTAATGTCCTCAAAGGACTTGGTATGCCAAAAGGACTTTTTTTCCAAAGTTTTGGTTAAGTTGGAAAAAATGAAAGTAAGTTCTGATTCCTTTGATCATTTTGTCCAAAGCTTTACTGTAGGATGAAGATAAAAATGTCCCAGTTGCATCCCTGATAATCTGCCATATCATGAATTAAAAAAGGGAAAGGGGGAGTGTAAAACTGGACTCAAAATTGGGGCAGGCTAAAGCCTATGGTATCTGCTACCTATTTATAACATGAGAAAAAGAAAATGAGCTAGGAAACACTCAAACCGCCCATTGCCAAATCTGTCAACATCCCTTAAGATTAGCAAGAAAGAAAGAGAGGACCCCAGGGGGACTTTGGAGACAGATGGATGGGGAAGGTGATAATGAGTAGTGAAGAGAGTATAAGTATAAAATGTATCAAACTTTATTAAATTACAAAGTATAAAATGTTCTCATAACATAGGAACATATATTAAAAATGCCACAGTGATACGTTGTACATATAGCAAGCATAGCTGTGGAGGAACGGGTTGGTTTCTCCATATCGGTGTGTACACAAGAACACCCTGGCTATCTGCCCCACATGGTGTATTCCAGGCGGCAAGGCTGGATGACGGAGTATAGTGGGAGAGGAAAGCCGCCGACAAAGGGTGTGACAGAGCAGCTGATGCCGATCAGAGAGGAGGACAGTGCGTCTCTATGGAAACAGAGACCCACATATGTGTTTGAGCTTTGGGGTGCACACCCTAATGCAATTATCTGCGCACACCTATGATGGCATTATTGTATACTTCACTGCAATGTTTATTGATTTATTGATTTTTTTGTCCGATTTTTGTTTGCAATATCTGATATTAATTATTAATACTTTATTTTTCTACTGCTATGCCTGTATAAGAATATGTTTTCCTATTAGGCAAATATGGCGTGTTCCTTGCGTTTTGGTGATGTCAATTTCTTCCCCTTTTTCCATTACAGGAATCGGCCTCCCATGTATCCCCACCCTCACCGGTCCCATATATTGCCCGGCGCATGTAGGCCCCCCTGGCACAATCCAGGGGATCCTACACTGCTAGTGACACGTGGAGGAGAGTCTTTCTTCCATCTACACAGATAGGTGTCTCCGTTTCCATAGAGACGCGCTGTCATCGTCTCTGATCAGCATCAGTTGCTTTGTCACGCCCTGCGTCGGCGGCTTTCCTCTCCCACTATACTTCATCATCCAGCCTTGCTGCCTGTAATGTACCATGTGTGGGAGATAGCCGGGGTGATTTTGTGCACACACCGGTATGGAAAAACCAACTCGTTCCTCCATAGCTATATGATGTGATGCTCTTTACATATCTAATTCATGTCTACATTCTCCCTGCCCAAAAACATCCTGGTTATTCACTTTTTCTTATTCTTTCCCCTCTTCCCCTTTCCTTCATTTTCTCTTGTTACAGTCCAATCCACCTTGATTTAGCTCACCACATAAATACTCCCAGCACTGCTAGGCTGATCAGACGTGCTTCTTGACGGATCAGTGCTAGGTGGTTTACTACCTCACCGACCAGTAAGTGCAAAATACAGAACCTTGGCTCTCTGTATACTTTACTGCTATACTTATTATTACCTTTTTTTTAGACCTGAACTATCTTTATTACTTTTTTCTTTACCTATTACCTACTAATGATCATAATTTAATTATTTTTATATTTATTTTTATTTATTTTTGGTTAATTTTTATTCATTCTTTAATGCATTACAATTTAATTAATCTATTTTATTTTATTTACCCAAAGAGGTGAAATTTTGCATGGAGCTCCAGACCAAGGGCGATTGATAGTTATTTTGTATTTCTTCCAATTGCAAATAATCGCTCCAACAGTTGTCTCCTCACCAAGCTTCTTGCTGGTGGTCTTGTAGCCCATTCCAGCCTTGTGCAGGTCTACAATCTTGTCCCTGATGTCCTTTGACAGCTCTTTGGTCTTGCCCATGATGGTGAGGTTTGAATGGAAGAAAGATTCTGTGGACAGGTGTCTTGTATACACATAACAAGTTGTCGTTAGGAGCACCTTCTTAAATTGACAGGACTAATCTGTGTACAACATGAGCACATACTGTAGCCAGTCTGTGGGAGCCAGAATTATTGTTGCTTGGTAGGGGATCGAATATTTATTTTACTCACTGAACTGCAACTCAATCTATAACATTTGTATAATGTATTTTTTCTGGATTTGTGGTTGATATTCTGTCTCTATCATTAAATATCATTAAATGTATCACAAAATACACCTATGACAACAGTTATAGACCCTTGATTTCTCTTTATTTTCTGTGTGTGTGTATACATATATGTGTGTACATATATATATATATATATCTCACAAAACTGAGTACACCCCTGACATTTTTGTAAATATTTTATTATATCTTTTCATGTAACACTGAATAAATGACACTTTGCTACAATGTAAAGTAGTGAGTGTAAAGCTTGTATAACATTGTAAATTTGCTCTCCCCTCAAAATAACTCAACACACAGCCATTAATGTCTAAACTGCTGGCAACAAAAGTGAGTCCACCCCTAAGTGAAGATGTCCAAATTAGCCATTTTCCCTCTCCGGTGTCATGTGACTCGTTAGTGTTACAAGATCTCAGGTGTGAATGGAGAGCAGGTGTGTTAAATTTAATGTTATCCCTCTCACTCTCTCATACTGGTCACTGGAAGTTCAACATGGCACCTCATGGCAAAGAACTCTCTGAGGATCTGAAAAAAAAGAATTGTTGCTCTACATAAATTTGGCCTAGGCTATAAGAAGATTGTCAACACCCTGATACCGAGCTGCAGCATGGTGGCCAAGAACATAGAGCAGTTTAACAGGACAGGTTCCACTCAGAATAGGCCTCGCCATGGTCGAACAAAGAAGTTGGTTGCACATGCTCAGGGTTATATCCAGAGGTTGTCTTTAGGAAATAGACATATGAGTGCTGCCAGCATTGCTGCAGAGGTTGAAGGGGTGGGGGGTCACCCTGTCAATGCGCCACACACTGCATCAGATTGGTCTGCATGGCTGTCATCCCAGAAGGAAGCCTCTTCTAAACGTGATGCACAAGAAAGCCACAGTTTGCTGAAGACAAGCAGACTAAGGACACGGATTACTGGAATCAGCTCTTGTACTCCTCACCTGGTTGCCACCACACATGCTTGACACCATCTGAACCAAATAAGTTTATCTTGGTCTCATCAGACCACAGGACATGACTCCATTAATCCATGTCCTTAGTCTGCTTGTCTTCAGCAAACTGTTTGCGGCTTTCTTGTGCATCATCTTTATAAGAGGTTTCCTTTTGGGACAACAGCTATGCAGACCCAGTTTGATGCAGTTTGTGGCTTTTGGTCAGTGCACTGACAGGCTGACCCCCCACCCCTTTAAACTCTGGAGCAATGCTGGCAGCACTCATATGTCTATTTCCCAAAGACAACCTCTGGATATGATGCTGAGCACGTGCACTCAACCCCTTTGGTCGACCATGGCGAGGCCTGTTCTGAGTGGAACCTGTCCTGTTAAACTGCTGTATAGTCATGGCCACTGTGCTGCAGCTCAGTTTCAGAGTCTTAGCAATCTTCTTATAGCCTAGGCCTTCTTTATGTAGAGCAACAATCCTTTTTTTCAGATCCTCAGAGGGTTCTTTGCCATGAGGTGCCATGTTGAACTTCCAGTGACCAGTATGAGAGAGTTAGAGCGATAACACCACATTTAAAGTGGTTGTCAACCCGTTGCAACCACTTTAACCTACAGGTAAGCCTATAATAAGGCTTACCTGTAGGTGCGCTGAATATCTCCCAAACCTGCATGGTTTAAGAGATATGCAGTGTACTGCGTTGTGCCTACGTCACCGGGCCTCCTTCACTGAGATCGTGCGGTGACTGGGATGGCCATTCCAGAACATTGTACTTGTTCCTCTGCATAAATGCCCGAGTAGATTTTGAGCAGTGTTTTGAGTCGTTGTCTTGTTGAAATATCCAGCCCCGGCGTAACTTCAACTTTGTGACTGATTCCTCAACATTATTCTCAAGAATCTGCTGATATTGAGTGGAATCCATGCGACCCTCAACTTTAACCAGATTCCTAGTACCGGCACTGGCCACACAGCCCCACAGCATGATGGAACCTCCACCAAATTTTACTGTGGGCAGCAAGTGTTTTTCTTGGAATTCTGTGTTCTTTTGCCACCATGCATAACATCATCATCAGTGCACAGAACCTTATTCCAAAATGAAGCTGGCTTGTCCAAATGTGCGTTGCATACCTCAAGCGACTACGTTAGTGGAGTGCGTGCAGAAAAGGCTTCTTTCGCATCACTCTCCCATACAGCTTCTCCGTGTGCAAAGTGCGCTGAATTGTTGAACGATGCACAGTGACACCATCTGCAGCAAGTTGATGTTGTAGGTCTTGGGAGGTGGTCTGTGTGCTGTTTTTGACCGTTCTCACCATATTTCACCTTTGCCTCTCCAATATTTTATGTGGCCTGCCCCTTTTGGCCTTAACAAGAACTGTGCCTGTGGTCTTCCATTTTCTCACTATGTTCCTCACAGTGGACACTGACAGCTTATATCTCTGCGATAACTTTTTGTAGCCTTCCCCTAAACCATAATGTAGAACAATCTTTGTTTTCAGTTCATTTGAGAGTTGTTTTGAGGCCCCCATGTTGCCACTCTTCAGAGGAGAGTCAAAGAGATCAACAACTTGCAACTGGCCACCTTAAATACCTTTTCTCATGATTGGATGCACCTGTCTATGAAGTTCAAAGCTTAATAAGCTCACCAAACCAATTGTGTGTTCCAATTAATCAGTGCAAAGTAGTTACAGGTATTCAAATCAACAAAACGACAAGGGTGGCCAAATTTATGCACCTGTCTAATTTTGTTTTGATGCATATTGCACATTTTCTGTTAATCCAATAAACCTCATTTCACTTCTGAAATATTACTGTGTCCTTCAGTTATTTAATAGATCAAAATGAAATTGCTGATCCAAACACCCAAATATTTATAAATGACAATCATGGAAATTGTCAGGGGTTCCAAAAGTTTTGTATACAACTGTATATGGCCTGGTCGGTCCATCACCTTTACCCTCAACTTCTTTAGCAAGGCAGTGGTTGTCTTGGAGGTGTGTTTGGGGTTGTTATGTTGGAATATTGCCCTGTGACCCAGTCTCCGAAGGGAGGGGATCATGCTCTGCTTCAGTATGTCACAATACATGTTGGCATTCATGGTTCCTTCAATGAACTGTAGCTCCCCAGTGCCGGCAGCACTCGTGCATGGCACTCCCACCACCATGCTTGACTGTAGGCAAGAGACACCTGTCTTTGTACTCCTCACCTGGTTTCCACCACACACTATCTGAACCAAATAAGTTTATCTTGGCTTCATCAGACCACAAGACATGGTTCCAGTAATCTATGTGCTTAGTCTGCTTGCCTTCCTGAAATTGGGTTTTTTGGAGCTTCCTTCTGGGACGACAGCCATGCAGACCAATTTGATGCAGTGTGCAGTGTATGGTCTGAGCACTAGCAGGCTGAACCCCCACCCCTTCAACCTCTGCAGCAATGCTGGCAGAATACCTCTATTTCCAGAAGAAAACCTCTGGATATGACGCTGATCAGGTGCACTCAACTTCATTGGTCGACCATAGTGAGCCCTGTTCTGAGTGGAACCTGTCCAGTTAAACCGCTGTATGGTCTTGGCCACCGTGCTGCTGCTCAGTTTCAGGGTCTTGGCAATCTTCTTATAGCCTAGACAATCTTAATATAGAGCAACAAATCTTTTTTTCAGATCCTCAGAGTTCTTTGCCATGAGGTGCCATGTTGAACTTCCAGTGACCAGTATGAGAGAGTGAGAGCGATAACACCAAATTTAACACGCCTGCTTCCCATTCACACCTGAGATCTTGTAACACTAAAGAGTCACATGACACCAGGGAGGAAAAATGGCTATCCAATTTGGACAATTTCACTTAGGAGTGTACTCACTTTTGTTGTCAGCAGTTTAAACATTAATGGCTGTGTGTTGAGTTATTTTGAGGGGACAGCAAATTTACACTGTTATACAAGCAGTCCACTCACTACTTTACATTGTAGCAAAATGTAATTTCTTCAGTGTTGTCACATGAAAAGATATAATAAAATATTTACAAAAATGTGAGGGGTGTACTCACTTTTGTGAGATAGACATATATATATATATGTCATAGAGTGTTTTCACTCATGTGGGGAGTGTAAAAACATTTATAAAATAATATAGAA
>BLSH010252546.1:143057-160781 GCA_018402905.1 Glandirana rugosa | reverse complement strand
GACAGGCAGGGAGGGGAGGGGAGAGGAGTACAGAGGAGAGCTGCAGATTACAGAGGCACGTAAGCTGACCACTGTGGTCAGGGTTCAGCAGCCCTGATTATCGTGGTCAGCTCACAGAAGGGGGCACAGGAAGTGGCAGGGTCAGCCAGGTTTTTTACAGTTTAGAGAGAGGCAGATTAGACAGCACAATCACTGTGCTGTTTAATATGCTATAAGGCAGGGATATGCAATTAGCGGACCTCCAGCTGTTGCAAAACTACAACTCCCATCATGCTTCTGCCTCTGGGTGTCATGCTTGTGGCTGTCAGGGTCTTGCTATGCCTCATGGGATTTGTAGTTCTGCAACAGCTGGAGGTCCGCTAATTGCATATCCCTGCTACAAGGGAACAGGATTTTTTTTTTTTTTTTTTTTTTTTTTAGAGTTACAAACACTTTAAGCCTTTATGGGGAACGTTTATGGAGAGTGTACCTGTACACTTATTTTTATGCATTTAATTGCAATGTTGGCACCACCAAACAACTGGATCAGCTGTTTAGCTTTAGAGAATATGCATTGTAAATTTTCATTTGTAAACTCATCTTAATGTTGGTATGTTTTAATATTTGTTCTCTGTTTTTAATCCTTTGTTAGCTTTATGTATGACTTTCAAAGACAAAACAAGGTAGGTTCCGTAGGTTTGTTTTTAAGTTGAATTTCTATGTACTGTACGTTGGGACAGGTACATTTTTTTAAGTGTAACTCCAGCTAAAAAATAATTTAAAGGTTTTTTTGGATAACATAGGGAAGAGGTAATACCCCTGTAACGTTTGTTTTTCTGTCTGTGCCCTTGTTCAGAAGATTTCATCACTTTCTGTCCCTGTGACAATTGGATTTTGAAAATTTTGGGTTGTCGTGTAAACAAGGATTGGTGATAAAACTTCTGTGGAGACACCTTTTTCCCATGATAACTCTTACAGGAATTAATTTCCCTTCCTAGGGGTTGATTTCCTTTCACTTTCTGTTGTCTCCCTCTGTTTGAAAGTATGAGTTATATGTAAGATGGATGTGTGTAACTCGAGGCATGCCTGTATGTGGTCCATACTTTGTGTATTTTCTGTGGGTTGAACTGGATGGCATTGTGTCTTTTTTTCAGCCAGACTAACTACAGTATCTCACAAAAGTAAGTACACCCCTTTCATTTTTTGTAAATATGTTATTCTATCTTTTCATGCGACAACACTGAAGAAATTATATTTTGCTACAATGTAAAGTAGTGAGTGTACAGCTTGCATAACAGTCTAAATTTGCTGTCCTCTCAAAATAATCAACACGCAGACATTCATTTCTAAACCGCTGGCAACCAAAGTGAGTACACTCCTAAGTGAAAATGTCCAAATTGGGGCCAATTAGCCATTTTCCTTCCCCGGTGCCATGTGAGTCATTAGTGATACAAGGTCTCAGGTGTGAATGCGGAGCAGGTGTGTTAAATTTGGTGATATCACTCTCTCATACTGGTCACCGGAAGTTCAACATGGCACCTCATGGCAAAGAACTCTGAGGATCTGAAAAAAATAATTGTTGCTCTACATAAAGATGGCCTAGGCTATAAGAAGATTGCCAAGACCCTGAAATTGAGCTGCAGTAGAGTGGCCAAGACCATACAGTGGTATAATAGGACAGGTTCCACTCAGGACAGGCCTCGCGATGGTCAACCAAAGAAGTTGAGTGCATGTGTTCAGCATCATATCCAGAGGTTGTCTTTGGGAAATAGACTTATGAGTGCTGCCAGCATTGCTTCCGAGGTTGAAGGGGTGGGGGGGTAAGCCTATCAGTGCTCCGACCACACTACATCAAATTGGTCTTCATGCCTGTCGTCCCAGAGGGAAGCCTCAATCATTTGAGAAAGTGCTCTAACATCCACCAGCTCCTTGATGTTGTCATGGAGGAGTGGGAGTGGAAGAGGACTCCAGTGGCAACCTGTGAAGCTCTCATGAACTCCATGCCCAAGAGAGTTAAGGCAGTGTTGGAAAATAATGGTGGCCACATAAAAAAATTTACTCTTTGGGCCCAATTTGGACATTTTCACTTGGGGTGTACTCACTTTTGTTGCCAGCGGCTTAGACATTAATGGCTGTGTGTTGAGTTATTTTGAGGGAGCAGCAAATTTACACTGCTATACAAGCTGTACACTCACTACTTTACATTGTAGCAAAGTGTCTTTTCTTCGGTGTTGTCACATGAAAAGATATAATAAATTATTTACAAAAATGTGAGGGGTGTACTCACTTTTGTGAGATACTGTATGTATACTGTAAATACTGTATATTTATTTAATTATTGCTACATTCAACCAGCAGGTCAGGAGCACAAGGCAACTACTCCAGGATTTCATCAGCCTGTTTTGTCGCTATGCTGTGAATACTGTAACTCTGTTGTGAAGAGACCGGAGTAGGAGTGTGCTACACTATACAAAGCATCAAAAGAGTGTCACAAATTCTTCCCTTCTATTCCTTCCTTGCTAAAGGGCATTTTAATCTCTCAAAACACATTAATTGGATATATGAATTTTCTGTCTTCAGAAGAACACATTGGCTTTCTTAAAAGAAAAAACATCAAGCTCTGAAAGCTATATGCATTCTTCTAAATAAACTAAAAAACAAAACACATTGAAAAATGGGTGCGAGCTCTTCTCCTTGACTAGTGCTGCACAGTGGATGTCCTTTGCTGTCACACTTATTACACAAAAGTAGACTCTTTGCAATCGCTGATATTTTAAAACATCTAGGTTACTGAAAACTACCATGCTTTGGCTTTAGATCACATGGAAGAGCTCTATAGCAGCATTGTTTTACTCATGGCAAGAAAGGTACTGGTTTATTCCGAACATTAATGGTTTGCTCTACTGGTATATCTATATTAATATAAATAAATATGTATTAATGTTCCATATTGGTATACAGTACATCTGGAAAGTATTCACAGTGCTTCACAACATGAAAGAAGTTTGTTTGAAATGTTTGTAAATTAATTAAAAAAAAAAAACGAAAAAAAAAAACCATGTACAACCATGCGCAATACTTTGTTGAAGCACCTTTGGCACGAATAACAGCCAAGTCTTTTTGAGTATGATGCTACAAGCTTGGCACACCTATTTTTGGGCAGTTTCTCCCATTCTTCTTTGCAGGACCTCTCAAGCTCCATCAGGTTGGATGGGGAGCATCGGTGCACAGCCATTTTCAGATCTCTCCAGAGATGTTCAATCGAGTTCAAGTTCTGTAGGGATGGTATTGGTCAGGTTATGAGCGGTGCCTGGTTTCCTCCAGAGATGACACTTGCCATTTAGGCCAAAGAGTTCAATCTTTGTTTCATTAGAGCAGAGAATTTTGTTTCTCATGGTCTGAGAGTCCTTCAGGTGCCTTTTGACAAACTCCAGGTGGGCTTTCGTGTGCCTTTTACTGAGGAGTGGCTTCCGTCTGGCCACTGTACCATACAGGCCTGATTGGTAGAGTGCTGCAGAGATGGTTGTTCTTCTGGAAGGTTCTCCTCTCTCCACAGAGAAAAGCTGGAGTTCTGTCATTGAGTGACCTTTGGGTTCTTGTTCACCTCCCTGACTAAGGCCCTTCTCCTCTGATCTCTCAGTTTGGCTGGGCAGCCCGCTCTAGGAAGAGTCCTGGTGGTTCCAAACGTCTTCCAATTACAGATGATGGAAGCTACTGTGCTCATTGGGACCTTCAAGGCTGCAGAAATTTTTTGTACCCTTCCCTGGATCTGTGCCTCGATGCAATCGTGTCTCGGTGGTCTACAAACAATTTCTTGGACTTCATGGCTTGATTTGTGCTCTGACATGCACTGTTAACTCTGGGACCTTATATAGACAGCTGTGTGCCTTTCCAAATCATGTCCAATCAACTGAATTTACCACAGGTGGACTCCAAACAAGATGTAGAAACATCTCAGAGGATGCAACGAAGCTTTTTTGGAATAAGGCAGTAACATAACAAAATGTGGAAAAAGTGAAGTGCTGTGAATACTTTCCGGATGCACTGTATGTGGTAGTACATATGATATCCTAATGTTTGCTCTGGATCTATAACAACTAAGTAATTAGGTAAAGATAAGGATAAATGACCTTCAAAGTTGTCAGAAATGGCAGATCCCATATTTATTTTCCTTTAGGCTGGGTCCAAACCTATGCAAATTGGATGCGGGTTTCTCCGCATCCAATACGCGTAGCAGGAGATTGTGACCGTCTCTCTATGGAGCTGGTTCACACATCTCTGCAGTGTCTCCGGTGCATCTTTTGGTGCGTTTTAGGTCCGAATTCGGCCCAAAATTCGAGCTGAAATCGGACCTGAAATGGTGAATGGAGACACACCAGACTGCTACTGTGAGCCCCTGCGATCTCCAGTGTGAACCCAGCCTTGAGGTGGTTTTAAAGGAAAACTTCATTTTCACTAAACAAACACAATTTTGTAATTTATTGTTATTAAAAATGACTTCTCTGTTTTTGATCTAAATCTAAACTAATATTCTAAAATGGGAGATTAACTATTGCTTTTTCCACAAGTCTTCTCTCAGATACAAGTCCAATTTCAAATGGGTATGACAAGAAAGGAGAGAATGGTCGGGACTTTTAGGTAGGCACCATAGATACAACAAAATGTAAAACCCTTTATTAGTTACAGATAAAAAAACATGGTAATGTTTAGACATTATATGAAGTTGAAGTTGAAGATGAAGTTGTAACAAAATTGTGAAACAGCTCTAGAGCCCACAGGGGATCATGCAGATGCCCCTACGCATTTCCACTGTGAAGTCTTCATCTGGGGGTTTTTCATGAAACAGGATCTAGAGCAGCTGTTCAGGATACAAACAATAATTATTAGAGCTGTTTCACAATTTTGTTACAACTTCATCAGTCTGTATAAATTCTCCTTTTCATTGCTATATAATGTCTAAACATTACCATGTTTTTTTATCTAATAAAGGATTTTACATTTTATACATGTTGTTGCCTCGATGGTGCCTACCTAAAAGTTCCAACCATTATCTTTCTTGTCTTAAAATATTTGGGATGTGGCACCATTGTTTGGCACCATTTGGATATATCTGTTCTATTTCAAATGGGTATGCACGAAAAAAGGCTCATCCACTTCTAAAGGGATTTAGAAACTAAAGTTTTACTCATTACAGTACTGTGATTGCACCACTGATTTTAATTAATTCTGGCTCTCCTATTCATAAATCAGTTTAGAAAAAAGACATGGTGAAACAAACAAGCACAATGTGCAGAGCGGCTTCAGAGGCAGCTTTGAAGCCGCCCCAGTGTGAACCGAGACTTATGGTCTTCTTAGATTGTAAGCTCTAACAAGCAGGGCCCTCCAAGTCCTCCTGTATTGAATTGTACTGTAACTGTACTGTCTGCCCTTATGTTGTAAAGCACTGCACAAACTGTTGGCGCTATATAAATCCTGTATAATAATAATAATGGTCAAAAATGTCCAAGTAAACTCACAACTACTTCATCTAAATGTCTAAAATGTGCATACACTGCTGAGATAGCATCGAGCTGGAGTCTCAGTCAAGGAACAAATTCAATTTAAGGTACATAAGAGCCTTTGGCTACCAAAAGTAGTGTAGGAACTTTTTCTAAGACGGAGTGACTTGAGTCGCACCGATTAGAACTATTCCATTGCCGTTAATGCGGCACAACTTGTCATGCGACTTTGAACTCTCAAGTCGCATGACAGTTCGTGGCAGTGTGAACCAGGGCTAATTGTCAAAGCCTAATTAAACAAGCTGAAGTTAGAAGCTGATTGGTTACTGTACACACCTGCACCATATTCTGCGTGCACCAGTTTTAGTAAATCTCCCCCATGTTTGTGCTTTCCTGCACTATTTGACTTTCCAGGAGTTAAAGAGAAGTTCCACCAAAAAGTGGAACTTCCACTTTAATAGAAGGTGACCCCCCCGACATGCCACAATTGACATGCCTTTTTTTGGGGGGGTGACCAGAGACCCTGTTTTCACAGGGTCCCAGGTCCACTTCCTCCCCTGGTGCCGCAGCTCAGGGAAGGAAATCTATCTTCCCCCCTCCCTCTCGGCGATCTTCTAGGACACGTCACAAGGTGCAGCGCGACTCGCGCATGTGCAGTGCATGTCCGGCTTTGAAGCCAAAGCCGGGTGCCCACACTTATGATGCCGGTGACGCCGAGGGGAGGGGGCGAAGAGCGAGCCCTCAGGCGACCGCATCGCTGGAGCGAGGGACAGATGAGTGTCTGATTATTAAGTCAGCAGCTACACTTTTTGTAGCTGCAGACTTTTACATGGGTGGAACTCCGCTTTAAACTCCACATCAAAGCTCTATCCAATCTACAATGTGTTACTATAGTTACCTATGCCATGGCTGTGGTTATAACTTGTTTGGATCTATTTATAGTTCTCCATTAGTGTTTGTAACCAGCAAAAGCTACTTTATAGCTTGAATTTATCACACTAATTCTAGACAGAAGGCAGTTTCAACCTTGGCTGTACTATAAGTGGGCATGGAATCTACTTGTTAGAACCTGGCAACATTTATTTTGATCACATTCAGCAGAAAATAATAGGCTAAAGCTTTGTGAAAGAATGTTTAATGTCTGCTAAAAAAAGAAGAAACAGTATATATTAATATAATGCCATACAGGCAGTGTTTATGTGTGCAATGAGGTGTTCATAAAACGTGTCAGAGAGCACATTAACATCCTGCTGGTTGGTACACAGTGGATTGGGCAAGACAGGAAAGGAAAACTGAAAAGCAAATACTCTCTACAGCTAGTGAGAAGCTGGAAGCCTCCCCCCCCCCCCCCACATCCATGGACATCACCTCACTCACGTTCACAGCTGATGCTATTTTGGGAAATGCAGCTGGGAGACTGACAACTGCTGGAAGCTATAAAAAGACCACGTCCATTGTTATTAATCAGAGCAAGACTTACCAGGAGCACAACAGACTTCGCAAAAACCAACAGAGACCTAATATAATACCTCCAAAGGGTAAGACAATTGTAAAGTCAAGATATAGCCATAATTTATCAATATACTCATGTTTGTTTGCCTATAATACTCTTTTATCCTACATAAGATGCTGTAGTAAGGCATATTTATAGTACTTTAAAATGTCAAGCCAATTTATAAGTTTGCAGTTCCACCGCACTGACAAGATTGATATAGAATAGGCACACAGAAACCAAGTGTGTGTGTATATATATATATATATATATATATATATATATATATATATATATATATATATATTTAATCTGTACTGACTTTATTGCTCTAATAACTATTCTTTTTTTTGTTCCTTTCAGAAATGAGATCCCAACTTCTGATCTCCGTGGAGCATCTACCCACCATCAGTGAGGATATAGAAATATCAGCTCAACACGAAAAGCCAAATGCAGTTTGCACTGGACTGGAAGATTATGTCAAATCTATTCAAACACTGGCACACCCTAGTTCTCTAACAACAGATCATAATCATTATGGCCAATGCAGGGCTCAGAGGAGGGCTCGTTTTAGACCCAGATCACCACTGAAGGTATGTGAATCTAAAGTTCTAACTGTGGCACAGGAATCCTATCATGCAAGCCTAGTCTCTTTACAAACTGACCCACTGGCATGGTTGTATAGACAGAATGTAAACAAAAACCAAGAGAATGGTGACACATTCCATTGTGCTGTGCCTCAAAAAATTAAACTTTCTAATACTGTAAACCTACATAAAACTGCTGACACAAATAGAAGGTTACAGTGCAGCAAAGGTCAAAGCATTGAGCACCAAAGTACACAGGAAAGAAGAAGAAACCACTCACGTCTTCAAAAGAAATGTCGTTCCCCTGGTTATGGCAGTTTGGGATCAGTAATTAAAATCCACAAACCACAGTTGCCTGTCATATATGAGTTATGATTTAATTCAGGGACTAAAATGGAATGAACATTGTCATTAAGAATATGTAAGACACTATGGATTATTTAATTTAAACTGGACGAATTACTGTCTGAATTCTGCAGACCTGCACTACTAATAAATATTCATTTTTTTTTTTTTTTTTTTAATGAAATTGTATTTCTGTGTTTTTTTGAGAAGTTCATTATTTAATTCATTTTTAATTCTGTAGCGATCTGAAGTTTTTTTTTTTTTATCAAGTTTCCAACTTTAAATCCACAATGCAGGAAATCCAGGGAAACCTAAAGTTTTTTTGTGGGGGAGAACTGAGCTCTGGGATTGATCAGGTCTTAATTGTCAGGGTTTTTTTTTTTTTACACATATTCATACTCTTACTTTTCCTAGATAGAAATGCCATTTATCATTAATGTTGTTGTTGTTTGTGTGTGTGTGTATATATATATGTATATATATATATACACAACAACATTAGACAATATTTAAATTGTATAACAATAATATAACAATTCCATTTTTACGTATTTACAGTGAAAAATCTTTAATGTATTTAAGGTACAATTAGACATCCCAATAAATATTCTTCCACACAGAGTGCAGGAAAGAGTCACAGAGTTCAGGATGGATATAGAGCCAGATCAGATGGTTTTACTGGTCGTTCTCATACATGGCAGGGACCTTCTTCTTTAATCTCTCATGTTCTCTTGTCCCCCAGTTGTAGATTACGTATGCCAAAGCAAAGGGTGGCACCACTGTGAGGAAGCTTGATGCGCACCTCCGGAAAACATTGGGAATGCCTTTTGAAAAAATGTGGGCAAATGCCCTTTGCTCAAAGGGAGATAAGGTGAAAGTGATGATGTGTCGCACCTTGGCGAGGTCTCCAAAGTGCTTCCCCATGGTTTATTTGCTTGCCTCCTCAATGCCAAACTCAGGACGACCCATTTTTACGTATTTAAACACGGATGGGGAAAACTTCAGATTTAAAAAGAAAGTAGAAAATAGACAAAGACCGGTAGCATTTTTTGTGGTATAAACATATGACCGTCATATAACCAGAAGAAGGAAAATGTTTATGCAGTAATTCCATTTGTTTTCAAATGATACCACATTATCAGCAGTCGTGGGACATTATTGAGGAGTTATGTAGCAGAGTACTTAGTTGTAAGAAGCTCCTCAAATTGTTCCAGGACCACTGACATCATTTGGTCTTACCATTTTAAAATAAACGTTTTAGTTTCAGGACTTGCTGCGGGAACCCAGTTTTTCATTTTTTCTGGTTAACTGGATATTCAAGCTGTGAAATGTATGTATAAAGGGAGTACTGCCAAAGTGCAAGCTGTTTTAAATCAATGCTACAGAATAGAGCTGTGTTTGTACCACAATATTGCTTGCAGCTGACAGGTGGATAAACTGTTAGAAAAGCCTACACTGTAAGTATTTACAGGGAAGATTAGAACACAGTCCATCTAGTCCTTGTTCTGAGATCTTGTAATTATGTTGAACACTGAATGCTACAACTGGTTAGATAAACAGGCCACAAAAGCCATTACATACTTAGGATATTGATCACTAAAAAACATTATTTTAAACTTTACTTTAAATTGACATAAAAATTAGTGTACAGTTTCTCACAGCTGAAATTGTGGATACTGATCAGCTACTACTTTTTCTCTGTAACCAGGATGCCTTCATGAATTTGCTGTTTTTTTAGTCTACATGATAAAATTGATTTTTTTTTTTTCAGATTCTTTTATTTAACAACATTCTCAATTTAAAAAATACAAACATATTCTACAAAACACATCACACAAGACATCAGAAATACCACAAAAAAAGGAAAAGAACCCCCCCCCCAAAAACAAACAAACAAAAAAAAAAAACACCCAACAAATGTGGCGCATAAAACATACAAACAAATGAATGCAGATTAATGCTTAAAATGGACTATACATGACCATAAAGTACTCCTGTCAATGAAAACTGTGTGGTAATGTGTGTGTGTATATATAGTAACATATAGCCATATACATATACAGCAATACATATAGTGCAGATTGATCTATACCAATACCGGGGACATGGACTCATGTAGTTCCTTAAAAAATATGCATGTTTTTCAAAAGAAACAATCCTATTGAGATCAAAATCCAGTCAGAGTAGAAGTATGTGGAAAGGTCCACTTAAGGGCAATTTGTCTGTGGCTACAAAAAGAGAATGCCTCCAGCGGACTAAACGATCTCCACTCCAACAGAGGGACCAGGTGGCGCCCGTGTGGCCAGGCTGATGCGTTTCCAGGGCGAACCTTCTTCCTCAGAGCCTACCAACCATAAGGCATGCCCCTCTTATATACAAGATGTATATAAGAGGGACATGCCTCATGGTTGGTAGGCTCTGAGGAAGAGGGTTCGCCCTGGAAAAGCATCAGCCTGGCCACACTGGAGATCATTTAGTCCGCTGGAGGCACTATTTCCACTTATTGTCGTGATGCCTTTTTAAATTGCTCCATTTGTGAGTATATATATTTTATCCTATTGTTTTTAATAAACGGTTTAATGGTATTGCACAAGGTCGGTGCACCCCTCTCTTGTGTTTTTTCCCTAGTATCTTTCACATTCATAAAGACTTTTCATTGTAGTCTACATTTTCACTATTTAATTGGCTCTGGGCTGATGGATCCGAGCGCAGGAGTTGTTTGGTTTTTTCATATCTTATATGAGCCATTGTGAAGCATTCAGTACCTCAAATTCCAATGATATGTTAGTTGTTTGATTTATGGGTCAGTTCTAGTAGTTAGAACCAACACAATGGGGGTATAGGTTATTATATGTTGGCTGAATTATGTAGAATATTATATATGTATATATTGTGATGGGTTTACATACAGACATTTTGGGACAGGCCAGTGAGAAGTCCAATTAACACAACAATTAATGTTGTGCAAGGCCGGATTGGTATTTGGGAATATACTGTTTATCTAATTAGGCATATCAAATGGACAGATAATGACTCTGTGATATGTTAATGCTAATAAAAGACCACCTCGGCCCTGGAGAGTCAACCTAATTAGCAGTAAGAATGCAAATTAGGACATTTTATGGCTGCAGCTGTCCATGGCTAAGGGTCATTATCTGTCACTCAGAGGGACAAAAGCAAATCAAAGGCCTAATAAAACTGGCCAAATCGATTTGCTTGTCCTTGTCACCCATGGGGAAAAAGTGGTGTATAAGAGGGAAAGTTCTTTTTGGCTAAAATGTGACAGGAGAAACTGGGTTCTCGGAAGATGTCTAAATATTTAAATATCCTGTCATCTATTTTGTCTGTACCTCTGCTGGCTTTTCTGAAGTTCCAATAAAATGCATCTCTCTGGAAGAACTGGGTTGCTGCCAGAAATGACTCACATTATAGTAATAATTAATTAATAACCATCATCATCCTACTACTACATCACTACAATCTGGGGAACAGCATTAGAGATAAGATGAGTACTTCAGCCAGAGGGACTTTTTTTAGTTATTGCCCAGAATTAGATTATAAAGGAAATCTGTACTCTGAGAAATAAGGAAGCTGCAATTGCTACATCTTACTAAAATATGAGCTGCCTCCCTGTCACAAGTTTCAGCACTTTATGAATCATAAGCCAATAAAACATTGCAAAAGGCAAAGTCAAAGTGAAATCAAAACTCTTGATCTGCATACTTGTTTGAGGTCAGTAACTGAGAAAGCACTGAAGCTACTGGATAAGAATGTCAGCCAGGTAGCCAGCGTATGCAGAAGAGGAGAACCTTCATGTTCTACTAATACATATTTATTTTAATAGTTTGGGTGGTTTATATTTCTTGATTAACATGTTTATTTTTTTTATTTTTTAATGCTCTGGCTCAGGGCCCCTAAAAACAGAATGTTGAGACAGAATGTCCCTGAAACAAAATATGTTCAATTTACTAAGATGGACAAGTCACTTTAGCACCATGATACATTGTGATACTCTGTTCCATTCACAAACAAGAATATTTTTTTGAAAACCTTAAAAAAGGAACTAGAAAACAAAAGCCAAGAATAAACAAACATTAAAAGATGGAACCAGGAATATGGAGGACAGGGTAGCTGGCAGAATATTTTAGTAATCTCCTATGCAATATCAAATTCCTACTGATTGGGATCCCTATCATGCAGTAAATTCTCCAAATATGCAATTATATTTAACAGGGTTCCAAGTGATTACATACAAACAAGCATCAGTCAATCTATCCATTATAATTTACGTCTGTCTATCTGAAGTCTTAATGCCATAACACTGAAACTGGAATTGCCCTGTAAAGTGATGGCAACAGGGGGTGGTACTTATGTGGGCTTACTGGAGGGAGGAAGCTTAGGGTGTACCGGTATGTGGTGAGGTTCATTATTACTAGGTAGGGATAAGAAGTGAATTAGAATAATTTAGGCACTCTTCCAAAAAATGTATTTCCCTATGTTATGGAGCTGAAGTGGAAGTATGGTCATTACTCTTTAAATCGTTTAGTAAATCAAGTTTCTGAATGTGTTTTAAATATGCACTTAGTTATTTGGCTGGGTTTGCCCTTTGATATGCCTGCTTATGTGTATTAATGTTTGGGTAGCAGGTAATCTAAAATATTTATGCTCTTACCTCATGATGCCGTAGCTGGAAGTTTTTTCCTTCATGATAACAATTGTAGGTTCTTAGAAGTGACAATAGCTCAGACCTGATTAAAAGAAACACAGGATGACTATCACAAATTTGTTGCAAGTAACTGATTAATTGCAAATGATTTCAGGTTACAGTACATAATACAAGAAAAAGGTAATCTAACGGACCAAAGCACAAATATGTCAGCTATCTACCATTCCTAAGGAAAACATTTTGCAAAGTTTTCCAATGTTTACACTATTTGTGTCTATACTAAATTTTATGTCTCCTCATAACTACCATCTATACGCAGGGCTTGACAAATTTGCTTTGAATCTAGGAGCCAGCTAAAAAAGTTAGGAGCCAGTTTTTTTAGCGTAGTGTGGGTTGTCAACTCAGGTTGATTCAATGGTATTTCTTGGAAGTTGTAAGGTGTATGCAATTGCACGGTTGCACCTACAGATTTATTTTTTATTTTACATATACCTTTATTATTAAGTTTATGGAATATTGAAATACACAGGAAGACACAGTAGCACTTTTGCACTTTATTAAAACTGGTTTCAGACACAACTTTTCCAAAAAAAATTTTAGCCTATATTAACACACCATACTAGCACTTTACCTAACATATACTTTATATACACGCTCAGATAGCGCCACATCCAACCTCACATACTGATCCTTATAAATCCCCCCTGAGGGAGGGAGTTATTGGAGGGCAGCTGCTGAGTCACTTTCTTAAATCCTAAGCGCGATACCATTCCCCCATTAGCGCCCGGGGTAAGGCAAGTAATTTGCGCCCCCCCAACCCCGAACTTACAGCAGAGCAGCCAGTCACCATTACATCAGGGTTATAGGCTGGCCAGAAAGGGTGACACTAAAAACCTGTTATGGGGGAAACTCCTTATTATGCTGAATGCAACGTGACTGCGGCATGTAAAGCGCCCTCATCTGCTGCCTAATGCAACTTAAGGGTGGCAAAAACATGTCTCTACTGCACATCTAAATGAACCCTTAGTGACACTTTATATAAAATACAAAAAAGGTGAAAGAAGTATTCCAGTGCTGCTGATCTTCTGCTGCCTCTTTGCAGCCACTTCCTGCCTACATGTGTGTCCCCCATGGTGACTATTCATTGCTCTGGTGGGTTTCTGGTCACCATGAAATACTGGAGCCCAGCTGCACATAAAGAGTGGTAATTGTTGATCGTACAAAGGGTTTTATCACAATTTTGTTGCTTAGAATAAAGATCACGATTCTCCCGGTGTAAAATCATCTGTCACATTATCCAAAAAACAAAGGGGCTAACTTTACTGTTTAGTTTTTTTTTAACATCATTAAAAGTGTATTTTTTCAAAAAAAAATTGCGTTTGAAAGGCCGTTGCGCAAATACCATGTAACATAAAATATTGCAACAACCGCCAATTTATTCTCTAGGCTTTCTGCTAAAAAAAATATACAATGTTTGGGGGATCTAAGTCATTTTCTAGCAGAGAATACATTTTTTTTTACTTGTGAGCAACAAATGTCAGAAAAGGTTTAGTGTTTAAGTGGTTAAACTTCCCTCAGCTAGAGTCCGGAGAATATTCCTTTGATCTAAAACTAAGAGATACATTGTATGTTTTGTGTTTATACTTATCAGCGTTGTTCGCAGACTGCTCGGTTTTGTTTTTTCTTTAACAGCTGTCAGTTTAGGCAATAGGCAGAGAATGGCTGGGAGATTAGACAGTGAGGGGAGAGAAGTATCGGGTACTGCTCGGCATGGTGTGATTTCTGGTCGCCAAGGCCACCTGGCAACCGGGGATTGTCGATCTCTCATCTATAGCATACCTTTTCAAGCTTTTTAAACATGTAAGTACCCTTAAATAATTTTTGGGTCTCGGAGAACCACTGAAAAAAATTGTTATATCCAGATTTCACAGTACAATAGCATTATCAGGGTTCCAAATATAATAATAATAAATAAAAGAATAAGAAATGTGACTTGTCTAGCATATTTGACATGCCCACCTTAAAAAACTGTAGTTGAAGTCAATGTGAGGTGCAGGAACTTCTGCCATTAAAGTTCAATATCACAGAAAAGAGTTCGATATAAGGAGTTCAATGGCTAACGCTAGGCAAATCTCTGGTTAAGCACCCCAAAATAGCACCCTGAGTAAAGTCCAGAACCAAGAAAAGCAATAGGAGTGCCAGTGGTGGGCTTCCTTAGAGTGATCAGTTGACAGACATCCTTTTACTGGTGACTAAAAAGAAAAGGGCCCCATTTAAACTGCTGCTCATTGGAAAGAAGGTGCCTTAGATTGCTAATCTGCATAGTGCCCACCACTTATACTGATAGTAAGAAGAATGACCTAAAGTACAACTAAGGCCCCTTTCACATGGGCCGTCCAATCAGGTCCGTATGTCAGTTTTTCAGGCGGACCTGATAGGACGCTCCATTCACCCTTATGGAGCGGCGGATCCGCTGACACCCGCTGCTATCTGATGCGCCAAATACAGGCAGATGGTAGTCCTATTTTCCATCCGTCTGTCAGATCGGATGACAACAGACAGGCGGGTCCATTTTCATCCGATCTCCCCATAGAGGAGAGCGGGACTCTGACAGGTCCGTCTCAGCACAATGAGCGGAGATGGTCCTGTCATCCACCTGCTCAGCAGGGATCAGCGGATCAATCCCCGCCGAGCAAGCGGAGTCCGTCAAGCAGATCCACCCCGCGTGCATGGGACCTAAAGGCAAAACTTTTATTTCAGCTTTGAATAGAGTGGAGAGAAGTTAGAACACCTGTCAGTTTCTATTGCTTTCTGTGACCCCGGGAGATTCAGCCTCTCTTTGTCCTGTTTATCATTATCATTGAAAGTGAAAGAAACAGAAAAATCACAAATTTTGGGTTGTCCACAAAAAAGGGGAAATCTTCCAATGGGGATAGTTTCGGTGACCTAGGGGTCCCCAAGGGATTCCCTTAATTTGCAGGGATTTCCTCTCACTTCCTGTTTTGACTATGGTACAGAAAATGAAAGGAAATCTCCCCAATGGGACAAAGATGTCAAAAAATAAACTGACATGGGTTATAACCCTCCCCTACTCTATCCAACATGAAAAAAAAAGTTTTGCCCATAGTTATACTTTAGTAGAACATAACTCTGGGTTTAGTAGAACATAGTTCCTGGTTAAGAAATGTTGATCTATAGGAAGTATAGCAGCACACAGCTTTAGGATTTCCCAACAACATCAACGGACTGATTGTTTTACAGACTTTCTTGCATCCTTTTAATGGTCTCCATTTACGAAGGTTTGATACAATGTATCAATAGCTTAGTGCCCATTCCATTATAATAAAACTGGTGACAGAATGAGCAGACTTGAACTTATCTGTCCTGCTAGCACCAAAGAGAAGTTCAAAATGGTTCTAAAGGCACAAGGTTTTTTTTATCTTAATACATTCTATGACAATTAAGAAAACTAATACTTACCTGAGCCCATCTCAATCCAGAGATGTTGCATAAGAGGCTTGGCTGTCTGAGACTTTCCCTCCTCATTGGCAAAGACAGCCGTGGGAGCCAATGGTGCAATCAATCAGTCAGTGAGCCAATACGGAGAGGGGGGGGTGGGCCAGACTGTGGCTTCATGTCTGAATGGACACACAGAGCAGCGGTGTGGCACTGGTGCCCCCATAGCAACGCTGCTTGCTGTGGGGGCACTCGGCAGGAGCGAGGGGCCAGAAGCACCAGTGAGGGACCCGAGAAGAGCAAGATCCAGGCTGCTCTGTGCAAAACTACTGCACAGAGCAGGTAAGTATGATATGTTTGTTATGTTTAAACAAAAAAACAAGACTTTAATATCACTTTAAAGCTCCAGACTTCATTACTTCATACAGTTATCCCTGGAGGTAGTTTAAAGAACGTATATGTTTTGAGATACCATTTAACTTTAAAGTGGCTGTGTTCGGGGGCCACTGTGGCCCCTGACATCACCAGAGGGCCGCATATAATGTTTAGTACATTTAATGCTTAGAAAGGACTGTCAGAGATGGCAGACTAGAAGAAATAGTCAGAGACTATGGGTATGCTACAGTTTGAATTAGAGACAAGAGACATGATACAGATAACAGAGAGAGATTAGGGCAATGTTACATGAGTTTGGTAGAGATTACTGCTATTACCACTTCACAATTTAATGTGTCCACTCCCACTACTGACCGCTGAGGTCTGAAGGCTGCATAAGTACCAAAGTGCTAATTGGCATGCCTGCCTAGTGCCACTTTTTAATTATGTGTAAGACCAACTTTTTTTATCCTTATCTAGATGATATGGAACTGAAAATAGGACTTTCATCCGTTCAAAAAAATGGATGCTGACGGAAGCGGATGAAAACTGATGCAAATGAATGATCATCAGTTTTCATCCGTTTCTCCATAGAGTTGCATTGATGTCCGTTTTTCATCCGTCAACGGATGGATGAAAAACGGACAAACGGTCCGTATGTGTGAAAGGGGCCTAAAGCTTATACTACTCACTTGGAACCTCCCAGGTGCACCTGTGGACAATTACCTACTGTACGAGGAGTGCTCAGCACTATCAAAATACCTAAGCAAATTATTGTTCCCGATCTCTAGTATTTTCTATGATCCTATACTCTAAATGCTCCCATGTTTTTTCAAGAAGGCATTTTAACCGCTTGCCGACGGCTGATCAGCAATTGACGGCGACAGAGTGGCTCTGTAACGCGAATCGCCGTCATACGACGGCGGCCGCGATACAGAGCCACTGTGAGCGCGCGCGCGCGTGCTCACTGTGTTCGGGGGGGGCCAGGGAGCGGGTGCGGCGGCTTCGATTGCCGCCGGCCACCCGCGATGCCCCCCCCGGAGTGAAGGAGCGGAGGTCCGTTACGTGACTAATGACACATTTACGGTAACCGTCACTTCCCCAATTGGACGTCCCCCGCGCGATTCCCAATTGATACAAGGGACCCGCACAAGATTGACACACCCCCGAACGGATCGACCCCTTCCCTTCACCAGTGTCGGAAGTACATGTCCTTCCGACACTAGTGTCGGGAAGGGGGAGTGTGTCTCGCCTCCAGGCACAAATGAATGTGCCTGGAGGCGAGGAAGTGAGGCCCCCCCCGTAGCGCCCACCGGCCGCCGTTAG
>BLSH010252546.1:121782-142940 GCA_018402905.1 Glandirana rugosa | reverse complement strand
GGCAATCAGAAATGACGCAGCGGTGATCAAATACCACCAAAAGAAAGCTCTATTTGTGGGAAAAAAAGGACGCAAATTTTGTTTGGGTACAACGTCGCACGACCGCGCAATTGTCAGTTAAAGCGACGCAGCGCCGAATCGCAAAAAGGGCTCCGGTCCTAAAGCTGGAAATCCTTCCGGGGCTGAAGTGGTTAAGGAGCCTCATTCTCTAGTACTTAAAGTGATACTAAAGTCTTGTTTTTTTTGTTTATGTTATACTTACCTGCTCTGTGCAGTGGTTTTGCACAGAGCAGCCCAGATCCTCCTCTTCTCGGGTCCCTCGCTGGCGCTTCTGACCCATCCCTCCTGCCGAGTGTTCCCACAGCAAGCAGCTTGCTATGGGGGCACCTGAGCCGAGCCGCTGCTCTGTGTGTCCATTCAGACACAGAGCTGTGGCCCGGCCCCTCTCTCTCTTCATTGGCTCACTGCTCTGGACTCTGCTCCTTGACCCTCTTAAGGGCTCTCGCCTTTGATGTAAATGTGGGTACACAGGGTTCCCCCACCACTGCTAAAGGGTATCCTGCCTATCCAAGACTACTTCTGCATTCCAACCATGTACAACTCCTAACGCCCTCTGGGACCTTTGTGCATCTCCATTTTACTTGTACATCCTCTCACCATTGTGTCCTTGTGAGTCCAGCACCCCTATGCTGCAAGTGACTTCTGCTAGTACTAATGCCTTCTTGTAAGTCCAGCATTCCAGTGCACTCTTGCACTTTGAAACAACTCCTTCAGTAGGGACACTTTATTGTTGAGGATCCATGATCAACTTTTTATTTATTTTTTTTTATAAATATTTTGTTAATTTCCTTATTTAACAAACAACAACAAAAACAAAACATTATATACATTGTGCTACAATATTAATACAAAATTATGATCCAATCATATTGCATAACAGCGAGCTCTTCAAAATAAGAAAAAGGAATAATTAGCATACAAATATCAGCTGAAAACTAGGCCATACCGCTTACCATATTAGCAACCCATACCCAGTGTAGCAGTGATAAACTTGGGTCACTTCTATTCACAGCTGCCCCACGCAACCTACCGTATATACTCGAGTATAAGCCGACCCGAATATAAGCCAAGGCACCTAATTTTACCACAAAAACTGGGAAAAGTTATTGACCAGAGTATAAGCTTAGGGTGGGAAATGCAGCAGCCAGAACACAGGGACAGGGAGCCATTACACAGGTATTGTAGCCAGAACACAGGTATTATAGCCAGAACACAGGGACTCAGCCATTACACAGGTATTGTAGCCAGAACACAGGGATTATAGCCAGAACACAGGTATTGTAGCCAGAACACAGGGACTCAGCCATTGCACAGGGATTGTAGTCAGAACAGAGGTATTGTAGCCATTACCACCTGCCCACCACATGCCCTGGATGTTACTGGCAGGTGGCACTGATTGGCACTGCATGGCACTGGCAGAAGAGAGGAGTAAGGTAGATTCACAATGCAGAGAGAGAGAGTTGTCAGATCTTCCCTGAGATCGGAGGTGGGCCGGACTGAACAGCTAACACCCACGCGTCCCGCCCACCTCCCGTCATCAAGTTGAAAATCTGACAGCTCTCTCTGCATTCTCTGCATTCCAATGTAATTAGCACACAGTTTAATGCACAGAGCGGCTCCTAGAAGCAGTGCGCTCTGTGCAATGTGAATCTAGTCATCTCTTCAGACCACTCACAGACCTGACTCGAGTATAAGCCTAGGGGGACCTTTTTCAGCACAAAAAATGTATATGAAAAAAAAACAAATTATAGTCAGTAGCCCCCGTAAGCATCAGATGCTATAAAAGGCTTATCCAGCCACTTGGCCCAGACTTTGTCATATTTACTGGGACATCCGCTATTCATGTAAGTGTCTCTATACAGTGGAAGATTATTATTGACCAATCGTTTCCAGTATAAACGTGCAGGAGAAGAGGGTTTCTTCCAATGTAAAGCGATAGCTTTTCTCCCATAAAATAATGTCATCTTGGCAAACACCCGCTCTGACACTGTAGGGAGAATTGCCTCCACCAGCAGGGAGGCGGAAGTAATAGAATTCAACAGATTCACCACTTCCACCCAAAAGTAATCCCTCTGAGCTGCACCACACCTGCAACACTCAGAAGAGCCCACAGGATTTATCTTGTGCAGTCTGGGTGGCGTGAGATATGCTCTATGTCAAAAGATTGACGAGGGAGATCCCACACACCCCTCCAGCCTCCATGTCCAGATCTGGTATGTCCCACACCCACCTAGCTCTAAGACCCTCCAAGGGCAGGAGGGAGACTATAATAAAATGAGAGCACAGTCTCAAAGTGGGTTTCTCCAACCATTCGGACCCAAGTACTGATTCTAGAGTCTTTGTCCATAGAATAGGCTCTGGTAGTTTGTAAAATTGAGAAAGGGTAGGATTTAACCAAAGAGGGGCATTTGGAGAAATCACGTCCTTGGGATAATGCTCACATCTAAGGCTGGCCTCCCAAGCTTGAATAGTATTGAACATTTAAGCAGTTAGATGGTAAGGTGCCCTACAACCCCTAAACAGGAGGTTAAGAGCTGCTATTGATCCTACCACCGCTGCTTCCAGCCGGGTGGAGGAATTAGATAAATCAGGATTTAGCCACCATGCGGCTGTAACCAGCTGAGTTGCTAAACAAAATATTTATAAAGGTCCGGGAAAGCTAGACCACCCTGATCACAAGGGCGCATCAGGGTGGTCAATTTACACCTGGGGTTCTTTAATCCCCATAAAAAGGTTGAGATAGATACATACGTTTTGGTATAATTTTCGTTTTTAAAAGATTAATGTGTCCCAATAGTGATAATGGTAGAGACTTCCATGCCTTCAATTTTGACCCAATATCTCCTAAGATCGGGGTTAAATTCAAGGAGATGAATTTAGAGGCTTGGCGAGAGATCAAGATCAACTTTTAGGCAGTGTTGCGAACTGTCAGTATTTTTACTGGTAGCCAGTAAAAAAATGGCACTCTTCTCCCGCCAGTAAATGCTAGTGACAGGAAAAGACTGCCAGTAAAAATATGGCTGTGACGCTTGGCTTGGAACTGCACATGCGTAGTTCCAGTCCAGAGCTGACCGAGACCATCCGAGTGCCTGCTACAGTGTTCTTGGGTGGCGCCAGCGTTCTGGAGAAGGTGGTGCCTGAGTGTGTCTTGTGCTGTCATGGTGCAAGGGAGCCGAGCAGAGGCTCATGTGCAGGTCTGTGGGACGAGAGCAATGCAAGCTGGGAGCAAGACAGTCAGTGCTGTTTGGAGTGGAGTGGACTGAAGGGACCACCTGATCGGGAGAGAGACTCACTATGACTCAGGAGGGGACATGTTGGTGAGGTGTCATCATCTGTGCTGCTGCACACTGCTGTCAGTGTCACTGTGAGGCTGGGTTCACATATGAGCCGCATGCGGCTCACAGCAGGGTTCCGGTGCATTCCCATTCACCGTTTCAGGTCTGTATTCGAATTTGGACCTGAAACGGACCAAAAGACGCACAGCGTTCTTGTGCAAATCGCAACGGACCCACTGCAGAGATATATGAACTGGCTCCATAGAGAGCCGGTCAAAATCTCCTGCTATTGCAAATTGGATGCAGGGAACCCACGTCCAATTCGCAATGGTGCGAACCCAGTCTCAGAGTCAATGTCGTGTGTGTGTGCCTGCCCATTCTAATTAGTTACTATATCAAAAATAAAATAAGAAATATGCATTGTACCTTAATATCTACCTTAAATCACATTTCTACTTGCATTTTTTACTTGCGTGTAGCCCAAATACTGAAATTTGCACTTAAAACTAATTTTGTAACTTTTGGAAATGCCAGTAAATTTTGCGTGTCATGACAGTAAATTTCAGTCTGGTAGATTGGCAACACTGCTTTTAGGACACAGTGATTCAAATTATATCTTAAAAGAGAAGTATGGGGTTTGTTTAACCACTTCAGCCCAGGAAGGATGTCCCCCTTTAGGATCAGAGCACTTTTTGGGATTCGGCACTGCGTCATTTTAACTGACTATTGCGCAGTCGTGCGACGTTGTACCCAAAGAAAATTGGCGTCCTTTTTTTCCCACAAATAGAGTTTTATTTTGGTGGTATTTGATCACCTCTGCGTCAATTCTGATCACCGCTATAAACAAAAAAAGAGCGACAATTTTGCAAGCAAAAACAATATTTCTTTTTTTTTTGCTAAAATACAAAATTGACCGATATATATTCTTTATATTTTTGGTAAAAAAAAAAAATCGCAATCTGCATATATTGATTGGTTTGCGCAAAAGCTGCCGCATTTACGAACTATGAGAATTCATTTATGGGTTTTTTATTTTATTTATTTTTTTACTAGTAATGGCGGCGATCTGCGATTTTTAGTGGGACTGCGATATTGCGGCAGACATGTTGGACAATTTTGACACTTTTTTTGGGACCACTGGCATTTATACAGCGATCAGTGCTATGAAAATGCACTGATTACTGTATAAATGTCACTGGCAGGGAAAGGGTTAAAGGGGCGCTCTAGGAGTTAACTGGGCTGAGTAAGGGAGGAGAGTGATCATGGCTCCCATATACAGGGAGCCGACGATTACATTCCTTCCCCCGTCAGAACGGAGATCCGTTGTTTACATACATGGACCTCCGTTCTGTCACTGCGGAGGAGCGATCGCAGGTAGCCAGCGGACATTGAGTCCACCCAACTCGCTCCCTGGTTCCCCCGTAACAGAGTGAACGCGCGGCCTGGGGTGCGCGCATGCTCACAGTCCGCAATCTCGCAGGTGACGACGGTTTGCGATGTCGAGCCAAGTTGCCACCGTCAATCCACGGTGGCCGGTCAGCAAATGGTTAAAAGAAAAACAAAATCGTGCAGGTAGATGCAGCATCGGTCCAATGCTGCAACTGTCCCCCGCTGCTTCTGTAAAGTCGGGATTGATTCAGAGCCTGAACTGGCTGAGTCGCATCGGCCGACAGTGGGCTTTAGACCGCTGATGGCACACAACAGCTCACAGGAGTCTGGAACCAACTGCACTCCTATGATCCAAAGGAGAAGTACAGTCAAAAAAAACTTTGGTCATACTTCTCCTTTAACAATATTTGGTTATTATGGCTGGAATTTCCCTATTTTTCACAAATGCTGATAACCATGATCATAACATGGTTATCAATTAATTATAACTGTAATCAGATGATGTATTATGGACTTTTGGACTCTTCTCCTACACCATGCAGTGAATACTATTTTTAAAGGGATATTGTCCTATTCTTTATTACTGCTTGCATTATGTGTGAACGCATTGGGGAGGATTTACTAAAACACATTTACTACACACACAGTCTGATGCAGCTGTGCATTGTAACAGCTTCTAGGTTTTAGCCTAGGTTCACATTGATGCGATTTGGCATGCAATTTGACATGTCAAATTGCATGCCAAATCGGCAGCATTTGCCGGCAATGGCATCGTCCAAATTGGTGCAAGTCGACATTGCGGCGCTGCAACGATTCCCAAAAGTAGTTTCTGTACTACTTTTGGCGACTGCAGATGTCTCTGAAATCGCCCCCGAAGTCCAACTAACAGGCGGTTGTGAAATTGTGCAAGTTCAGCTGAACTAGCATGTTTTCAATCCCGCAGCGGACTGAACCTAGGCTTATTGTCAAAGCTTAATTGAACAAGCTGAAGTTAGAAGGTGATTGGTTACTATGCACAGCTGCACCAGATTCTATGTGCACCAGTTTTAGCAAATTTTCCTCAATGGGTTATATAAATATTAAAAACATGTTTACTGCTGACTTGATGAGCAGCCTAATGACCAACTAATAGAGTACACACGGCTGGCTGACTGACAATATTGCCGCTAATTGCAGGACCGCAGCTGAGCCTTGTTAGCCTGAAATAGGAAGTGCTGTTGCTGGCAGGATCTCCAAGCAAAAAACATTACAGGTTCACAAACATTATTTGTTTAGGAAAACTGGATGCAGTGAGATATTGTGCCAAACATACTGAAACATAAATTTGGATAAAAAAAAAATAAAAGTTATAACCTAAGGTTATTTTGTGTTGCAGTTTATTTACCAAAAATCATTACAAAAAATGTACAATACCAAAAAACCTACAATAACAAACACTACTGTCTCCTTAATTGACTGGAGCTCCCATACCTTCATCCCTTCCAAATTCCCAATATGTCCCTGTATCATTATAGGTGAAGCCCTTGTTTTCATATATATGCAATGGAACTTACTATATGTCCTTAACAAACAAAACAAAATAGTGTCCATGCAGTTTTCAAAATGATTGCAATATATTCTTATTTCATCAATAAAGTACCATCCAGTGCATTATTTGTCTTCAGTATGTCACTCGACCCAGGTGTCATCACCACCAACAATACAGAGAACTCACCAGAGCCCCATGACCCCTCATTTAGAGTGGGTCACAATGCATTTTATCTCCTCCGGGAGTTACTCATCTAGGAACCGGACCAGATAAACCAGGAAAAAGAAGAGCTCCAATAGGGTAAAACCTTACTATTTTATTAAAAATTCACCACAATTAAACTACAGGCTTAACCGCTTACATTGTATAGTCAAAACATCCTTGCAACCAGTATTACATTTTTTTGTATACAGTATATTGTAATCCCCACTTCACTGTAACATGCAGGAGGGACGTGTACCCGATCAATGTGGGCTTCTCACCACTTCTGGGTGTCTCGTGTGGCTTGACATCATTTCCTGTCGCTCTGCCTCAACGCACGTTTCGTCGCGATGACATCAGGAATCACTACCTAGGTAGCTGTGTTAATAAAACAATCATCACAGTCCTATAGTGATACCCAAGTGATACCTAGGTAGCGCCTCCTGAAGACATCATCATGACAAAATGTAGGCGGAGTGACAGGAAGTGACTTCAAGCCGCACAAGCTGCTTATGTGGATAGTTATGTGTGTGGATGGTGCATGAGCATTTGTTTGCGCCACAATTTTATTTGTTGTTTGCACTTCTATTGGCTGCAGTATCTTCTTATCTCTGTTTAATCGCCTTCCTTCTGCTGGAGCTTTTTGTTTTTGAACCAGGTACCGATACACTTGCCGTGGGGTGTCCACTCTCAGTTGGAGTGTCATGCTCTGAAACAAGAGGAGTGAGTAGTCTCCTGACAGGGCCAGTAGTTGTTCCTATTCAAGAGGGAAATCTTGTTGGCTTCAGGTGGGTTCCAGATAGCAGCTTCCATAACATTTCTAGGACTTCTTCTGCAAAATCAGGTGGAGCTCTTCCCCTTGGGTATTGTGCCTGAAGTGCCCAGTTTCTCCACAACTATAACATTTCTTTCAAGAAGTAAGCTTGGAATTATCTAATTCAGCCTCCCCTGATGTACCACCTGCCCAACAGTCTTTTGAACTTCGGAGAAGGTTTGAGCCATCAGAGCTACAGTCTTAGGGACTTGGAATAACTGGAATATGCAGTTCAGTTTTAGGCACCAGTTCACAAAAAGGATATTGGGGATATTGGGGAACTGGAGAAAGTGCAGAGAAGGGCAATCAAACTTATAAGAAACATGGAGGAGCTCAGCTATGAGGAAGGATTAGAGGAACTGAATTTATTCTCTCTTGAGAAGAGGAGATAAAGGGGGAATATGATCAACATGCATACATAAGTGCTCCATATAGTGAACTTGGTGGGTTATTCACTTTAAGATCATCACAGAGGACAAGGGGCACTCTATGTACAGAGGAAAAGAGATTTAATCTCCAAATACATAAAGGTTTCTTCACAGTAAGAGGCCTAAAAAGGCCTGGATTCTTTCCTAAATGTACATAATATAACTGGATACTAACATTTATAGGTAATGTTGATCCAGGGAATATCCGATTGCCTCTCAGGGGATCAGGAACAATTTCTTTCCCCTGCTAGAGCAAATTGGAACATGTTTTGCCTAGTTTTTTTTTCCCATTTTATTGGTTGAACTGGATGGACTTGTGTCTTTTTTCAACCAGACTAACTGTAATTTGAGGATTGGGAGCATTCCACTCTCAACTTCTTCTGTTGAACCCAAACTGGACTCAGCCAAGTATATAGTGAGACCTTGTCCGTGCCCCTTTAAAGTGTTAGGTTTCTGGGTCTTGGACTCTGGTCTCTTGTACAGAGTTTAAGCATTATTGGGTCTAAAGGCTGTTCCCCTTTGAGAACCTGGGCCAATAAGGCCCTGCTCTCAGCCTCAGCTTCCATTATACTCGTCAGGATAACTTGATGAAGAAACGTGTCTAGTAATGTGACAAAGACAGACAACTTCTCTCCTTTTCACTAATACAAATGCTCAAAGAAGAAAGTCAGCTCTGCACAGTTCTCCACTCTTCCATAAATTGCTTGTTGGGCTTCCAAACATTCTGCGATAGTGCAGCCTGGGTTGTCTTACTTTAGGTTTCTGATGATGTCAGCAGTGGGTGGTGTAGAACATAGGTTCTTAACTACTTGCTGTCTCTTGATGCCGTTAACTATTTCCCTTTCCTCTATTACCTGTACAGCCTGGTCTACCCAGGCGTTGAAGTCTGAGGGTACTAGAGTCTTTCTGGAGAAAACCGCAGCTTTCTGTACTCATGGTTGGCAGGTGTGGATGCCTTCTTCACAAACTTTTCTACCAGCTTCCTCACATCAGACACCAGTAAAGAAAGAAGCAGAAGGGAACCCTGTGGGTGTCAAAGGTACTGTGGTAGCTACCTCTGGTTCTAGTAGTGCCAGGTTGGAACTTTGCAGGTTGGTGTCCAGCACCCTCAGCTGTATCAGGTTGGCTTCAACTTCATTGGTTATTTGGAGACTGGCCCCTTGGAAACATTAGGGAATCCTTCTTCGCCACTCTAGTAGTGTATACGTGCACAAGGTTTTGGGTTCAAATCCCAGATGAGCTCCCACATATAGCACTATGCCTGAAGAATCCACTTGGTAATTTGGGTCCTTTGCTCTGTGCTTCAACTCCAAGAACAACCTCAGCCCCTCTCACATGACTGAATGCCATTGCAAGCGTTTATAAAAACACCAGTATTTATACCTTTAGCTTGACTGTGAATTTAGTACCAGGAAATAGACACAAGACCTTTTAGTAGTAAATAAACGTGTAGCCTTATTGCTGCTCGCTGGCTGGACTGGGACTATTCTTATGTGCACTAAAAAGAAACTCAATGTATTGGTATGGGTTTGTGTGTAAATGATGGTAGATGCATAAATGTGCATATAGTAGATAGATAGATACAGACAGTTTGCTAGACAATGTAATCGCTATGCCAAAGTAACTTAGAATAGAGTTCTGTACCACTAGACTGGGATTAAGTCATGAATCAGCAAAGTTAGTGCATATAGTTATTAACTGCAATGTAAACGATAATACTATAACTAGTCTACAGTACATTCTAGGAAAATGGCTAGGATAGGGTAGACTGGGTGCAACGCCCTCTGAGTTGTACCTCTTAGCATAAGCAATAGGTGAAGGTTTCTTTGTAGCAGCTTTAAAGGGGCAGTCTTTAGTCCTAACTCCTTATCTGGCTAGCGTTGGGGCTCAGTTGTACCGTTGGTGGACATGAGAATAGTCCCAGTCCAGCCTGTGAGCAGCAATAAGGCTACTAGATAGCTGTATGGTCAGTTCCTAAAGAGCTCAGTCTCTATGGCAGTGGATAGTAAATCTTCAGCAGCAGCTCACCAGTCCCAGCGATATTGCAGCGTACCATCAGGTCATGCACAGCAATTAGTTCACACTCTGCCGCCGATACGCAGCAGTGATTGTGAACATTGGACAGCGATGTGCACTCGCCAGTTTCCCTGACAACAATAGCTTTCCAGTGGCTCAGTGTATTGGTACTCTGGTGTGGGTGCAGACACCCCAGAAACAGGTCATAGTTCCCTGTCTCTCTGCACTAGGCTGCCCGAAATACACCCCCCCTGCACATTGGAAAACTCTGATTTCCTGTTCTCAGATGCAGGGCTTATTGGATAATGTGGTATGCGGCCCCATTCACTGATGCAGCCAAAAGCATACACACACTACAACTCCCAGGAATCTGTGCAGCCGCATCATCATCCACACAGCTGCCTCCCTGCCACTGATTGTCTCAAATCACTGCAGTCAAAAGGGAGGGGGAGCAGAACCCACAGTTGCCCTTTCCCCTGTCACAGCACAGCCGTTCCAGCCACACACCCAGTACGAAGAGGGAAGATAGGATAAGAGCACGCACAGCAGTGCTCAGCCCTCTCCTCCTGCTGTCTTCACGGTGGTGGTGGTGGGGATGATAGAGCTGCACACAGCTAGCGAGGTACCTGGCTACAAAAGCAGTTCAAAATCATCCTTGACTTATTTACAGGAAAGATTGAAACATATCTTTTGGTTGGTATTGAACATTTACTTATTATAGAACACGCTCAATACAGCATTTTAGTTCACTGTAATTAAGTCTTCAACCTTAAAAAAAAAAAAAAATCTCCACACAAAAATGTTTATTGAATGTAATCTACCAAGTAACAATATTAGTTTCACTCTTTGTGCTACTTCCCAGACCCTCTTTGCCAAATATCATACAGTATCTAACAAAAGTGAGTACACCCCTTACTTTTTTGTAAATATTTTTAATGACAACACTGAAGAAATTACACTTTGCTACAATGTAAAGTAGTGAGTGTACAGCTTGTATAACAGTGTGAATTTGCTGTCCCTCTCAAAATAACTCAACACACAGCCATTAATGTCTAAACTTCTGGCAACAAAAGTGAGTACACACCTAAGTGAAAATGTCCAAACTGGGCCCAAAGAGTCAATATTTTGTGTGGCCACCATTATTTTCCAGCACTGCCTTAACCCTCTTAGGCATGGAGTTCACCAGAGCTTCACAGGTTGCTACTGTTGTCCTCTAGACCTTGCACTCCTCCACCTTCTGTTTGAGGATGCCCCACAGATGCTCAATAGGGTTTATGTTTGGAGACATGCTTGGCCAGTCCATCACCTTTACCCTCAGCATCTTTAGTAAGGCAGTGGTCATCTTGGAGGTGTGTTTGTTATCATGTTGGAATACTGCCCTGCAGCCCAGTCTCCAAAGGGAGAGGATCATGCTCTGCTTCAGTATGTCACAGTACATGTTGGCATTCATGGTTCCCTCAATGAACTGTAGCTCCCCAGTGCCGGCATGCAGCCCCAGACCATGACACTCCCACCACCATGGTTGACTGTAGGCAAGACACACTTGTCTTTGTACTCCTTACCTGGTTGCCACCACACACGCTTGACACCATCTGAACCAAATAAGTTTATCTTGGTCTCATGAGACCACAGCACACAGTTCCAGTAATCCATGTCCTTAGTCTGCTTGTCTGCATTAAACTATTTGCGGGCTTACTTGTGCCTCATCTTTAGAAGAGGCTTCTTCACTTCCGGTTCCGGCGCCACATGAGAAGGAGGTAGGAAGAAACAGCTCCCACTTCACTCCTCACAAACACCCGCTTTTAAGCCTGCCATCGCCCCGGGGAGACTACCCCAGTCACACCGCACACAGGGGACTAACATGGATCGCTACGTGGAGCGATCCCATATTAAATCACCCATATTAGTGCCCCAGCTCTCAACTGAATTAGCTGCGGCTGCGGCCAAGATGGCACCCACTCCTAATGCCCAGAGCGATGCAGAGTCTCAGCAAACACAGGCAGAATCAGCAGTGCCTGACCCTGCATCACCTGCATCCATTACTAAGAACTGCTTTCCCTCACTCTGGCTGCCACTGTGGATGCTGCGGTGCAGAGAAGCCTGGAGCACCTGCATGCAGAATTAAAGGCACAGAGGATAGACAATGCAGAGGAACAGATCTCCACCCTAGAAGATGATGTTACTGCCAGCTCTGCAGCACTGGCCAGACTTATGCATTCAAACAGGGATATCTGGGACAAACTCAATGATTTGGAAAATCGTTCAAGAAGAATTCATTTATGCATTATAGGTCTACCGAAATCAGTCTCCAATGTCCAACTCATAGACATATGTGCAAAAATCATCCCTGAACAACTGGGCCTCCATCCCCCAAGCCCACCGCATGGGCCAACACATCAAACACCGCACCAAACCCAGACCGGTCATTGCCCAGTACCTCAATTATGCTGACAAAAATTGCAAAAATTTTGTTGCTCGCGCACTCTCTCTGTTAAAGGTGCAAACCTGCTTTTATTTGCAGACTATTCCATTGAAGTGATGAAGAAGCGCAAGGCATTTTCTTTGGTCTGTTCAACCTTATACAACTCCCACATTAAATTCACCCTTGCATGTCCAGCTGTTCTGCACTTCCAATCTCCCACAGGAGAACATCTAACCTTCCATTCACCTGATGAAGTGGAACACTACATAAATAACGCTTCTGAGATTGAAACGGAACCAAGTAATCCTACAGATCATCCATCACCCAATGCGTCAAAGAACGCGTGCATACCACTCAAGAACCAACAGAGCCCAGAGAAACCTCCATTCAAACACACCCGTCTCATCAATCAGGCCAATCACACCCGTCTCATCAATCAGGCCAATCACTCAGAAATCTGCTGATTCTTCTCTACCTCTGTAGATGTCTTAAGCACCAGCTAGACCAGGGGTGTCAAACTGGCGGCCCTCCAGCTGTTGTGGAACTACAAGTCCCATCATGCCTTTGCCTGTGGGAGTCATGCTTGTAATGGTCATCCGTGCAATGCCTCATGGGACTTGTAGTTTCGCAACAGCTGGAGGGCCGCCAGTTTGACACCTGTGAGCTAGACTATGATGATTCGACCTTCCCAATGTTCTCTCACACTGTGGCTGTTACCCACTAGATGACTACTACATCTGATCCTTTTACAGGTACAGTTTCCAGTCTATAACTACTCCAGGTATGATGTGCCCAATACTTAAAATACCAGCTGATCTTCTTTCCCCTCACCTGAAGTGTACCGGGGGAACTAAACAATTTGTTTGTGACTCACTGCCACTACATGCCACTATGGAACGACAGTTCCCTTCTTGACTCCCTGGTCACCTTATCTTTTTCCACATCAGGTCTTCACGAGGCTTGACTCCTTTTTTAAGTGAAGAGCGAGCACTCACTGGGAGCCTCACGCAAAATATGTTCCTTATGTGGAAAAAAGTGAAGTCAGGGATGTGCCCCAGAGGGGTTGTCCCAGGGGTTATTTTTTTTTTTTTTTATTTATATGTTATTTACTTACTGTTTCTACCTGTTACGCAAGTATTCTCTCTGTTACTATCTGCTACGCAAATGCTCTTCATTATGTTCCCACCATAGCTGCCAATAGTGTATACAGTATGCTAATCTCAACTCACACCTTTACTCCACAGACATGGCTTCTCAAAGTGACAGAGACAACCTAAGGCTTATCTCCTGGTATGTTAAGGGTTTACGTTCCCCTAACAAGCAAATGCGTATCCTTAGACATTTAAGACATCTCTGAGCAGATGTAGCATTCTTTCAGGAGACTCATCTATCCGCAGATGACTTGGCCAGACTACATAAGTTATGGGTTGGTGATGTGTATGGTTCCGCAGCTGTAGGCTGTACAGCTGGGGTGGCAATTCTGCTCCATAAGAACTTAAAACATATTATCCGAAATGTCTGTGCTGACTCGACTGATCGCAAAATAACGCTACACCTCACATTACCCTTCCGAGACTTCGCCTTCACTAACATATATGCCCCAAACTCCCCTGACAAGGGTTTTTACCAAGAAATGATCTCTTGTATATTAACTACCCCTGAGACTCACCACCTGGTTTGTGGCGACTTTAATTCTGTCATGTATCCAGCAGAAGACTGTACAGGCCCTCGATCGCAGGCTCACCTAATTAACACCTCCCATCTTTCCCCACTAGCTCAATCCATCTCCTCTATCAAATATATAGATATTTAACTATTTACACACCGACTGACAGGGATTTTACCCTTTTTTCAAACTCACATCACTCATTCTCACGAATAGATTATTTTTTTGCTTCACCAACCCTCCTACCAATGCTATGCGATGCTGAGATTGGAGACACAGCAATCTCAGACCATAGTCCTATTATGGTACATTTGGCTAGAACTAAACTTTCCTCCCCCTCACCCGTTTGGTGTTTCCCTTCATACTTAATGGAAAATGAAGACTTTCGGCACATGCTCTATGAAGCCTGGGCGGAATACGCCTATACTAATGGTACACATATTACTGGTCCCAATCTTTTCTGGGAAGCAGGCAAAGCATTCATTAGAGGAAAAATTATTTCACATACTACCCAATTCAAACACCACTCCCGACAACCATGCATACAGGCTAGTGAAGCCCTTTGGCGGACCCATGCTACATTGACTCACAATCGCACACCAGACAACATAAAAGACTGGCAACTCGCCAAATGAAACTTTGACTTATGGACTGAACAAAGGGAATCAGCTAAAGCATCCTATTCCACACTGCATTTTCACAGGTTTGGCAACTAGGTGGGCAAACTACTGTCCAGGTTATCTACGGGCCCTTGACGACCCACGTACTGCTCTGCCCTGAAAACCACTGACAGCTTTAGCTGATTCCCTTTGTTCAGTCCATAGGTCCCTTATTTCCTCTCCTGCCGAAATAAGTAAACAGCTTACTGATTACTACACATCTCTCTTCTCTGAGGACCCCATAGATCAGACAGTAGCAGACAATCTTATCTAACATACATTTACCTCAAATCACTCCCACGCAGCTGGAATCCCTCAATGCCCCTATCTCAGTCGGTGAAATTCAAATGACAATTAAATTCCTGGCCACATCCAAAGCACTGGGCCCCGATGGCTACACAGCCGAATTTTAGGATGACCAATGATTCCATTCCTGATACATTAAAGCATGTATTCACTGCGATGTGGGAGGGGGGTCCATACCTGCCTACGGGAACCGAGGCACATATCAAACTTATAACTAAAAAAGGGAAATGCCCGCTACACCCAGGTTCCTATTGGCCCATATCGCTAATTAATGTCGATGTCAAATTAATGTCCAAAATTATAGCCTCATGACTGGCATCTATACTCCCTTCTATACTCCCACCCAGCGCAAGCAAGTTTTGTTTCAGGCTGCTCGGCAACTTTGAACATCCGCAAAGTCCTGCTTATGATTGAACATGCCAAAGCCCACCCAGATCAGGACATTGCCATCATCTCTCTCGATGCATAAAAGGCATTCAACAACATTAGCTTTTCCTGGCTCTTCAAAGCAATGAATGCCTTTGGTTTCACAGGGTCTATAATACGTTTCTTACACTAAATATATGCATCCCCCACAGCACGCCTGGTCACCCCAGACTTTATTTCAAACAGTATACCCCTGATTAAGGGAACTAGACAAGACTGTCCTCTTCCCCCCTGCTATTCAATATAGTAATCGAGCCAATGTCCAGACTTATCAACTCCCCTTCTTGCATAAGTGGCATAACTATTGGCAACCAAACTCTCCATTCTGCTTTGTTCGCAGATGATACATTACTATTCTCATCTAACCCATTAACCGGCTTCAATACACTGCACAAGCCATTTGCGACTTTTCGACACAGCTCGGGCTTCCAGATAAATTTTGATAAAAGTGAGGTCTTAGCTTTAAACTCTAAATTATCTAAAAACGGGCAAACTTCCTCCCCATTCACCATAGCTACTCATCATATAACTTATTTAGGAATCCACAGATCCAGATCCAGCCTCTCTATACACACTTAACTATTCGCCTTTAATTAATAAGATTGTAAAGGAGTTGGAAGCAAGGACGGCCCTCCCTCTCTCACTCTTTGGGAGTCACCTCTATAAAATGGTGTCATTTGCACGGTTACTCTATCCAATGCAGACCATACCTCTACTATTGAAACACTTGGATGTTCAAAAAATACATAAGGCCTTGACGTCCTTTCTATGGTCGCACAAAAAACCACGCATAGCTCTCCAAAAACGCTCTCTCACTAAGGCTCCATTTACACGGGACGCTGTTGCAACCATCTTGACAGCTAGAAACCGACGTCTAAAATGTCCTTTTTGCATGCCACGTTTAGCCGTGTTTAGACGTGTTTTGCCGCGTTCTTGTTTAGGAGCGTTTTTGGAAAAAAAAAGTATTTTCTTTTAAAATGTAAACGCGTTTAGGTGCATTTACAAGCTGTTTGGCTTTTCAAATGCCTCTGAACTGGCGTCTGAACCCATCATTTTGCTTTCCAAAAACAGCCTTTAAACTCAACTGCCTAGAAATTGTCTTAAACGACCCTGTGTAAATGTATTGATAAAGTAACATAGAGGAGAGTTCAGGGGCAGCTGAAAAAAATGCCCAAATGCTTCTAAACGTCCGTTTACCAGCAGCAGTGTAAATGGGGCCTAAGTTCGAGGGGGGTGCAGGACTGCCCAACATACGTTTCTATAACCTCTCTTGTTTACTCAGGCAAGAATTAGATTGGCTGTCTGGAGAATCTCGCTATTCAAGTTATAAGCTCGAGGGGGCTCTGGTGTTGACGCACTCCCTCCTGGCTATCCTTCACTCTACTATTAAGGCTTTGGCCTTACACCTCAGAACCAACATTCTCATTAGAGATACAGTGGTTGCCTGGCGGGAGGTGCGGAGGCTACTGGGACTACTCTTGAGCATCTCTAATCATCTTACCATACGAGGCAATCCAATGTTCCTTCCCTCCACATCCTATGTGGCCTTTACCCACTGTCATAAACGAGGCCTAACCCTTATTACTCAACTATACAGTGACACTTCAGCAAAGATCAAGTAATTTCAAACTCTATCACGTGAATTCTCTTTACCACTAACCTATGCTTTCCATTACCATCAACTAGTCAGCTTTCTATGGACCTGTTATGGATCAAACACAAATCCTCTCAAAAAATCATTCATCGATACTGTGCTCCAGGGACACAACTATTCCATCTTGACTCTCTACTCCCATCTCAATATTCATCAGGCAACTAAACACTATCTTGCTCCGTTCCAGACATGGGCTTCCATCTTCAATGACTCTGAACTTCCGGAGAAGATCTTGCAAAGCTATCGTCACATTCATAAACTCATCTTGTCTGAGACTTGGAGGGAAACACAATTCAAAATACCCATTCTATACTACCCATGGGCATACTGCCCATTCCGCACCAACCATGCAGAACCAACCCAATCACAATGCCCTTGGTGTTTCCTACCCCATCCTACATTATTACACCGTCTATGGGAGTGTACGCCAATATCTTTTTTTTTGGGACTATATTGCCAAAATCAGTAAGACTCGTATAATCAAAGACACGCTACTATGCCTATTCGGGTGCGATCCATCAACCTCGTCTGCCTAACTAGTGGCTCATAGAACATATTGGCTCAACGAATCAAGCCAACTCCACCGTCTATTCGTGCTTTCAAACAAGCAATACTCTCACTCTTTCAACTGGAAAGGCTTGACACCATTGTTCTACACTTTCGCTCTACCACCCGTTTTTTTTGGCAGATGGCATAAATATATGGAATATACTTTTACCTCAGAGGAACTCTCATCCATCATTTACCCATTTCGATTCACAGATTGGTACCTGAAGAGAGATATTGCAAACTCCTTGGGCAACCTTAAAATTTCAACTCCTTCCATCGAACATGACCCCTTGGAGTTCTAGGTCCCCCCCCCCTTTTTTTGTACCTTTACTGAACTAAAACAAGGCCTCTCTTCAATAGCCTTGTATAATTAGCCATGCTAATAAGCTGTTAAGAGTAACTGGGGACGAACCTCCATATCCCCGTGCTAGATACCTGAGTTTAGGTGGGTCCGAGGGTCCCCAGGACCAAGAGACAGATGGGTGGGTCATGGCTAGTGCCCAGTGATCCTAGCCGAATCTCTCAGCACCGAAGACTCCCATTCTGGCCAGGGGGGGGGGAGGCTGGGGATAAAAAAAAAGGGGGGGGGAGGGAGAGAGAAAGGTCTAGGTGGGGGGGATCCCAAGTTATGGGGTTATCACAACCCCTCTATTAATAATAAAATCTCGGCTTTTTATTGCAAAGAAAATTCATTGTTGTAACAGGTGTTGGTATTGGTTAGTGTGCACAAATTTCAACCAGGATTCCCAGGTATGTGTGTACTCCACAATCCTGTCATTTGTTATGGTGATTAATTCTTCCAAATCACTTATGAGTTTGATCTTAAGCGCCCAGTTTCTCAGCAGAGGAGGATTGGTGGACTTCCAATAAGCAGGTATACATAAACGTGCGGCATTAATCAGGTGGGGGACTATGGTTTTGGTATACCTCTTATTGGGGAAACCATGTAGATGTAAGAGATATTGTGCTGGTGAGAATTTCAACGGTAAGGGGGAGAGTTCTGAAATAGTGTCGTGTACTTTGTGCCAGAAAGGTTGAATGACCGAACAGGACCACCAAATGTGGAGGGGAGATCCCTCCTCTGCGCCACATCTCCAACAAGTGTTAGGGATTATGGGTATGAATTTGTGAAATACATTGGGTGTCCTGTACCACCGTGTGAAGATTTTGTACCCATTTTCTTGTGTGTTTACATTACGTGAACTTCGGTGTATTAGCATGTGGACCCGCTCTCAGGTCACATCGTCTATCTTTCTGTCAAGAGCTTTCTCCCAGTATGAGTGAGTGGGAGACATTATATCTCGAGCTTTCTCGAACAGGCCAGATTATATTGTCGAGATTACGTGACTCTGTGGTGATGATTGTGAGCATAAGAATTCAAATGGTGTAAGTGGACGGGAATGGTTCTCTCTGTGCTGTTGCTTATCTAAGAATGATTTAATTTGAAAGTAGAGCCACAGTGGGAATTTATTTGCCTTGGATTGCTCCATTAGAGTATTATGATTAACAAATTTGCCTTTCCAGAAAAATTGCCTAGCTTGGATTAGGGGTGGGGCCACTCGTCTTTAAGGAAGTTTTTGTGTGTACCTGGTGGGAAATCTGGGTTGCCTTTATCAGGGGTAAGGGGGCCTATCTGGTTGGAAACTTTGTACAGTTTACAGGCTTTGTTAAACGTCCGCAGTGTTAGGCCTATAAGAGGGTGAAGAAGAAGTTTTGAGGGGATATATTTTTTAGGTAGCCAAGGGATATCCTTTAGTTCTGGTTCCGAGAAGGAAGATTCTAGTTGTACCCAGCGTTTGCAATGTGAATGGACAGACCAGTCTACTATGCGTGCCAAGTGTGTAGCTGTGTAGTACCGGTCGAAGTCAGGAAGACCGATACCCCCTTTCATCTTCGGTAGGGTCAATTTCCCTCGACTTATGCGAGGTGGTTTCCCTTTCCAAAGGTAAGTTCTGCAAGTGCTGTTGATTTTCACGAAGAATGAAGGGGGTAATTGGATAGGTAGAGCCTGCATCTTATAAAGCAATCAGGGTAAGATTATCATTTTTAAGATAGATGCTCTCCCGAACCATGACAAATGTGGTAAATCCCAAAGCTTTAAGTCTTGTTATATGTTCTGTAACTCAGAGAGGAAGTTTTTCTGATATAGTTCTGACAGTTTAGTTGGGACTTGAATGCCTAGGTATGGTATAGTCGTTGAGCACCATTTAAAAGGGAATGATTTTTTACAGCTCTCAATTATGTACCCAGGGAGAGAGACATTCAAGGCGTAAGATTTAGATAGATTGACTTTCAGGTTCGATAACCTACCGAAGTGTTTGAGCACCGCCAAGAGGTTTGGAAGTGGGATTAGTGGGGTAGAGAGAAACAAGAGAACATCGTCCGCGTACGCAGCTATCTTATACTCTCGACCTTGAATCTCAATGCCCTTGATATCTGTGTGGGATCTGATTTGATGGAGGAATGGTTCCAATGAAAGAGGGCACCCTTGACGAGTTCCATTGTGGATGGAGAAGGCGTCCGATAGGTGACCGTTAACCCGGACCCTAGCGGTGGGGCTGCAGTACAGGGAACGAATGAAAGCCATCATCCTCTCTCCCAGCCCCACCGACTGAAGGCCAGTGTCAGGGGGTAGTTTGGGGTGTATCATTAATTGAGAAATAATCTGTTATAGTTCTGTTGATGCTGGTTAGGTCTGATATATCCGATAGCAGCGAGGCGTCCATTCGCCAGATTTTGGTTTGGGGGAAACGGTCTGGAAATCTAAGGGTCAACGTGATCGGACTATGGTCAGAGAGTACCATGTTCTCGATTGTGGCTTTATGTAGATATGATAGGTCTGACAGTTTAACGAATAGGTAATCTCTGCGGGAGTGTCTATTATGGGGTGAAGAATAAAATGTGAAGTCTTTCTCACTGGGGAACAATGTCCTCCAAGTGTCGTGTAGTGTTAATGATGCTAAGTGCCGCCTAGCCTGTTTGAGCGCTGAGTAAGAAACGGTCGCAGAACCATTGGAAGTATCAAGGAGCGTGTCCATTGCCAAATTTAGGTCACCTCCAAAAATCAGGAGGCCTTCCTGGAAGTTTAAAAGCTGAACGAGTACATCTCGTAGAAATGGGATTTGCTTCACATTGGGGCTGTATATATTTGCCAATGCAATTGGATTCCCTTTCCATGTCCCTTTTAAGAAAATAAATCTCCCCTCAGGGTCCTGCATCATGTCAAGAAGCTTAAAGTCACTGTGTCGAGAGATTATAATCGACACTCCTTTCACTTTGGAATCAGCTGCGGTTGCATGGAAAACCACTGGATATTGTTTATTGGTCAATTTGGGGATAGAGGATTTTTTAAAATGGGTCTCTTGCAAAAAGATTACATGGGCCTCTAATCTCTGGGCTTCCGCTAGGATACTGGTACGCTTTTCAGGAATATTAAGGCCTTTGGCATTGAGAGAGTATACTTTAAGCTCCAAGTGGAGCAAGTTTGACCTAGGGGGCTTCATTTTAATTAAGTTCCTGAGACCTGGCCCTTGCGACTTTGTGTCCTTAAAGATAATGTAGGCCAATCAGTAGGATATAGTCAACGATCTGGTGGGTCCTAAAAAGCGGGAAGTACAGGGGCGAGGAAAAGGAAGGAGCGGAGAGAGGGGAAAGAGAGAGAGAAAAAAAAATGGGGGGGAGATGTGAAAAAAGGGGGGGGGGACTCAGAAGGGGGACGGGGACCTCCTCTCTTCCATGGCCAGAAGTCAGGGAGGCGAGGAAGGA
>BLSH010252546.1:94969-115020 GCA_018402905.1 Glandirana rugosa | reverse complement strand
TTCTCAACACGTGGAGTAAAATAGCAGAACCCCGGACCGAACCCGAACGATTTTTGAAATGTCCGGGTCCGGGTCCGTGCCACGGACACCCTAAAGTTCGGTACGGACCCGAACGTTACAGTCCGGGTTCGCTCAACACTACTTACGAGCCATTAGAGCTGGTTGCTTTGCGTAAGGATCCAGAATTGTTTCAAAGTAAAGTGTTAACCCGGTCCGCATCTCCAGAGAGGGCAAAACAGAAATTGTTCCCTATTACTCAGAATGATCTCCTGTAGCAGGGCTACTAGCGGCAAAGCGGCTGACCATCCCTGCCGGGTTTTGTGAGGCAAAGTAAAAGGTCCCAAGCATCGGGTGGATAGAAAAAAGGTTGATTATGAAATCACTCAGTCCCCTAATGATATCAGATCGGGTGAGAAATTACGGATCATAGTTCACTTCATCAAACTCACACCTGATAGACATGTTTAAGCTTAGGACGTATACTCTGCAAGCAATGTCAGAATCAGAGCGTCTGCTGATTCCGGCTAGGGCAAAGACAACCATCGAGTGCAGGTGAGTGCAAAGCGGAGATAACTCAGGGTTTCAGGAGGTAGAGTCAGTGATCTTGAGTAAGTTTTTCATAAAGCTGGGAAGAGACAAACGCTGATATAGGTATCTGGACTGATATAACGGATGGTGATGAAAAAGAGCAAGTATTGTCAGGTAAAGAGGAGCGAAAAAGAGTGCTGTCTCCATCATTCTCTGGGGTCTGTTTTACGCCTTACCGAGGTGGGGGAGAGTCTGGGTGCGGCTTCAGTCTCCATGGCCCCCCCAAAATCCACGCGGTGATGAGGATGAGGTCCTGCGTTGCCGCTGGCGGGTCTTTTGGTAGCGTGGGGATTCCCCCGGATGGGTGGCAATCCACGGTTCAGGTTGTAGGAGAGCACTGTACCATTCTGGGACTTTGACTCTCGGAATCGCCAGCAAGTCACAGAAACTCTGTAGGTCTGCGGGTGTTCTTAGCAGAGCAGTACGGTTACCAGATGTGGCCTGGAGGCAAAAAGGAAATTTCCATATATAGACAATATGTCTGTCTCAGAGAACCTGAAGGAGAGGGTGTAGTGCTCACCTGTGTTGAAGCGTGATTGGGGACAAGTCTTGATACAGCTGAATGCGAGCCCCGTCATGTCTAAGGTGGTCATGATTGCGAGCTGCCCGTAATATATCTTCTTTTTGTGCAAAGTTGACGAGGCAACACACTATGTCCCTGGGGGGCTCATTCTCCTGACCCTTGGGGCGGAGAGCACAGTGACACCTCTCCATTTCCACTGGGATATCAAGGGGTCTCCCCAAAAGAGAGTTGAATATGACCCAGACTGCCGACTGTAGGTGGGGGCCCTCCACAGATTCAGGCAGCCCCCTGAGCCTTATGTTATGTCACCTCCCCCGGTTCTCCAGGTCTTCCATACATCTGTGCACCTCAAAAATTTGTTGGTAATGGACCGTGGAGGCCCGCTGAATTTGCTGTATGGCGGCGCCATGTGTCATGGCGGCCGCCTCCACGTTTTCCAGCCTGCCAGCAACTGCCCGTATGTCGGCTTTGAGATTTGAGATGGCATCGGTCAACGTGGTTTTTACGTCCATCGCCACCATCTGCATATCAGATATGCTCAGAAGGGGTGCCTGGGGGAGTATGGGCGTACCTGAGAGTCCCGCGCCGGTGTTAACCTGAGTGCCGGGCCGTGCGGCTGCACTGGAGTCCGCGGCTTGAGCTGGGGCCTGGGAGTCTGGAGTCTGAGAGCGGAACATGGCGGGGATCGTTCCGCTCAGCTGCGTGTGAGAGTCCTCCAGACTTCTGGAGCATGAAGTGCCGCGTCCTGCCATCTGTTCGGTGCCAATTCTGTGTCTTTTACCCGCTGATGGTAGCTATAAAGAGGCAGTGGAAGCTGGAGCTGTACTAAAGAGCGGCCATCTCGGTCTCCTGTCAGACCACGCCCCTGGTCCTGTGTAACTTTTGGCAGTTTTTCAATTTGCTATCCATAACTCTGCTTCCACTCCTGAAGATTTATGTAATCTTGTATACTTGAGTTAAGAATTTCACGTTATGTTAAAACGTATGATTATAACGTCTACAGGTAACTACCTTCCCCTTTCCTCCCCCTCCACCTTACCCTTCCCCCTCCCCTCCGCTTCTTTTGCACCTCCTACCGTTATCAATCGCTGGATGGATTTTTTTAAAAAAAACCACAGGAGCACAACTGGAAAACAGAGACAGAGCATTACCACCACAAAACAAGAAGTGCCTGAACAAGAACTTTAATAACAGAATCATTGGCTCTTATTTTAATTAAAACTGCAAAGTGAAAAAAAAACTGAAAATTACATTATTGTTAAATTGGATACATAATTTTTGTGATTGAATTTACATCTACATAAATAGTATTCTTGTTCAAAAAAAAAGAAGAGGCTTCCTTTTGGGAAGACAGCCATGCAGACCAATTTGATGCAGTGTGTGGGGTGTGGTCTGAGCACTGACAGGCTGACCCCCCACCCCTTTAACCTCTGCAGCACTGCTGGCAGCACTCATATGTATATTTCCCAAAGACAACCTCTGGATATGACCCTGAGCATGGGCTCAGGGTCATATTCTGACCAACTTCTTTGGTTGACCATGGCGAGGCCTGTTCTGAGTGGAACCTGTCCTGTTAAACTGTTGCATGCAGTGACATATCATCCATGTGTTCAGGGTGTGCATTGCACACAGGCCTCCAAAGCCAGGGGGCCCACTGTGTCTTTGGGGCATGTGGAAATCCCGCCCACTGCCCCAGCATGCAGCGCGACATGCCGACCAAACTCCGGGTGGCCAGGAAGATAACACTGTAAGGGCAGAGTGGGGAGGGGAACGGTGTATAAACAAGGAGCAAGGCGAGTGCATGGGAGTGGAGTTGGTCTCCTCAACTGTGTTTGGAGGACTGGTGGCAGCCCACTCTGCTGGGACTTGTAGTGCCCTCTGTGGGGGGCTGAAATATGGCAGCCCGCTCTACTGGACTTGTAGTGCCCTCTGTGGGGGGGCTGATATATGGCAGCCCGCTATGCTGGGACTTGTAGCCCTCTGTGGGGGGCTGAAATCTGGCAGCCTCCAATGCTGGGACTTGTGGTGCCCTCTGTTGGGGGCTTAAATATGGCAGCCCGCTCTGCTGGGACTTGTAGCCCTCTGTGGGGGGCTGAAATCGGGCAGCCTCCAATGCTGGGACTTGTAGTGCTCTCTGTAGGGGGCTGAAATATGGCAGTGCCCTAGACTGTGGGGGAATCGAGGAATCCTCAGTCCCCAACAGAGGGCACTACAAGTCCCAGCATAGTGGGCTGCCATATTTCAGCACCCCACAGAGGGCATTAGAAATCCCAGTATAGTGGGCTGGCGTTTTTCAGCCCCCTGTAGTCTAGGGCAGCATTCCTCAACCCATGGTACATGCACCAAGGGTAGGGGGCACAATGCCCAGAGCCGGCGCCACCAGCAGCATCGGGGAGGGGGGGGCTGACTACCCGGGTGTTCTGCCAAAATAACTGGTGACATAGAAGTCCCGCCTCCAGTGGGCCACGGCTCATCCATCACAGGACGTAGTGGACACTGCAGCGGAAGATCCCCACTCTGTGTAAACCGGTGGGCGATGGCTCTCCTCATCATGGCGGCACTGATGGACACTGGCAAGGCTGTGCTGATGGGTACTGACGACTGGCAAGACTGCGCTGGTGGCACTGGCAAAGCTACGCTGATGGGCACAGGAAAGGCTGCACTGATGGGCACTGATCAAGCTGCATTGATGGGCACAGGTAAGGCTGAGCTGATGGGCATTGATCAGGCCGTGCTGATGGGCTCAGGTAAAGCTGCACTGATAGGCACTGGTGAGGCTGCACTGATGAGCACTGGTGAGGCTGCATTGATGGGCACTGATCAGGTTGTGCAGATAGGCACAGGTAAAGCTGCACTGATGGATACTGATCAGGCTGCATTGATGGGCACTGGTAAGGCTGAGCTGATGGGCATTGATCAGGCCGTGCTGATGGGCTCAGGTAAAGCTGCACTGATAGGCACTGGTGAGGCTGCACTGATGAGCACTGGTGAGGCTGCATTGATGGGCACTGATCAGGTTGCATTAATGGGCACTAATCAGGTTGCATTGATGGGCACAGGTAAGGATACATTGATGAGGCTGAGCTGATGGGCACTGATCAGGCTGCATTAATGGACACTGCTGAGGCTGCATTGATAGGCACAGGTAAGGCTGCACTGATGGGTACTAGGGATGGGCCGAACACCCCCCACCCCCCCCGGTTTGGTTCGCACCAGAACATGCGAACAGACAAAAAGTTCAGGGCGAACATCCGAACAAAATTAAAGTCTATGGGACCCGAACATGAACAATCAAATGTGCTCATTTTAAAGGCTTATATGCAATGTTATTGCTTAAAGTGAAAAAAATAAAAAATCCTTTAAATCTTGTGCCTGGGGGATGACCTTAGTCTGTGTGTAAAAGGGTGCATCTCTGTGAGGTGTAGAACATAGCCAGAGCAAAATGACATTTCCATAGGGAAAATTGTCATTTAAAATCGCAGCTGTCATGTATTGCCGATTATACAAAAAATCACAAAAAAAAAGTACCCCCCCAGTCCAAACCAGGCTCTTCAGGTCTGGTTTGGATATTAAGGGGAACCCCACGCCAAATTAAAAAAAAAATTGACGTGGGGTTCCCCCTAAAGTCCAAACCAGACCCTTATCTGAGCATGCAGCCCTGGCCGGTTAGGATGGGGGGGTGAGCAAGCTGCCCCCCCTCAACTCGAAGCACCTTGTCCCCATGTTGATAGGGACAAGAGCCTCTTCCCCACAAGCCTGGCCGGTGCTTGTGGGGGTCTGTGGGCGGGGGGCTTATCAGACTCTGGAAGCCTCCTTTAATAAGGGGGCCCCCAGATCCCAGCCCCCCATGTGAATAGGTTTGGGGTACATTGTAGCCCTACTTATTCACCAAAGAAGGAATGTCATGTAAAAAAAAAAAAAAACAGTTTTTGACAAGTCCTTTATTTTGTAAAATAGCTCTTTTCTTCTTTCTTCCTCCATCTTCTCCTGGCCTGGTCCTTCTTCTGGTCTTCTGCTTCTTCTTTTAGACTTCTTGCTTCCTCTCTTCGTCTTCAATCTTCATCTTCTTCTTCTTCTTTCACCGCCGCTGCTCTCTCCATTGCTGCAGTCTGGCCTCTGTGTGTTTTTTTTTAACACTGTTCAAATAAAAAAATCTGATCACTTTTATTGCTATCACAAGGAATGTAAACATCCCTTATGATAGTAATATATGGTGACAGGTACTCTTTATGGAGGGATGGGGGTCTTTGCACTTCACAGTATTCAGATCACCAAAAACGGCGATTCTGAATACTGTCATATTTTTAAAACCGGCGCCGTTTGCTGCCGAGTAAACCAGAAGTGACATTGTGACGTGGCTTCCGGAAATGTACGAAGGAGTCCCAATTGAAGCTGATTCCGGCTTCCACAGGGACTCCACACAGCGGCCAGAAGTGTTGGATCGGTGCTCCGGTCTCCTGGTAGGACGGGAGACTGCAGAAGAGCGGCGGACGGTGGCGAGAGGGGGGGTGGCCCCTCCCACTCCCTGGGATAAAGACCGAGCGGCTTTCGAGCCGGACTAACTTTACTGTTGTCTTATTTTGTAACTCAAAAAAGTGATTTAAAAAAAAGCAATTGAAAGACCGCTGCGCAAATGACAAAAATTATTGCAACAATCTTATTCTCTAGGGTGTTAGAAAATTACTTAGAACCCCCAAACATTATATATATTTTTTTCAATTAAAAAAATGGATTTTAAGTGGTAAACAACAAATGTAAAAAAGGGCTCTGGGGGTTAAAACTGTATATATTTTAAGACACCACGTCAGGTGTACTATATACCGTACGTGCACCCCCACCCACTAGGAAGGTATATACATATATTCTTGCACTGCCTGTCCTATCTATCTATCTATCTATCTTTTTTTCTTTTGATCTATATATTTATCTATCTTTATATCTATCTATCTATCTTTTTCTTTATCTATCTTTATATCTGTCTATCTTTTTTTTTTTTTACAATTACCTATTTAACTAAACTGCCTGCAATCCGCAACCTAAACTATCTATCTATCCGCCGTTTCACACACTACATAGAGCCACTGTACAAGCGGCTTTATATAGTGTGGCGTGTGGATTGAGGCTGCTGTGCAGTGATTGGCTAAAGGCACCCTGCCTTTAGCCAATCAAAGCTCTCACAGCAGGCCGCCCGCTGACAGGCCAACCAGCGGGCGGCATTCCACAGCCATTTGAAAACATTATGGGGCGCGTGAAGTTGCCATGAACGCCCCATAATGTTCGGGTTTCCGGTGTGGCTGCATTGATGGGCACTGATCAGGTTGCATTGATGGGCACAGGTAAGGCTGTATTGATGAGCACTGGTGAGGCTGCATTGATGGGCACTGATCAGGCTGCATTGAAGGGCACAGGTAAGGCTGCACTGATGGGCACTTATCAGCCTGCATTGATGAGCACTGGTGAGTCCACATTGGTGAGGCTGAGCTGATGGGCACTGATCAGTCTGCATTGATAGGCACTGATCAGTCTGCATTGATGGGCACTGGTGACGCTGCATTGATGGGTATTGGTGATGCTGCGTTGATGGGCACTGATCAGGCTGCATTGATGAGCACTGATCAGGCTGCATTGATGAACACTGGTGAGGCTGCATTGGTGAGGCTGAGCTGATGGGCACAGGTAAGGCTGAGCTGATGGGCACTGATCAGGCCGCATTGATGGGCACTGATCAGGCTGCATTGATGGGCACAAGTAAGGCTGCACTGATGGGCACTACTGAGGCTGAATTGATGAGGCTGAGCTGATTGGCACATGTAGGGCTGCATTGATGGGTACAGGTAACAGGCTGCACTGATGGGCATTGCTGAGGCTGCATTGATGAGCACTGATGAGGCTGAGCTGATGGGCACTGATCAGGCTGCATTAATGGGTACTGATCAGCCTGCATTGATGGGCACTGGCGAGGCTGTGCTGATGGGCACTGATCAGGTTGCATTAATGGGCACTAAACAGGTTGCATTGATGGGCACAGGTAAGGATGCATGGATGAGCACTGGTGAGGCCGTATTGGTGAGGCTGAGCTGATGGGCACTGATCAGGCTGCATTAATGGGCACTGCTAAGGCTGCATTGATAGGCACAGGTAAGGCTGCACTGATGGGCATGTATCAGCCTGCATTGATGAACACTAGAGAGGCTGCATTGCAGAGGCTGAGCTGATGGGCACTGATCAGGCTGCATTGATGGGCACTGATCAGGCTGCATTGATGGGCACTGGTGAGGCTGCATTGATGGGCATTTTGTTGAGGCTGAGCTGATGGGCACTGATCAGGCTGCATTGATTGGCACTAGTGAGGCTGCATTGATAGGCATTGGTGAGGTTGAACTGATGGGCACTGATCAGGCTGCATTGATGAGCACTGGTTAGCCTACATTGATGGGCACAGGTAAGGCTGCACTAATGAGCACTGCTGAGGCTGCACTGGTAAAGCTGAGCTGATGGGCACATGTAGGGCTGCATTGATGGGCACAGTTAAGGCTGCACTGATGGGCATTGTTGAGGCTGCATTGATGGGCACTGGTGTGGCTGCATTGATGGGCACTGGTGTGCCTGCATTTATAGGCACTGATCAGGTTGCATTGATGGGCACAGGTGAGGCTGCATTGATGAGCACTGGTGAGGCTGCATTGATGGGCACATGTGATGGGCACTGATCAGGCTGCATTGATGGGCACTGGTGAGGCCGCATTGGTGAGGTTGAACTGATGGGCACTGATCAGTCTGTATTGATGGGCACTGGTGACGCTGCATTGATGGGCACTGGTGATGCTGCATTGATGGGCACTGATCAGGCTGCATTAATGAGCACTGGTAAGGCTGCATTGGTGAGGCTGAGCTGATGGGCACAGGTAAGGCTGAACGCATGGGCACTGATCAGGCTGCATTGATGGGCACTGCTGAGGCTGAGCTGATGGGCACAGGTAAGGCTGAGCTGATGGGCACTGATCAGGCTGCATTGACGGGCATTGATCAGGCTGCATTAATGGGCACAAGTTAGGCTGCACTGATGGGCACTGCTGAGGCTGCATTGATGAGACTGAGCTGATGGACACTTGTAGGGCTGCATTGATAGGCAAAGGTAAGGCTGCATTGATGGGCATTGTTAAGGCTGCATTGATGAGCACTGGTGAGGCTGAACTGATGGGCACTGATCAGGCTGCATTAATGGGCACTGATCAGCCTGCATTGATGGGCACTGGTGAGGATGCGGCGATTGGCACTAATCAGGCTGCACTGATGGGCATTGATCAGGCTACATTGCTGAGGACTAGTGAGGCTGCATTGGTGAGATGGAGCTGATGGGCACTGGCGTATGTGTATCTGACATAGCAGCATTCACACATACAATGATATTTCAAATAAACGAAAACCATCACAAACACAGAAACCATGACACCCAAAACAATAGAAATTACTTTCGCGAGACAGGGGTACTTAGGAATTTTTTTTAGACTTGCAGGGGTACTTCCCCGTAAAAGGCTCAGAAACACTGGCCTATGGCACTACAAGTCACAACATAGCAGGCTGCTCCTACAGGACAGGAGAAGGAGCTGAGGGGGGATTTGTAATGGGAGGGGGGGAGGAAGCACAGGTTTGAGATGGGGAGGATTTATGCTGGGAGGGGGAGATGAGAGAGGATTTGTGCTGAGAGGGGGGAAATTATGCTGGGAGGGAGAGAAGGGGGAGGATTTGTACTAAGAGGGGGGCTTTGTGTTTGGAAAGGGGGGTGGAAGCAATGGTTTGTCCTGGGGGGGGGGGGGTTGTACTGGAATGGGTTATATGAGGCTGAGGATTTGTGCTGAAAGGGGGGATTTTTGGTGGGGGGGGGTGGAGGGGGTTCTGTGCTGAGAGGGGGGGAATAGGGGTAATAGAATTTGTAAATGTAGGTGTTTTGGGGGATTTATGTTGTAAGGGGGATATGGGGACTGAGGATTTGTGCTATAAGGGAGTATATGGGGGTGAGTTTGCCATGGGCACTGGATGACCTTGTCTTGGCATTGGTGCCAAGGACTGGCGACATAAGGACTGGATTGGAAGCTGCTCCAGCCTGTACTGACACAGTGGCGGCCCGGAATGGCAGACTCATGAGTACCTGGTGGCCCTGCTGAGTGAAGTGGCACACACACACGTGCTTCTATGGTAAGAGAGCCCCCCCAGGTAAGGTGTATAGAGTGGCAGTAAGAGTACCTGGGTCCTGATGATTGGAGTCACTCAGCAGGGCCAGGACCCAGGTACTCCCACTGCCACTCTATACACCTGGCCTGTGGGGGGGGCTCTCTTACCAAAGAAACACATGCGTCGCTCCACTCAGCAGTGCCAGGATGTACTTCCTATTTAACATTACCACATTCTGAACTAGGTAAGTCATCTCAGACTCTAACCACACCCCTTTAAGCCAGCCCAATATTTAGTGCAACTTAAGCCACGCCCATTTTTTGCCGCAGCACGCTTAGCTCGCCACATCTTTTCCTTTCACACTCCATAGGGGGCCCATTTTGGATCTTGCACCCTGGCCCACGAATTTTATGATACGTCCCTGGCTGTATGGTCTTGGCTACCATGCTGCAGCTCAATTTAAGGTTCTTGGCAATCTTCTTATAGCCTAGGCCATCTTTATGTAGAGCAACAATTCTTTTTTCAGATCCTCAGAGAGGTGCCATGTTGAACTTCCAGTGACCAGTATGTGAGAGTGAAAGCAATAACACCAAATTTAACACACCTGCTCCCCATTCACACTTGAGACCTTGTAACACTAACGAGTCACATGACACTGATGAGGGAAAATGGCTAATTGGGCCCAATTTGGACATTTTCACTTAGGGGTGTACTCACTTTTGTTGCCAGCGGTTTAGAAATGAATGGCTGTGTGTTCAGTTATTTTGAGGGGACAGTAAATTTACACTGTACACTCACTACTTTACATTTTAACAAAGTGTCATTTCCTCAGTGTTGCCACATGAAAAGATATAATAAAATATATAGATACAAAGGTATGGCGCTAAAACTAAACCTGAAATATCAATGAAGCTGTGAAAATTAACTGAATGTGGTGTCAACCACCCGCTACCTAAGTTATAAAGTGCAAACAGTGTGTAAGTGTCACATGAAAGTGAATACATGTGCAATATGGATAATCAAACTCTGTGTATAAACCACAGTTCAGGAGAGGCATATATCATCTCTATTTGTGTATAAAATAAATCCCAATAGAGTGTAAACAAATTTGATGACGAAAAAAACAAAAATGGAAAAAAGGTGAGCAAAAGGGCTTACAGCTGAGAAAAAGAAAAAAAGAACATAATGTCACAATATTCAAAGAACGTATTGTTAACAGTTCATCTTAGTGTCTAAGTTGAATTGATATGATGAAAAAAATCTTGGAGGTGGTGGGCTTCCCTCGATAATATCCGTCACCTTCCTTACAAGGGGCCAAGGGGCTTACCAGATGTAGGATATATTCATGCGCGAATATATCTGGGATCCGGACCTCATGGCTGGAACCGACCAACGTCACACAAGCCTGGGAGTCGTCAGCGTGGTCCTCACTGGGGATTGGATAAGGGCGAGTGGTCTTCCGATGGTCCAGTGCCAGTGTATATTCCCTCAAATACTCCAGAGGTAGGGATACTCCAAAATTTGGATACACATATGGGCTCAAGGAGAGAAAAAGACAAAGCTCCCCATAACCTCTATTATGAGGCAAAAGATTCATTGATGCTATTAAAATCTAGGATCCATAAAAATATGAATAGCATGAAGGCTTATAAAAGAGTTATAAAATTGCAGCAACTTGGGGTCAGCAACAATGATAAAATATTTACAAAAATGTGAGGGGTGTACTCACTTTTGTGAGATAATGTAAATTGGTATGACTGGTAGATGGTTTCAGATATCTTGCTGCCAACTAACCAACGCTGAAACACGATTTGACACTCCACACCACAATGACATCAAAATAACCAAGGCAAGCAAGCTGACCCATCTGCTATGAAATGCTGCTTGTTCTGTGGCTGGGCAGTTCTGTTCAACAAATCCTTGAAATTTTGATGTCTGAAGCTTCACCCACCGCTTTTTTCTAGGATTTGTGAATGCTCTACTGTTATTCCACATTGGACAAAACTTGCTTGTAAAAAAGTGATGTAAATTTAGGCTGGATGGAGCTGGATCCAGTCCGACCCTGAGCCCGGCCACAGACCCAGGGGAAGACACAAGGGAGCTGCCAGATTCAATCGAATCCTTCCCCACACTCAACATGCCTGTGGTAGATACTGTATTAGAGGAGATGCTAGTCTTTGAGACGCACCTTACAAGCTGATCTGGCCGCATGTATGCACAGGTTTAACCACTTGCCGTCCGCCCACCGTCCTAGGACGGCGGAGCGCTACGGCTCTGGTTCCGGGCAGACGTCATATGACGTCAGCCCTTGAAGCCGCGATTGTGCACGATCGGGCAGGCGCATCCTGGCTCTGTCAGTGGCGGCGTGTCCCCGGGACACACCGCGTCACCGACTGGGGTGAACAGCCATTGGTCATGGCTGTTTACCATGTGATCGGCTATGATGAAGTCACAGCTGATCGCAAATGGCACTTCCCCCCATTCGCACGGCGCATGCGCGTGGTCGGGAGCGTGCTGCGCGTGCACGTTGGTGGTGGCGTGTTCACAGGGAACACTGCCTGTCACCGACACTGGTATCAGCCGCTGGCCAGCGGCTGTTACCTTGTGATCGGCTGTGATCTACTCACAGCTGATCACATGTAATGTAAACAGAGCGGTAACTCACTGTTAACAGCTGTTTTCTCCTCACACAGTTTCCAGTGTGAGGAGAGAAGAGCTAGGATCAGTGAATTACTGATCTGTAAAGCACCAACACCTGTCAGTTCACTCCTGCCCCCCCCAATGTACTTGTCACCCAACAGTCACCCCATCTGCTCCCATAAATTGCACCTGTCATCATAAAGTGCACCTGTCATCATACTGCCATCATAAAGTGCACCTGTCACCCGTCAGTGACCGTGCCGTGTCACCCGTCACCAATCAGTGACTGTGGCGTGTCACCCGTTACCCATTAGTGACCGTGGCCTGTCACCCATCACCCATCACTGACTGTGGCCTGTCACCCGTCACCCATCAGTGACCGTGGCGTGTCACCCATCACCCATCAGTGACTGTGGCGTGTCACCCATCAGTGACCGTGGCCTGTCACCCATAACTGACCATGGCCTGTCACCCGTCACTGACCTTGGCCTGTCACCCGTCACCCATCAGTGACCACTGCCAGTCACCCGTGGCCTGTCATCCATCAGTGACCACTGCCAGTCACCCATCAGTGACCACCACCAGTCACCCATCAGTGACCACCACCAGACACCCGTCACCCATCAGTGATCACCGCCAGTCACCCGTCACCGGTCAGTGACCACTGCCATCACCCGTCACCCATCAGTGACCACGGCCAGTCACCCGTCATGCATCAGTGACCACCGCCAGACACCAGTCCCCCATCAGTGACCACCGCCAGACACTCGTCACCCATCAGTGACCACCGCCAGACACCTGGCACCCGTCAGTGACCACTGCCAGTCACCCATCAGTGACCACCGCCAGTCACCTGTCACTCATCAGTGACCACCGCCAGTCACCCGTCATGCATCAGTGACCCCCGCCAGACACCAGTCACCCATCAGTGACCACCACCAGTCACCCATCAGTGACCACCGCCAGACACCAGTCCCCCATCAGTGACCACCGCCAGACACTTGTCCCCCATCAGTGACCACCGCCAGAAGCCATTCACCCATCAGTGACCACCACCAGTCACCCATCACCCATCAGTGACCACCACCAGACACCCATCACCCATCAGTGACCACCACCAGACACCTGTCACCCATCAGTGACCACCGCCAATCACCTGTCACCTATCAGTGAGCACTGGCAGTCACCCACCACCCATCAGTGACCACTGCCAGAAACCTGTCACCCATCAGTGACCACCACCAGACACCCGTCACCCATCAGTGACCACCCCCAGTCACCCATCACCTATCAGTGACCTCCACCAGTCATCCATCTGTGACCATCGCCAATCACCTGTCAGTTTCCTTTACCCTGGCTGGTAAACTGTGTAGGTTACCTCCCCTACCCTTTCCAAAATCTCAAAAGGGCTCTGCCACTTTGCGAGGAATTTACTTGATGGGTGTCACCCATCACCCATCACTGACCGTGGCCTGTAACCCGTCACCCATCACTGACCTTGGCTTGACACCCGTCACCCTTCACTGACCGCAACGAATGTCATCCGTCACCCATCAGTGACCGAGGCATGTCACCCATCACTGACCGTGGCCTGTCACCCATCGCCAACCGTGGCCTGTCACCCATCACCCATTAGTGACTGTGGCGTGTCACCCGTCACTCATCAGTGACCGTGGCGTGTCACCCATCAGTGACCGTGGTGTCACCCACCACCCATCAGTGACCGTGGCGTGTCACCCATCATCCATTAGTGACTGTGGCGTGTCACCCATCACCCATCAGTGACTGTGGCATGTCACCCATCACTGATTATGGCCTGTCACCCGTCACTGACCTTGCCTTGTCACCCATCAGTGACCACCGCCAGTCACCCGTGGCCTGTCACCCGTCACCCATCAGTGACCACCACCAGTCACCCATCAGTGACCACCACCAGTCACCCATCAGTGACCACCACCAGACACCCGTCACTCATCAGTGACCACTGCCAGTCACCCATCACTCATCAGTGACCACTGCCATCACCCGTCACCCATCAGTGACCACCACCAGTCACCCATTAGTGACCACCGCCAGTCACTTGTCACCCATCAGTGACCACCGCCAGTCACCCATCATGCATCAGTGACCACCGCCAGACACCAGTCACCCATCAGTGACCACCGCTAGACACTCGTCACCCATCAGTGACCACCGCCAGATGCCTGGCACCTGTCAGTGACCACTGCCAGTCTCACATCAGTGACCACCACCAGTCACCCATCACCCATCAGTGACCACCACCAGACACCCATCACCCATCAGTGATCACCACCAGACACCCATCAGTGAACACCGCCAGACACCTGTCACCCATCAGTGACCACTGCCAGTCACCCATCAGTGACCACCGCCAATCACCCGTCACCTATCAGTGAGCACCGCCAGTCACCCGTCACCCATCAGTGACCACCGCCAGACATTTGTCACCCATCAGTGACCACCGCCAGACACCGGGCACCTGTCAGTGACCACTGCCAGTCACCCATCAGTGGCCACCACCAGTCACCCGTCACCCATCAGTGACCACCACCAGACACCCGTCACCCATCAGTGATCACCACCAGACACCCGTCACCCATCAGTGAACACCGCCAGACACCTGTCACCCATCAGTGACCACCGCCAGACATTTGTCACCCATCAGTGACCACCGCCAGACACCTGGCACCTGTCAGTGACCACTGCCAGTCACCCACCAGTGGCCACCACCAGTCATCCATCAGTGACCACCACCAGACACCTGTCACCCATCACTGATCACCACCAGACACCCGTCACCCATCAGTGACCACCGCCAGACACCTGTCACCCATCAGAAACCACCGCCAGTCACCCACCACCCATCAGTGACCACTGCCAGACACCCATCAGTGACCTCCATCAGACACCCGTCACCCATCAGTGACCACCGCCAGTCACCCATCACCCATCAGTGACCTCCACCAGTCACCCATCTGTGACCATCGCCAATCACCTGTCAGTTTCCTTTACCCTGGCTGGTAAACTGTGTAGGTTACCTCCCCTACCCTTTCCAAAATCTCAAAATGGCCCTGCCACTTTGCGAGGAATTTACTTTCAACAGTGGGTACTAGTACCAGCACTCTATCCCCGGGGTTGAAAGTCTGGGTCTTGGCACCCTGATTATAAACCCTCCCCTGGGCTTCCTGGGCTCACTCCATATGTTCTCATACCAGGGGCAGGACGGCTGCGATTCGATCTTGCATAAAGGATCTATAATGCTTCTATAAGGGCTGGCCTCTCCTTCCCATGTCTCTTTTGCAACATCTAACAGTCCCCTGGGATGTCTAGCATACAAGAGTTCAAACAGGGAATAACCCGTAGATGCCTGTGGAACCTCTTGTATGGCAAACATGAGATATGGTCGCAAACAATCCCAATCTCTCCCATCTTTATCCACCACCTTTTTCAACATACTTTTGAAGGTCTTGTTAAATCTCTCCACCAGACCGTCAGTTTGGGGGTGGTAAATGGAGGTACGGAGATGGGAAATTTTGTACAACTTGTACAATTCCTTGGTAACTCTGGAAATAAACAGGGTGCCCTGATCCGTCCAGATCTCTTTAGGGATCCCCATCCGACTAAACACCTGGACCAACTCTTTGGCGATAGTCTTAGTGGAGGTATTCCGCAAGGGTATGTAGCTTCAGGATAGTGTGTCGCATAGTCTAGGATTACTAGGATGTGCTGGTGTCCCCGGGCAGATTTTACTATTGGTACCACGAGATCCATGCCAATTCTTTCAAACGGCACTTCAATTATGGGGAGGGCAACAAGCGGACTGCGAAAATGGGGTGAGGGTGCAGACATTTGACACTCGGGGCATGACACACAGTATTCTCTGACATCTGCATACAGCCCGGGCCAGAAGAATCTCTGGGTTATTCTCTCCCTGGTCTTCTCCATACCCAGATGTCCCACCATTATATGACCATGGGCCAAGTATAACACCATCCTACAGTAGGGTTTGGAAACCACCAGCTGTTCTACCTCGTCCTCACCGTGTTTTACCACCTGATACAGCAAATTGTTTTTAAAGATTTATTTAGGGAAAAGGCCCCCCAATTAGGATCCACAGGTTCCCCATCCATCATCTTAACTTTCTCTCTGGCTCTAATGAGGGTGACATCTTGTAATTGCTCTGTAGAAAAATCCTCTCTCCTGACCTCTAAGTCAGGTGTCACATTCTGTCCAATCCCACTATTAGAGTCAGAGATGTCCTCATGCTCGGTAACCTCAAGCTGAGAGCTATCTTCCAGCTCCTCCGGCTCTTCAGCCATTAAAGGAAAAGGAAGAGGGTCTCCTCCTTCCTCGGTCTTGCCAACAGTCTCTCCTTCCACCTGGCATTCAGCCAGGGGAGGGCTGGCCGACAGCCGATGTCAGCCGATGTCCGCTCACACTTTTTTCTTCTTGTGGAGGAAGGAAGTAGGGGCCAGGGGCACAGCCACCAACTAACTGCAACCCATTGGGCTGCCTCGGGGGGGGGGGCACCGCCGGTTTACACAGAGCGGGGATCTCCCGCTTACAATGTCCTACCTCTTGGACCAGCTTCTATAATAAAAATGGTGATGTGTATCATAGGAGCCGGTCCAGTAGGAGGGACTTCATATGACAGCGGCCGCGCCAGGTAAGTGGGAGATCCCCGCTCTGTGTAATTCAGCCGCTCTCCTCTATCTGCATTGCAGGCTGCATTGGATGGGCACTGGTAAGGCTGCATTGATGGGCACTGATCAGGCTGTGCTGGTGGGCACTGGCAAGGCAGCATTTGATGGGCACTAGTGAGGCTGCATTGGTGGGCACTGATGAGCTGCATTGATGCATTATTTTTGTTAATCCTCCTTTGTTGCTATTAACATTAATTATGTTACCACATTGTATCATATTTGTCTTGCTTCATAACATCAATATCCATTCTAAAACCAGGTGGGCATGGATGGTGAGCTGATTCGGTGGTTCAATGGGCCACTTGACTGGACTTGCCCCCCAGGCCTAAGGCTGCCAGCCCTCCCCTGCTTCCAGCTCTTCCTGCTCCCCAGCCATTACCGGAAAAGGATCTACCTCTTCCTCGGTCATACCTACAGACTCCCCTTCATTTTGGCAATCAACTGGGTTCAGCGAGAGTTCCTGTGCTTCCCAGCAGGGGGAGCTCTACCCTCCAGACTCCCTGTGCCTTCCCATGACCTCCAAAAATGGGGAAAGCCACTCCTCAGTAGGGCTTCATGAAGCAGTGATGGTACCACCCCCACTGAGTGTGTCACACTGCCCCATGGGGTATCAATCTCAACCGCCGCAGTCTGGTAGTCCCGAGTGTCCCCATGGATGCAAATGACCCCGATAGTGCTAGTGTGTAATTTTGCAGGGTTTACACAAATACTTTTGACTCACAGTACTACCAGAGTCAAGCAGTGCAGTGACTGGCTTTCCATTAATAGAAATCACACACATTTGCTTCTCCATGTGATCCTGACGTGGCACAGTACACGCGACCTGTGCAAAAAGAGAAAGGCATCTATTCATAATCGCATAATCACATTGCATGGGTTCATCATTCAGGGGAGAGTTGGAGCAATATGTCCTAATCCATGGCATTGGTAGCACTGTATGTGGTCTATACCCAGTCCTCTCCAGAGTCTCATAGACCTTCCTGGCTTCTTTGGCCAGTCTCCAGGTCTAGAGTCCATAGTCTCATTAACCATAAAAGCAGTCTTATTACTCTTCCCCAAGCCCTTGAACCCTGAAACCGGATCCGCTGGGCGATCTTTCACCCCTAGATACATTGGAGTGGGGCGCAGACTGGTGCAACACGCCCTCAGCAGCACTGTATCTCTCCACAAGGTCCACGAGTTGGGTTGCAGTTTTGGGGTCCCCATGACTGACCCACTTCCTCAGAGCAGCAGGGGCCGCACGCAAGTACTAGTCCATTACCACACGCTCCACAGTCTGGGAGCCTGGCAAGGTCTCCGGCTGCAAACACTTCCTCGTGATATGGGCCAGGTCAAACATTTGGGAGCAGGGTGGCTTGTCCATGTGGTAGGTCCACTGCAAGGCAGTGGTCGTCTTGGAGGTCTGTTTGGGGTTGTTTTTTTTTTTTTGTTTTTTTGTTTTTTACACAAATTAAAAATGTTAATAATTTGTATGGCCAAAACAAATGGTAACTATAAAAAATGTATTTGCAAAAGATGTCTCACATTTCTGTTTTAGGGTCACCATACATGTTACAGTCTGACCACACAATCTTGGTACAGTCAACTTTAGATTTACCAAAACTATGTAATATTAGGACCTACCTCATCTATCCAATCAATTTGTATCCAATCAGGCAAGCCCTTGCACTACATATTTGTTGGTAGATCTAAGGGAGATTGTAAACCAGATTTTAATGTATGCGGTGAGTCATAGGTATCCGATTTTCACTGAAAACAGCATGATGTTTGTTTTTATACATACTCTTGTTGACTGCAGGTGTACATCCAGGATCTGGTATGACAACAGTTTATAGAAGTAGCAGACAAGCCAGGTATTTCTTCTAGTCCTTCCACAATGAAGAACAATGTTTTATATGGGGCAGTCATAAATATGGATCTCTTGGTCATCTCCAACAGATACAATTTTAGAGCAGTTTCTGTTGTACTGTACACCCCAAACCTGTTCTTGGTGATCAAAGAACGTATGTACACATGTTTTGCTAGCAACATCCCATACTTTTACACTTTTGTCAGAAGAGCTAGAGACAAAATGAGCATCATCAGGGGAGAAAGCCACATTCAGAACCCAGGAGCCATGTCCACTGAGGGTACCAGCCAAACTGGCATGTTGCACATCATAGATTTTTATATATCCATCATCAGAACCTGTTATTAGCAGCTGGGAGTCTGGAGAGAATTGTCAGAGATCGGATAGGCATAGCATGTCCTTCCAACGTGTGGAGGAGCTTTCCAGTTGCAATATCAAAAATGTTAATAATTCCATCAATGGCTCCACTGGCCAGATATTTGCCATCTGGGCTATAAGCAATACTGAGGATAAATTTTCCTCTGGTGTCAAGTGAGAATTCCTTCTTTCCAGTCTCCACACCAAAGATGTTCACTTTTCCCACATGGCTTCCTGTAGCCAAGTGCTGGGAGTCCGGTGAAAAGGCCAGAGACCAGGCATACACTGGTCCGGCATCTATGGAACGCATTTGCTTGCCAGAGTCAATGTGGGCATCTAATGAGCTAGAAGCTGCAATATTTCCAGTGTGACTGACATCCACAGACACCACCCCCAGCTGGTGACCCTCTATTGTCCATTGAAGATCCAGCTTCTCACCTCTCCATTTCCACACCTTCACCAAATCATCCAGGGAACCACTGACTACTGTCTCCGACCCATCATTTGTGTTCTTACCCCACGCTACTGACCATATGGCATCACCGTGGGCTAGCTCTTGCTTGTAGAGGATGCTGTACTGTGTGCTCATGTCCAGCTGCTGGGTGGAGGAGAGCTAGCCGCTCCCTGATAATATGACACCAGCTTATCTCCTTCTCCACCGCGTCTATGGAGCGCCTGGGTCCTCACTGAACCACAGCTTCACGTTGCTAATGGCAGTTTCTAAGTTCCTCCGCTGACATAACAGTCGCTTTCAGATGACGTTGCAGGACCGTGCTCCTGTTTGGGGTTGTTATGTTGGAATAATGCCCTGTGGGCCAGTCTCCGAAGGGAGAGGGATAATGCTCTGCTTCAGTATGTCACAGTACATGTTGGAATTCATGGTTCCCTCAATGAAATGTAGCTCCCCAGTGCCAACAGCACTCATGCAGCCCCAGACCATGACACTCCCACCACCATGCTTGACTGTAGGCAAGACACACTTGTCTTTGTACTCCTCACGAGGTATCTGCGCCACCTCTTCCTCTATTCGACCACAGTATAATAGTCCCTCGCCGATCGAGAGGAGGTGGGTCGTCGACCTGTACTCGTGTGTCATGTCGTAGGAGATGTTCGTTCTCGATCGGGTGCCACTACGGTATACCAGTCATCGCACCCCATTCTTGTGTTTACTACCCAGCCTCTGTCATCAGTCACCAAG
>BLSH010252546.1:78221-88297 GCA_018402905.1 Glandirana rugosa | reverse complement strand
GATCAGTAGATCTGTTATGTCCCCTGTCACAGAACGGGGAACCGCCGTGTTTACAACGGTGGTTTCCCGTTCTGAGGCTCCTGAAAGTGATCGGCGGGTCTCGGGCGGACATCGAGTCCGCCCGACCCTCGGGCACGCTCGCGCAGCGTGCGGCGCGCGCGCCGCCGCTGCCGCCAGGGGGCGCGCAGGAGCATGCGCAGTGGAGGACGTCCATGGACGTCCTCTCGGCATTTCAGGTCCGCGCGGCAATAGCGCGGACCTGGAGTGGTTAATTCCAGCAGGGCCTCCGCTACCTCCTGCTGAGCTGCAATAGTCTCTTGTAGAGCTGCCTGTTGTGCTGCAGCGGCTTCTGCGACTTGTCGGTTGGTTTCCTGTTGGACTGCATTGGCTTGAAGCAAGGCCTTCAACATTTCCTCCATCTTTGGAAGTTGCCTGCATCCTCCACCATGTGTGGGAGATTAGCTTGTGGGGATCAGTTTTCAGGTGAAAAGATTCAGCATGGATATCAGTCTCTTTAAAATCTGGCTGCTTTCCAGGTTTATTTTCACAGGTTTGCAAGATCAAAACAAACAGAAAACAAAACCTTGCCGTATGGCGCTCTGCTAAACAAAGATATTCCTCTCTATACAGTGTGGGGCTGTCCCTGACACCCACAAAACATAAGCACATTGCAAACCTTGTTTTTAGAGTCCAAATTAGCACACAGAACTCTCTCAGCTTTCTCCCTCTGAGATTCAGAATCAAGCTCAAATGAGATCTCTTCCTGATCATTAAATGCAGGTGGAGAGGGGTTTGAGTAGACCAGAAAGTCCGGGCTGGAACCAGCTCTGCCACGGTGGCCGGCAAAACCCGCTAGTCGCCTCAAAATGATCGCATGCAAGGAGACGAGTATCGCCCGTCCATTGTCGTGCCTCGCATAATGTCACTATATATATATATATATATATAAAAATGAATACACTGTCTGCACTATATATGTAGTCTACACTGACTACACTGTGTATATATATATATATATATATATATTGTGGCGTAATGCAGGCGTGGTGGTAGACAAACGCTATCTGTTGCCTCGTATGCGTTCAATCGGAGTGAACAAATGTGGGGGATCCGGCCTGGGCTTTACCAGCTACCATGGCAGGGTTGGTTCTGGACCGAATTTTCGGGTCCACTAAAGTCCATGCTCAGCTATAGTTTAAAGGATCAGGAATAGAGCAAGCGTTTTCTCTGCCCTAACTTTGTTTTGTGGGTGTCTGGGAGAAGCCTGATACCGCTTAGAGAGGTATGCTAAAAAATTTAGTTAGAGCCTGGATGGCAAGGATTTATTTTATGTTTTGTTTGTTTTGAAATGCAACCTTTTTTCCAATAAACCTGGCTGCAAGCCAGATTTTAAATAACTGCTGTTTCACACTGGCTTTTTCCCAGGAAAGGTGATCCCCACAACAGCTAATCCCTCACACGTGGTGAACTCGCGGGCAGTTTCCTAAAAATGAAAGAGATGTTAAAAGCCCTGCTACAAGCCACTGCAGCTCAGGGAGAAACCAACCACCAGGTCGTACAGGCCGCTGCAGCTCAGAGCGAGGAGAGTTGTCGACAGCAGGAGGCCCAGCAGGAGATAAACCGCCAGCTCGTGGAGGCTCTGGTGGAATTATAAAAGGGGTCAGCGCCTCCTGTGCCAGTGGAACAAAAGATGGTACATGCCAGCTACCACCTGCAGATGACGTGGAGGCGTACCTCACGACCTTTGAAAGAGTCGCTGTTCGCGAAGGATGTCGAAAAGAGCAGTGGGCAGAACTGTTAGCACCTTTCCTGACAGGTGAACCCCTACTTTGATTTGGAACCTGATAAGGCCCAGGACTATGAGACTCTAAAGACGGACATACACACACACCTGGGGGGGTCACCATGGCCGTCCTGGCTCAACGGGTGCATTAGTGGTCCTACCGCATGGACAAACCACCCCACCCGCAAATGTTCGACCGGATATATCTAACAAGGAGGTGGTTGCAACCAGAGACCTTGCCAGGCCCTCAGATTGTGCAAAATCCTTTCTTGCATTAAGAGAGATATGGACTCCAGAGAGAGAGAGAGACATCATTTTGTCCCCGTACAAATCATTAGTGAGACCTCATCTGGAATATGCAATTCAGTTTTGGGCACCAGTTCTTAAAAAGGATACCGGGGAAGTGGAGAAAAGGTCAACCAAACTAATAAGAGGCATGATCAACATGTATAAATACATACGTGCAAAAATGATTGATGCTAAACCAAAGAAAGAGACTGTAAGTCGAACCTCAATGCCGTAAAAACTCAGATTTATTGATATATTATTAAAATTGATAATTGTTACAACCAGTGAAGCAATTGAATTAAAATATGACAACGTTGTCAAGGGCTGCTTAAAGTAACGTCACCAACCACATCACATCATACATCACCACACACATAATTTGCAAATCCTGTAAGTGGCCCCTATTATAGACCAAACCTCATGGTCTTGATGTTAGTCTGCAGCCTCATGTATCTGACCATTAGGTTTGGTCTATAGTAGGGGCCACTTACAGGATTTGCAAATTATGTGTGTGGTGATGTATGATGTGATGTGGTTGGTGACGTCACTTTAAACAGCCCTTGACAACGTTGTCATATTTTAGTTCAATTGCTCCACTGGTTGTTACAATTATCAATTTTTATAATATATCAATAAATCTGAGTTTTTACGGCATTGAGGTTCCACTTACAGTCTCTTTCTTTGGTTTACCATCAATCATTTTTGCATAGTATTATATCACTGAGGAACCTCCATCTCTTTATCAAGAGGTGTTGCTATCATGGGGGGAATAACTGGGTGGTTACCCATAGAGATCCCTCACGTTTATTACAGGCCTGCACGGGGGTTCTATTATTTCCCCTTGTCTTCTTATAAATACATAAGTGGTCCATATAGTGAACTTGGTGTTGAGTTATTCACTTTAAGGTCATCACAGAGGACAAGGGGGCACACTTTACATCTAGAGGAAAAAAGATTTAATCTCCAAACACGGAAAGGTTTCTTCACAGTAAGAGCTGTGAAAATGTGGAATAGACTCCCTCCAGAGGCGGTTCTGGCCAGCACGGTAGATTGTTTAAAAAAGGCCTGGATTCTTTCCTAAATGTACATAACACAACTGGCTACTAACAGGCTACTATAGGTAAAGTTGATCCAGGGAATATCCGACTGCCTCTCGGGGAATCAAGAAGGAATATTTTTACCCCGCTATAGAAAATTGGATCAGGCTTTGCTGGGTTTTTTTGCCTTCCTCTGGATCAACTGTGGGTGAAGGATTGTGTATATGGGATTGTATGGTTATATATTTATATATATAATTTTTTAGTTGAACTAGATGGACTTGTGTCCTTTTTCAACCTGGCTAACTATGTACCTATGTGTGGTCATGGACCGGTATCTGCATGCTCTCCCTGCTACTGTGAGGAAGTTGGTCAGTCATGGCCCCAAAACTGCAAACCAACTGGTGGACCTTGTGGAGAGATACACTGCTGCTGAGGACTTGTTGCACCCATCTGCGCCCCACTATAATGTATCTAGGGGTAAAAGATCGCCCGGCGGACCTGGTAAGTTACAGGGTTCAAGGGCGTGGGGAAGGATTGTAAGACCATTGTTACGGCTAATGAGACTACGGACTCTAGACCTGGAGACTGGCCAAAGAATCCAGGAAGGTGTTTGAGACCCTTGAGAGGACTGGGTAAAGACCATATACAATGCTACTGCAGCCTGCATTAGGTCATATTGCTGCCAACTGTCCCCTGAATGATGAACCCATGTGATTTTTCCTATATGAAAGAGCGCTTTTCTCTACACAGGTCGCATGTATGGTGTCATGTCAAGGACGCATGGAGAGACAAATGTGTGTGATTTCTGTGGAGGGAAAGCCATTCACTACACTGCTTGATTCTGGTGGTGTAACATTAGTCAAAAGGAATTGATAAATCCTACAAAATTGCACCCCACACTGTCAGGGTTATTTGCATTCATGGTGGCACACGGGACTACCAGACTGCAGAGGTTGAGTTTGACACCCCCTGGGGCAGGGTGACACGTTCAGTGGGGGTAGTACCTTCACGGCTTCATGAAGCCCTAGTGGGGAGAGGTTTTCCCCATTTCTTGAGACTATGGGAAAGCAAAGGGAGTTTAGTGGATAGAGCTTCCCCTGCTGGGGAGGCACGGAAACTCACACCAGACCCGTTTGATTGCCAAAATGAAGGGGAGACTGTTGGTATGACCGAGGAAGAGGTAGACCCTTTTCCTTTTCCGGTAATGGCTGGGGAGCAGGAAGAGCTGGAAGCCAGCTCCCAGCTGGAGGTCAATGAATCAGAAAACGTCTCTGACTCTAACAGTGAGGGTGGACAGAGTGTGCTACCTGACCTGACTCAGGGGTCAGGAGGGAGGAGGTTTTTTTCTTTTCTTTTTATCTTAAAAATGTTTTATTGGTTTTTCAGGTACATCATATGTGACATGAATAACAAATGTAGCATTACAGTCAATGTTCCATCTGTTGCTCAAAGTTTGAAAATGAACAATTGAAACATACTCATTACATGAAGCTTATGAGGAAAGAAAAACATTTCAAAAAGGTGTATATAGTATATGTTCCATTCTGGGGAGGAAGAAGAGCATGGCTCCAGGGGAAGGGGGTGGGTAAAGGAGAGGGGGGGGGAGGTGATGGGAAGGGGAGGGAAGGTACCAGTGTAAAAAAGTCAATCAGAGGGGGAGGTCTGGCTTTTATGATGAACTTGTTAGATCATTGTACAGTACAGCAAGGGTGTGATAACCATATATTCAAGTTCTTTCTGGCCACCATCCTCTCCATTTCGCATTGTAGGTTGAGGTCAGCGGGCGTGAAGGCTAAGGATGGGGGTTCTGTGGTTTTCTATTTTCTAGTAATGTTCACTTTGACAGCTAGCAAGAGGTGTATTATTACTACTCTTCATTTTAGAGGACATTGTTCAATGTTTAAATGGAGGAGCGTCATTTCTGGGGAGGGAGCAATGGGCATCCGTGTTAGGGAGGAGATTAAGGAAAAGATTTGTCTCCAGAAGGAGCTGAGGGATCTGCAGTACCACAGGAGGTGAGCTATGGAGCCGACACTCCCACAGTCCCTCCAGCAGGTATTGTTGGAGTTTGAATAGATTTTTGACAACTTGTAGGGGGTCAGGTACCACCTGTGTACGGTTTTAAGGTAGGTTTCCCAATGGTTGGAGCAGTGGGATGCTGCGTGGGTGGAGGCGAAAGCTTTTTGCCATTTTGTAGGGGCAGGAGTGATGTTCAATTCTGTTTCCCATTTTGAGAGGGTGTGGATTAGGGGGAAGGAGCGATGGTCACCTAGGGTTTTGTATATGGTTGAAATCCCATGTTTTGGGTATGTAGGTTGTGTGTAGAATTTGTGGAGCTGTTCAGGCAAGAGTACTGTATTAGGGAGTCTGGATTTTCATAAGTAATCAGCCACTCTTATGTGGTTGAATGTTTCTGAGGGCAGTAGATTAAATTCCAGTTGGAGGTCCTTGAAGGTTTTAGGGGGTGTGAGGATTGTAAGTCAGATAAGATATTCACCCCATATGCTTGCCAGTGGTTAATTTTAAGATCTAGGATTTGGCTTTCTAAGATCTCGATAGGTATGGAGTGCTTGTGTAGAGGTTGGTTGTGGGATTTGGCTTTCTAAGATTTCAATAGGTATGGAGTGCTTGTGTAGAGGTTGGTTATGGGGATTGCTAGGTATGGACTTCTTCCATGCTATTAGTGAGGCCTTAACTGCTGGAGGAGAAGGTAGTGTTGGAGGAGGGGCATTTATAGCAGAGAGAGTCAGCAGGTTCGGCATCATATTGGGTCTGGGTGGTTGAGTTTCCATTATTGCCCAAACTTTGTTGGGGGAAGGGTGCCACCAGTAATACAGTTGGTCCAAGATTGCTGCTTGGTAATATGCATAGATGTTGGGTAGGCCAACTCCACCCTGGTTATGATGTCTGACTAGTATGTGTTGTGCACATCTAGGGGGTTTGTTATCCCATATAAATTCTGTGACTAGTTTTTGGATTGAGGAAAAGATTGAGGATGGCAGTGGAATTATTACTGTGCGGAACAGGTATATGAGCTTGGGCAATATGATCATTTTGGAAATAGCTATTTTACCTAATTTGGAGAGACCCCGTGTGCGCAGTTGGTTTAGTAAGTGTGGGAGTTGTTTTAGAAATGCTCCATAGTTAAGGTTGAAAAGTTGTTGCAGAGAGGAGGGAAGTTGTATCCCTAGGTATGGAATGGCTTGGTCCACCCATGTGAAAGGGAATCTAGCATTGAGTTGAGCTTTTTGGTTGTCAGAGAGACATAGAGGGAGAATCATTGACTTGTTGGAATTTTTTTTTTTCCATAACAAGTTGTATTGTTTATAAGGAAAACATAAGTACAGCATACAAACGTGTACAAGAACTGTCAAATCAATTAGGTAAGCAACATCAGATTACAGAACAACAGGCAGCTTACATATGAGTAAGTGTAAGTTGGGTTGTAGCATTATAACGTTGAAAGGGAGATGAATTCCTATTGTACAGTGTACCTTTAGAGGAGTCAGGGGTGGCGGTCTAGAGAACATGCGACCAGCACATGCGCTCTAGTAGACGTGGGGGCAGTGGAAAAGGTATAGGGTGGATGGGGAAGGGAGGGGGAGAAAAGTGGAATAGGAGAGAGAGAAAAGAAAAAAAAAGGGGGGAAAGGGGAGGAGCCTTGGCGGGCATACTGAGTGTGTGGGCCGAACAGATTAGGGTTGGATTACTTTAAGATCTGTTATTATAGGGCATCCTATAGGTGTCCCATTGTCTTAACGTATTCTGGAGATGAGCGATAGTGAATCCAGCATGCCCATTTTTTAGAGAATTTGGAGGGGGAGTCGTGAGCGATGGCAATGAGCTCTTCCATCTCCGCAATTTTTCCTACTCTTGTGAACCAGTCTTTAAGCGATGGTGACACTTGGGTTCCCCACAGTCTGGGGATGCAGAGTTTTGCTGCATTAATTAATGACATGGCAAAAGATTTTAAGTAAGAGGATTCAGGGTTTATTTGGTGGTGCAGGAGATAGTGTGCTGGTGTCAGCTTAAGCGAAGAGGTAGTGATTGCCACAGTTTTTTGGTGTACTATTTTCCAGAAATCTTTTATACCGGGGCACTCCCACCAAATGTTGAAGAGGTTGCCCTTCGCAAGATGGCATCTCCAGCATAAGTCTGGGGTTGCAGCATTGAATCTATGGAGAAGTGCAGGTAAATGATACCAGCACGTAAATAGTTTGTAATAGTTTTCTTGGATAGCCAGAATAGATCCTTTGTGAATGCATCTTAGTATTTTTTCCCACTGAGATTCGGACAGGTCGAGGGGTAGATCCCGGGCCCAGGTGGCGCACACCCTACCTTCGTTAGCTTTAGTGTTGTGCCATAACATGTTGTACAGGAGGGATATAACATGTAGCTGAGGGGTTTGGTTTAAACAGAGCGATTCAAAAAGTGGTGATGAAAGGTCATGCCTTTTTTGAATAGAGCTCGGGAAATGATGGATTTGCCGATATTCCCAGAATGAGACCTTGGAGTCGGTTCGTTGGACCTTAAAGTTGTCAAAGGATGGTATTTTACAGTTCTGTAATAAGTGGGTGATTCTAAGGCCGATATTAGGTTGGTCTGTGGAACTAGGGTGTTTCAATAAACCTGGAGGAAAATCAGGATTGCCAAGGAGGGGGTCAAGGGGCCTGGGACTCTCCATATTTGATTTTTGTTACAAGCTTCTTTAAAGCACTGGAGGGTGGGGCAAATACATGGATGGTCATGTGTGTTTGGACGATTATATTGATGACGGGTCCAAGGGATTCCGCATCATGGCAATTGAGAGAGACATTTTTCTAGATTGACCCAGTCCTTACTTTTTGCATGGAGGTGCCAATCAATGATCCTTTGAAGGTGGCAGGCTCTATAGTATTGTGAGAAGTCCGGGAGGCCAATCCCTCCTTTGTTTTTTGGTTTGGTCAGTTGGTCAAAACTGATTCTAGGTTTTTTATGGTTCCAAAGGAACATTGTGCAGAGAGATCTGATTGATTTAAAGAAGTTTTTGGGGATGGCAATAGGTAGGGTTTGGAAAACATATAGGATGCACGGAAGGACATTAATTTTAATGATCGCTGCTCGGCCAAACCATGAGAAATGCGCTTTATTCCAGTTTATGAGATCTTTTAGTGTAGAGATCTCCGAGGCGCACAGGGAGTTGGATACCGAGATAGGTTATGGCCATTTTTTGCCAGGTGAACGGGAAGTTTAGTGCACAGGCGTGAACTTGGGTAGACGGGAGCGAAAGGTTCATTGCCTCAGATTTATGATAATTAATTTTGAGATGTGCTATAAATTGGAAGAGCTGGAGGTCTTTCATGAGGTTGGGGAGTGTAACGAGGGGCTCCATCAAAAATAGCAACACTTCGTTGGCGAAAGCTGCTATCTTGTACTGCTTAGCCCCGATGGACACTCCTTTGACAGTTTGGTTCTCCCGGATGTGCCTCAGGAAAGGTTTCAGGGTCAAAATAAATAGTAGGGGAGATCGGGGACAGCCCTGGCGTGTGCCGTTATTGATAGAGAAGGTGTCTGACAGGTGGCCATTGGTGCGGCCCCTGACAGTGGGAGCATTGTAGGGAGCCATTATAAGGCGGGTTAAGTGCTTGCCAATGCCCAGGGTTTGAAGCACCGCCAGTAAATAGTCCCATGCCAACCTGTCAAATGCCTTCTCAGCGTCCAGGGATAAAAAAAAGCCGGCTTGTTTTGACTTCGTAAGGTGGTGGTGGATGCTTAGAGCTTTGAGGGTGTGGTCCCTGGCCTCCCTTCCCAGGACAAATGCCACTTGGTCACTATTAATGAGGCGAGGTAGTAGGGGGAGAATGTGATTGGCCAGAATTTTTGCGTAGATTTTCAAGTCAGTGTTTAGGAGAGAGATAGGGCAATAATTGGGGGCTAATGTGGGGTCCTTACCCAGTTTGGGGATCACCAATATGTGCGCTTCAAGTACAGTTGTGTGGGAAGTAATTAGTTCTGGGAGCCAATTATATGCTCCGAGGAAGGGTTCGATTAAGGGTTCTATGAATGATCTATAGTAGGCCAGGGGAAAGCCGTCAGGGCCAGGGCATTTGCCTTGCTTTATTTGTTTGATCACATTTTTAAATTTGTCAGCCGTAAGGGGGCCGTCTATGTCTTTTGCTTGCTGTGCAGTTAAAGGTGTAGGGCTGTATTGTTTAAGAAATTCCTCAATTAGTGTTTGTCTAAGCCTAATTTCACCTGGGGGTCTATGTTCGGATTTTAAGTTGTAGAGGTTCGAGTAGAACTTAGCGAAGTGTTTTGCAATGTCTTCGTTGGATGAGAGTGTTTGACCGGCGGGCGTGTGCAGGGAGTGTATAGTTGAGTTAGCTTTTCTTAGTTTGAAGTGCCCTAGCCAAATATTTGCCGCACTTGTTGCTGTGCTCAAAAAAAAATTTTTTGCAAAAGGGCGAATTTTTTTCTGGACTTTCCGGCCTAATTCCTATTTGAGTTGGGCACGTATTTGTTCAAGTTCTCTCCAGGTATGTTGGGCTCTAGTTAGTTTGTGGGCACGTTCTAGGACGTGTATTCACGTCAGATGTGTGCTAATGTGTGCCTGATTGAGTTTTTTGCGTGTAGCTGCCATTTTTAGTAAGAGTCCTCTAATAACACAATTATGGGCTTCCCATTTGGATAAAGGGCTTGTGTCTGGGGTATTGTTTAATTCAAAGAATTCTTTAATTTGTTTGTCGACTATGTCCACGCGCATTGGTTCTGTCAGTAGTGATGTGTCCAGCTTCCAGGTCTTGGAGATTGCTGGTTTATCAGGGAAAGTTAAAGTGACGGTGATCGGTTGATGATCCGACAGAAAGAGGGGTTCAATACTAGCTTTAGAAAGTAGAAATAGATCTTTTTGTGAGATAAAAAAATAGTCAATTCTGGAATACTGGTTACGGGGGGAGGAGTAGAAGGTATAGTCTTTAACCCCAGGG
>BLSH010252546.1:64390-78211 GCA_018402905.1 Glandirana rugosa | reverse complement strand
AGAAATAGATCTTTTTGTGAGATAAAAAAATAGTCAATTCTGGAATATCTGTTATGGGGGGGGGGGGGGGGAGTAGAAGGTATAGTCTTTAACCCCGGGGTTTAAAGTGCGCCAGGTGTCGTGGAGGAGGAGGTGTTGAAGTTGAAGTTTAATTTGATGGAGAGCTCTATAGGGAGTGGAAGAAGATCCTGTAGAGGTATCTTCAATAGGGTTCAGTGCTACATTAAAGTCCCCCCAAGGAGGAGAATTCCTGTTTGGAAAGATGTTAGCAATTCTGTCATGTTGTGAAAGAAGGATATGGGCGGAATTGGGGCTGTAGATGTTGGCTATTGTTAGTGGGTGTCCCCAAAGAGTCCCTTTCACGAATAGATAGTGGCCTTCCTCATCTGCTAGAGTGTCAGAAATAATAAAGGGGAGGCGTTTGGAGATGAGGATGGATACTCCTTTTGTTTTTGCAAGGTTATTAGTTGCATGAAAGGTTGTGGGTTAGAATGTGTTTGTTACTTTTGGGATGTGGCCCATTTTAAAATGGGTCTCTTGAATAAGAACAAGATCGGCTTTAGTTTTTTGCGTATAGAGGAGAAATTGTGACCTCTTCTCTGGAAGGTTGAGGACTTTCGCGTTGAGCGAGACTAATTTAATGCTTGCTTTGCTGGGCGTCTTGTCATTAGCGCCCATTGCTAATCAAGCTATGCCAAGGGGGTGTAGAAGAAGAAGAAGGAAAGAAAAAAAAAAAAAGGTGGGAGTGAGGAGAAAGGGAGGGGGGAGTAGGAAGGGTTTAGGAGTAGATAGGGGAAGGGCTTAGAAAAACCTAAGAGCACTCGTGGGACACTCGGGGGATTGGGGGTGAACCGACAGTAGGTATAGGCCAGCTATCCTACCTCAATGCACTGGCTGTGTCGAAGATATTCAGTGAAGTTCAGAGAACTAAGCTGAGGTGAGATGTGGAAGGGCGAGAGGAGAAGTCAGCTAAGCTGATGTAGGTGAGAGGTGTATTCAAACAACCAAATACTCTGCCCCTCGTCGGTTTTGTCATTTTTGTTTAGGTAAATAAGGGTCCATACTCATCTTATATAACAACGTAGGTTAGGCAATTGACAACCATATGTTATTAATGCATCTCTGATGCAGAACTGGCTTCCCACGACCCCGTCCCACATAAAAATATGTAGATGGGGCAATTGGAATGGAAGGGGTGTGTAGGTGGGGCATCTGCATAGGGAGGTATGGGTCTCCCCGTTTTCCTTGAATGCTATTCGCAGATGAGCCTTAGAGCCCATGAAATTACCAGGGGGGTTATGGCCCAGGGTAAAGCATGTGTCAGTTGTTGGTGACAGGGAAGCCAGATCATTACCAGACATGTAAGCGTATCACACCATACAAAGAAATGATGTGCACTTCCCTAAGTACACAGTCTTCAGAGTAGCATATTATTTTCTAAAGTGCAACCAGCTATTACACGGATACACGGACACATTATTACATTCCTGTGAGAATGGGGGAAATTGGAGGGTAGGAAAGTAGATCTCTAGATCTCTGGATGTAGTAGCTGCAAGGGTCACCCCTTATTGAAGCTAAATTGGTGTGAGTTTTTAATCAGCTTATATAACAGTGTAAAAACCTGTAACCGTACCTGGTAGATTAATAGTGTTAACCTGGTGGAGAACTGGCTTCCTGTGGCATCCACCCTCATAATGATATGGGGGTAGGAAGGTTAAAATAGCGCGTTTATGTAGAGGGGTCCCTGTATAAGGAAGATTAGGGGTCAATATGTGTAATGTGTGTTATTTGCGTTAATGCCTAAGAGCCCTGTACATTGTCAGGGGGATTTTGTTGAAGAGCTTCCCCGGAGTCAGGTGTAGGTGGTGGGGGAAGCCAGGTCATCCCCAGACATAAAAGACATATAAAGCAATACATAGGTATCAATATATTATTTAGTAATGTTGCAGTCTTCAGGGTGTCGCCGAGCACTCTCAAGCCCAAAAACGTCCTACAGCATGAGTTTGAGTGAAATATCTGGGATTAAGAGGGTACTTTAGTCTATTTCTGCGGGAGAGCACAAAGGGCAGAAATATGGACCTCGCAGTATGAAGGCATAGAGGAACATCAATGAACAGCTTAAACCCAGTGTGAGTTTGTAAACAACTTCATCGAATAGGCTATCGGTAATATTAGATTACTGAAGCGTAACTGGTGAAGAGCTGCCCTCCCTTGACACCTTCCCGCAACATTATCTGGGGGCAGGAAGGTAGGAACAAGTTGAGCATGTAAGAGTGGGGCGTCTGCAGCTAGAGGTGAGGGTCTCAATGCAAATATTAAGCATAACTTGTGATTGTACCTTGGATCTCTTATGAGTGCCAGGGGGGGCAGTGTGACCGGGTTACTCTGGTGCCAAGCGTGGATAGTGGGGGGGGGGGGCAGCTCTTCACCAAACCTAAAAGCATATAAAACAATTCAAAGAAAAAATTTGTATTATGGTAAGATCGCATTTCAGATTGTCACAGTATTCTTTAAGGTTCAGCACCTTGCCCAAAGGCATAAGGGTGAATGGGTTAGCTGGGTTAAGAGGATACAAAAGCTTAATCCTGCGCAGCTAGGAAAGTTGTGAGTGCAAGAGTGTAGTTCTCTCAAGGTGATGGTTGCAAATGAGGGGCAAAGTGTTAAAGATTCGTGCTCATCTGGTAGATGACCCACAGCTAGTTCGCACAAAGGATAATTCAGTGTGGGGAGATCAAGCGGATGAGTTCCCATTTACCACCAGCCTGATCCTGAATTTAAAGTACAATCAAGGTAGCTAGGGGGGAAAGTGAGTATTACTTCATTCAGAAGGCGTCTCAGAACTGTGTGGATGAGTCCGCTCTGCGCTTATGTTGGAAGTCCAGCAGGAATGTAAAAAGAGAAAAAAGCAAACTTTTAACAGGAGATAACATGGTATATCATGGGGAGCTAGAACGGTAATGATGATCCATTGGTTAGTCTCTTCTGGGCCTTCTGTGAACCGGGGAGGCCAGTACGCTTTCTCCGCCTGGGGCTCTTCGATTGGCAGGTGGCGGGGAGTTGCGTGCTGACAGACGTCTTCTACGAGGAGTGGCCGCGGGGCCATGTTGTTGAAATTCCATTGGCTCTTCTATGTTTTGGGCCATGAGTCGTGGACTTTGATGCCAGTCTGGGATATCAATAAAGGGGTGTCGAGGCTTTCACAGAAATGCTCCATATCCTCAGGAACTCACAGCTGGGCAATGCGTCCAGGAAGGCCAGCAGAGAGACAAAAGGGAAATTTCCATCTATATGGGATGTCTCTTTCCTGGAGTGCCTCCAATAAGGGGTGGAGGTTTTTGCGCTTTAGTAAGGTGATCTGAGACAGATCCTGGTACAGCTTGACCTCTGTGCCATTGTAGAGGATTCTATCTTTGGCCCTGGCTCTTCCTTGATTTGGAAGTTGTTGATATGGCCAATGACATCCCTAGGAGGGTCTGTATCTCTGCGTCTCGGTCGCAATGGAAGCGATCCATTTCAATTTGTGTCTCAGGGGGTCTTTCCAGTAGATCATTAAATATGGTCAAGACTGCGTGGGTGAGTTGGGCAGGTTCCACTGATTCAGGCAGACCTCTGATTCTAATGTTATGTCTGCGGTTTCTGTTCTCGAGGTCCTCCAAGTGTCCGTGTATGTCCCTCAACTGTAGGGAGTGAGCGTTGAGGGCCCACTGTGCCTCGTGTATATCTGCATCATGGCGGTCAGTTGACTCTTTCATCTCCTCTAATCTTGATGTCTTTGCGAAGGTCGGATATCGCAGCGAACATGGAGTCTTTAATATCAGCTGCGACTGCTTTCAGGTCTGCCAGGCTTAGGGTGCATTGGTGCTCGGCTGGGTCGGCGGGAGACACCGCACGCTGCACTCTGGAAGGGCTTTTGCTGGTCTGCATGGCTGCTCCTGGGGGTTGACTGGGGGTTGCTGCGTCCCAGGGTTGGGAACGAAAAAGGTCGTGGAACCCCTTGCTGGCCTGTGTGCTTGGAGCCCGTGGTGAGCGGGAGCGGGATGTTGATGGACTGCGGTCTGTCTTGCTCATATTATGTATGGTGGGAGCCCTCTGTGGCTAAAAAACAACTGACTTGTGGCAGAGCGATGGGGTTAAGCTGCCATCTTGATCAGCGATTCAAGTCGCACTCCAGATAGTGAATTGTTTTTAGTGGGAAGAAGGTTAATAGTTAGTGTGGGTGTGCCAATATGGCCGCCATAACTAGGCCTTATTGTTTTTTCCAGGAGCCACGTGTGGGAAATAGAGTTATGATACCCAAGGTAATTGTTTATAGGTCAATAGGTATAGATGGGCTTGATTTGATGGTCTAGGTGTCTGTTATAATCAAAAACAGCGGCTGCTTGGAGTCACAATATGGCGGACGTTATAGGCCTCCGGAGGCCGCAACAGGACCCCGGACTTGTGTAGTGTCCGACTTTGTGGCGGGAAGCTCTGAGTGGGAGAAAATGCTTTGGGAGTATGGGCCCGGGCAGTCTATGTGCCGGATGGCTCGGTTGCCGGGTTCGGTGTCGAAAGGTGGCTCTGATGGCCCGGTATAAACACCGGGAATGTGACGGCCAAAATGTTTTTCTTTCCGCGGTGCCGATGCCGCTTGATTTTTATATGGGGTTGCAGCCGGGCATGTGGGGAAGAAGACAGGGGTGTTTTAAACTTAAGCCAAGCCTCCTGGAATTTAATTTATAGTAGGGTATTACGCTAAATTCGTGTATGTGTTCCTGGACTGCTGGGAGGGATTGATATTGGTTAGAGATCATTAAGATAATGTCGTCAGCAAAAAGACCTATCTTGTGGTCTGTGTCTTTACAGGAGGTGCCAGAGATTTGTTGATCTTGTCTAATTTTGGAAGCTAGAGGTTCTATCAGAAGTGCAAAAATTATTGGAAAGAGTGGGTAGCCTTGGTAATTTTGAAGGGTTTGGATAGCATGCCATCCGAGAGTATTCTAGCTGAGGGGTTGGAATAAAGTGACAGATTTGCTGATTGGAACCATCCGTGTATGCCAAATTTAGAAAGTACAGCTTTTAGGAACCCCCAGTGTACTCTATCAAACACCTTCTCTGCATCCAAAGACAGGAGCAGAGAAGGCGTTTGTGATTGATTTACCTGGTGGATTAGGTTAATGACCCTCCTGGTCACGTCTGGGGCCTGTCAGGTACAAACCCAACTTGATCAGGGTGGATCAGTGTCGAGAGGAAGAGCTTCAGTCTAGTAGCAATCACTGTGGAAAATAGCTTGATATCCATATTGAGCAAGGGTATGGGTCTGTAATTAGTGGTAGAGGAAGGATCTTTGTCTTGTTTGGGAATAGTTACAATAGATGATCTTAGCATATCTACTGGAAAAGAGCCGGGGGTGGCAGCATGGTTGAAGAGGGTAACAAGTTGGGGAGATAGTATGTCAGCAAATTTCTTAAAATATTCATTAATAAAGCCATTTTCACTGGGGGATTTGTTGCAAGGGAGGGTTTTGATGGCTTCAAAGATTTCCTCAGGTGTAAAGGGTTGAGATATGTGCATGAGTTTGTCATGAGTGAAGGATGTTAGTTTAACCGATGATAAGAATCTTTGTATGAGTGGTTCTGTAGGTTGAGGTGTGGCTGGGTCGTTGTTTAAATTGTAAAGGAATGAATAATAATCTAAAAGCGTCAGCTATGTCTTGGGGGTTGGTAAGTAGGTTTTTAGTAAGGGGGTGTTGTAGGGAAGTAATTTTGTTTTGTTCCTTTTGGCTTTGACCTGATGGGCCAGAAAGGAGTTGGCCTTGTTACTCAAGGCATAAAAATTGGCTTTACTGATTTATAGGTTGGTTTCAAATTTATATAGTAGTAGTGAGCAAAGTTTCTGTCATAGAGTGAGGAGCTCATTAGCTTCTTTGTGGGTTGGTGTCTGTTTGTTTATATGTTCTAATCAGTCAATTTGCGATATTACCTTTTGTATTTGCTGCATCCTCCGTCTCTTAGATTTACTGCTCGGTTTAATGATGATATCTCTCATATAAGCTTTATAGGTGGACCAGAGAACAAATCTGTCCGTATCGGGTTGGTCATTGAGGTCAAAAAAGGTTTTGTGTTCTTCGATTATAGTTTGGATGTTTTCAGAGTCCGCAAGTAGGGATGAATTGAGTCTCCAAAGAAGGGTTGGTCTGACTTTCTGTTCTCCTAGGGTGATTGAAATAGGCGCATGGTCGGACCATGTGATTGTTCCAATCTGTGAGCTTGTGGCTTCTTGTAGTGCCTGTTTGTCTACAAGTATGAGGTCAATACAGGAGTAAGATAGTTGGGAAGGAAAAAAGTAGGAGAAGTACCGTTCCGAGCCGTGATGACATCTCCAGACATCGTACAGTCCAGTTGCTTGAAGAGAGGGGTTCAATTCTGGGCGTTGGTGGGGGGTTGATGATGTGGTATCTATGGCCTTCGATAATATTGAAGTCAGCCTCCAATAATTAGTCTGCCTTTTTGCAGTTTGGTCACTTTTTTGTGCAGTCGTTTGTAGAAACAAATTAGTTGTCTATTCAGTCCATAAACATTTACCAGGGTGTAGGTGGTCTCACTGATGTTGCAGATTACAATCAGGTAGTGCCCAAAGGGGTCAGCGATGGTCTGTTGTATTGTGAGATTTGGAGAATCCCGAATTGCAATTAAGACTTCATTTTTCTTTTTAATATTGGAGGCTAGGAGTATTTGTTGGTAGTTCTTAAGTTTGAACTGGGGTGTTTTTGTTATTGCGAAGTACGTTTCTTGCACTAGGAGGATGTCTGCTTTTTGTATGTTGGCTTCTTTGAATAGTTTCAATCTCTTTTGGGGGGTGTTCAGGCCTCTTGCATTATTGGACACTATTTTAAACGCCATGTTGCTGCTGTTGTTTTTATGAGGTTGTTATCCTATGAGTGTTCAGCCAGGAAGAAAGAAGGGGTTTGTATACCCACTGGTACCTGTAAGGGGGAAACTGTTAAAAAGGGAAGCTCAGGAAGTAAGACGGAGGATATCCTGAGCTCAATGGGCAGTAACTACTGCTTAAAGCAGGGGTCTTCAAACTATGGCCCTCCAGTTGTTCAGGAACTACAATTCCCATCATGCCTAGTCATGTCTGTGAATGTCAGAGTTTTACAATGCCTCATGGGATGTGTAGTTCCGCAACAGCTGCAGGGCCGTAGTTTGAGGATCCCTGGCTTAAAGCCTCGGGGGCAGGGGGTTCCACAGGCTTACCACTAACAGGTAGGTCTGTGAAAAAATAACAGTTCAGGCAGATGGGTGCAGGTAATCGGCATCTCTAGGTATAGTGACTTACAGTTCAGGTTCATTCTTAGTCATTTTGGTACGCTCCTCCTGTCTCCATTTGGCAGTTGGCAAGGTCTCTTGGATCAGGGGTGTCCTCTGGAATGATGCGCCAGGCTCTCAGAAGTCATAGACCTTCTGGAAAGTTTTTTTACCACATGGGTCCTGCTTTAATGTGTAATTAGGACTTTGGTAGGAAAACCCCATTTGTAGGGGATCTTGTGGTTGAAATGTGCCTTGGTAAAAGTTGCCAGCTGGTAATGATTTTCCATGGTCGCTTTAGAGAGATCAGTGTAGAGGTTGATAGAGGTAAAGGGTTCAGGGAGTCTGGTTATGCGTTTCGCTGCATACATCACACGCTCTTTGACTGTGAAAAAATGAATCCGTTCCAGGACATCTCTTGGGGTGGAGGCAGGTAGATGAGAGGGCTTGGGAAGTCAGTGAGCCCTTTCTATTTTTAGATCTCTCCCTGACAGCTCTGGTATGAGAGTGCTCATTAGGGTTTGCAGGAACTTTTTTAGGTCAGACTGTTGGACTGATTCCGGTATATTTCTGAATTTAATATTGTTCCTTCTGGAACGGTCCTCTAAATCTGATAATTTGAGGCAGATTTCTTGTAGTTCTTCTTCATAGTCAGTAACTGCATCAACTGTCTCATTATGGGATGTGTATAAATCGCCCATTCTGGTCTCTATGCGCTTGTCATGCTGTTGTACAGTGATGGTTAGTGAGGAGACAGCTGCAGACAGGTCAGTGTATAAAGTCTGCCTCAGTGATAGCAGCATGTTATTTTTTGTCTGCTCTGAGAGAGCCTGGTCTGAAGCAAGAAATGTTTCCAGCATGAATGAGTGCTGAGGAGGGGAGGGAGAACAGAGACACTTGTGTGGATTCAGGCTCAGTTGTTCTGGGTCTGGATTTGGCACGGCTGGCTGTAGAAGGGAACAAAAAAGGATTAGGCGCTGATCATATATTGTGACTTGTGGACACACAGGAGACTGAGTGACTTGCTGCAGGTACCTTGCAGCCTAGGTTCAGCTCCGGGGTGGGAGTACAGTAAATAAGAGAAAATGTGAACCCAAGGGTGCTTGTGTGCAGTGTTGCTCACTGTCAGTTTGTAACACCAAAGTAAAAACCAGCAATATTGTCTTTGTTGAAATTGGTAACAAACAGGACCAGCCTGGGTTACTATAAAAAATAGAAAGTTTATTGAAGATTTACATATAAAACCATGGCAGGCTTGGGGAGGAGCCAGGATGCTCGTTGTTATACAGGCTGGTTAACAGCACTCCCTGGTGGAACCGGAGGTCTCCCTGGGCTATGGTGATTTGTGATCCGGAAGGAGATCGAGCCACAGTGTCCTCACAGAGCCACTGGAGATGATGTAGGCTGTGGAGTGGAGGTGATGTCTGGCTCATTAGTACGCAGAGACCAAGGCAGGGAGGGGCCACAGCAAGAGCTCTCACCGCTCCTGGTGTCTGCAATGCAGGTATTGGATAGTGGTCCCGTCAGCATGACGACATGTTTCACGACACCGCTTAATCATGTCACCTCCACTGCACAGCCTACATCATCTCCAGTGGCTCTGTGAGGACACTGTGGCTTTTGTACAGAACAACTACATGATGTCACCCTCATTAGAGCCAGAGAAAACATTAAGGTGATGGATAGGGACCTGTGGAACCTGATTGGGGGTGTCTTTTCCCTACATGGCACTTAAAAACAATTTACTGTATCAAGTGGTAAAACACATTGAGGAGGAGATAGAGCAGCTAGTGGTTCCCAAACCCAAACCCAAACCCTATCGCAAGATAGTGCTAGACTTAGCCCATGGTCATATAATGGGGGGACATCTGGGTATAGAGAAGACGAAGGAGAGAATAACCCAGAGATTTTTCTGGCCCGAGTTGCATGCAGATGTCAGAGAGTATTGTAAATCATGCCCTGAGTGTCAAATCTCAGTGCCGTCACCCCATTTTCGTAGTCTGTTTGTCCCACTACCCATAATTGAAGTGCCGTTTGAGAGAATTGGCATGGATCTGGTGGGGCCAGTAGTAAAGTCTGCCCGGGGCCACCAGCACATTCTAGTAATACTAGACTATGCGACACGCTATCCTGAAGCCATACCCTTGCGCAATGCCTCCGCTAGGACTATCGCCAAGGAGGCACCCCGCTTATGTCCCGAGTTACTAAGGAATTGTGAAAGTTGTACAAAATCTCCCATCTCCATACCTCAGTCTACCACCCCCAAACGGATGGACTGCTGGAGAGGTATAATATGTGTAAATATGGTAAGCGCATCAAAACATTGAAATATAAAAATTATTGAAATATAAAAAAAAGGATGAAGAGAAATATATATATGAAAAAAGATTTAGTGCTCAACAATACTGCTATGACAGTCCAATGGAATAATTAAAACCTTGGTTCTCCTAAGGGCTGCACCTTGCTAGAAGCAGAACGAACGTCTAAGAACAGGGAACAGAAAAAACAGGCAGGTGTGCCTCTAAGTGTAAACCATATAAAATGGCAATTATTAAAAACGTAGCTTAAAATTACTCACAAACATGGAAAGTATATCCGCATGGCCGTGTAAGCCACTGCTAGCTTTATCCAGAGATCTCCAGCAAGTCTGAAAAGAAGAGGAGTGAGAAAGTCCAGTCCGCAGTTGGTGGCATAGGCAAACGCCAGTGGCTCCCGGTGCTTCCTGGTCCCAGCTCAGGATGTCAGGACGTCACTTCCGGTTCTGGCTGGAGAGCGTAATGACGTGTACGGCGACGCGTTGTCGAGGCCTACACCCCTTTTTCAGGCCGATTATGCACCATGCTGGAAGTGAACATACTTAAGGGCAAGTTGGCGGTGACATGCAATGGAAGTGCACGCCCCGTGCGAACGTATGCCCGGCTCAATCACTTAGTACAATATACATTGATTACAACAAATTGGTATAGGAGTGTAACTCGAATAAGTAAAGGCCTATTGGTGTGTACATATATGTATATTTGTGGTAGGCCCTTGGGGATTATATAATAGCTCTTTCCGGTAATGATTTATTATGGGCAGGGAGCTATATAAATTAAATTAAAGGGGTATGGTTGCTTCAAGAATCAATGGTGTGTGTGTGTACGGCTTGCCTGCAGACGAATTAAGGGTATATACATGCGGCTTATCTACATTGGGCATTTAATCACTAAAGGGAAAAATGTAACAGGGGGAAATCATAGCACCTGGGGGAACAAATAAGAGTATGCTGGGCAATATAATATAATATATAAGCATATAAAAAATGTATATATATATATATATATATATATATATATATATTTATTTATTAATAACCCAGCAATTAAATCGGGATAAGAAAAAGAATTGCCAGTATCAGCGCTCTTAATGCAAAAACCTAGTGATAATCATTAGTACATACACTAGTATGACATAAATAAAACCCGTAAATAAATTCAATGAAAGAATCAAATTGTCATAATAAGAACCAGAGTAAGATAGCTGCTGCTTTAAAAATCACAAATCATATCAAACTGCACCTCAATGGTCCATGTAAACACATATACAAATCAGATGCAAGCAGCGCTAATATAGTCCTAATATAGTCCATATAAAATAGTCCAAACCCACAAATTGGTGATTAGTGCAATGCACACAGGGCTCCAACTGTGCTCCAATAATGGCCGCCACCACACCGCGTGAAAAAAACTAGAGAGGAACTTTCCCCCTAAATGGCAGTGCATGATCCACAAAACTTTTATTGGGCACAATATACATCAAACCCCCCCCCCCCCTTCAGATGTACACTTACAAACTGAATAAAATATCACAAGTATTAAAACACGTCTCATGACATAAGCTAATCAGCTCCGGACTCATCCTTCTCACCGCAGCAGCGTTCCCGGGTACGGAGGGTCCCAGCTGATGCAGATTCACAGCCGCGTGGTCACGCCTTGACGCGTTTCGTCATCACTTCGTCTGAGGGCGTGACCACACGGCGTGGAGTCTCTGCTTTATCTTGGACACAGGCAGGCAAATTACCCCTTCTGGATCTCCTTACACAAGTATTATGTGCGCGCCAGCCGGGAAACACACCAGCTGCCTGCACCAACAATGAGCCCAAGCTATGTTAATAAGGACCCCACGGAGACATACCTAGACATGTGTAAACTGCGGCTACAAACCGCGGCTCCGCTCACCACCCACTAACAACCATACACCATACAATCCCAATCGGGTAAATTGGTTGTAAAAACCCCAAATAAAGGGCGGCTCCTGATGGTGGAAGTCCAGCCTAGCAACTGGTGTATCCCTATTAGCAGGCACCTATACATAATGATGCTCATATTAATATGTGAATCTATGTATTATAAAATCATTAAACATATAAAACTTTTTCAACAGGGCTGATTATAAATGTACACAAGAACATGGAATAAATTGTCTTACTCATTCTCCAATAAGAGACAAATATGGATGTGAATATAACCATCTTAACAAAAATAAATACATATAATTTAACAAAAATTAATCAGGTACACATGTTAATCACATGTTGCTCAATATATATAAGAGACTGCGGCCCTCCCAAAAATTAAGGGGGCTTATTGCTACACTAACCTATCTAGTATCATATAGCAACTTAGATGTATTTTAAGAATTGCTGATGAAACAGTTTACATCTAATTCGACGTTCAATCCTGCAGGCTGGAGCGAACCAGTGAGGTAGATCCACTTACTCTCACATCTCGAGATCTCCCTCACTTTGTTTGCTCCTCGCCAATGCGCAGATAACTTTTCTATTCCCCAAAATTTCAACCCAGAAGGGTCTCTGTTATGTTTTTTTATGGAAATTGAGGGACAAGTTATGGTCTTTGTAGCCTGCTTTGATGTTGGTAATATGTTCTGACACCCTCTTACTCAATTTCCGCTTTGTGCGGCCAATGTACAATAAATTGCATGGACATTGTATTGCATACACCACATACTTGGTGCTACACGTGACAAAGTCGTTAATGGTAAAGCTCCTGCCATTGGATGTAGATGTAAAAGAAGTAAAGTTACGCAAATGTGTATAAACCTGATTACACGAAACACATTTGTGACAGGCAAAGTAACCCGCCTTATCCCAAAACATCTTCAAAGTCGTAGGGGGGTCTATGATTTTCCTGACCACCCTATCAGCAAAAGATGGAGCTTTTTTGTACATAAATTTTGGAACCTTGGGTATTTGGTCTTTTAATACTCTATCCAAACCCAAAATAGGCCAATACTTCTTGAATATAGCCTCCACCTCACAGTATTGAGCGTGAAAGCTACTAAAGAAGGCCCATTCGTGCTTACCCTCTCTCATACCCTCTGATTGTCCTAAGGTATCATCCCTTGGAATGGACCCAACCTGCTCCATTGCCTGATCCAGGTTTTTGTCACTATATCCTTTCTCAAGGAAACGTGATATGACTACCTCAGCTTGTTGGACAAAATCTGCACAATTTGATTCTTTCATTGAATTTATTTACGGATTTTATTTATGTCGTACTAGCGTATGTACTAATGATTATCACTAGGTTTTTAAATTAAGAGCGCTGATACTGGCAATTCTTTTTCTTATCCTGATTTAATTGCTGGGTTATTAATATTTAGTTTTGATTTTATATTAGCTGCTATGGATGCCACACAATTTCTCATGAGCCGTCAATTAAATCTTGACGAGATTTTCTCCCCACAGCTTGAGGAGGAAGTAGGGGATGATATTAACCAAATATTGACCACCTTAGGATACGCATTGGAAAAACAAGTGCGTACTTGGTGGGGCATCTGTACATTTGAGCAATATTTGAAGCATAATATCATCATGAGGAGTCTGCGTTGGGACGTGGCTCCTCAAGATGGCTTAGATGAAGAAGAATTTAATCTAGAATGGGTACAGTTTTTTAATGGGGCGGGTTTTAAGTTACAGGAACTGGTTTTAAAAAGAAAAAGGATTAAAATGAAAAAATTGGAAATGAAAATAGCTGATCTTAAAAGTAAATTGGAGGCCGTTAAAGACAGGCCCACAGTTGTCTCCTTTAATGTTGATATTAAAAAGAAAACAAAATACAAATGATTCAGCGCTGATTCAAATTGACACTTTTTTTAAAAGCCGCTCAACACTTCTGGTAAAATTGTTAAACCAAATCTGAAAAAAATATGGGTATAAATGTGGAGCACTAAAATTCACACAAAACGTGTTGTTCCCATTACATCCCTCGTGCCCCCGCACGGACACGGGCACTCCCCTTGGGTGGGTGGACCGGTTTACCTACTTAGGAGTGCAGGTAACGGCGGAAGTGGGGGGAGACACCCGGACAGAAATTGCCGGAGGTTAAATGAAAATTCTAGTCGATAAAAGTAAAGGTTAAAAAAGTAAAATTAGGAAAAAGAAAAATTTTGGTCAAGGACATTGAATTTTGGGCGGGGTAATTTTTTGACATGGGTAAGATCTAATTTAAGAAGAAGTAGATTCGGTAGAACT
>BLSH010252546.1:37599-50835 GCA_018402905.1 Glandirana rugosa | reverse complement strand
GACAACATCATTGCCTGCACTGACCCTGGACTGTATATGGACAATATCCTTGCCTGTACTATGGACAGTTTTCCTGCCAGTTGCCTGGACAATTGCATTCACTGTCGGTTGCCTGGACAATTGTGTTCGCTGTAACTGACCAAGTCCCTGCCTGCTGCCTGGACCAGTGCTATCCTCCTGTGGACAGCTGCAATACTAAAACCACAGGTAATGTTTTGTTTACCCTTTACTCAGCAGAATATACTCAGCAGAATGTATTTTTGGGTGTAATTCTTGGTATTTGTAATGCTATGTGTCTTTAGAACACCTGACGGTTTTCCTTGCATTTTGGTCCTCTGTATGTGTCCAGGCTGTGTAAAAGTCTCACACATGAAGTATCGCCATACTCAGGAGGAGTAGCAAAATGTATTTTGGGGTGTCATTTTTGCCATGTACATGCTATGTGTTGGAATTACCTTATAAATGGACAACATTATGTAAAAAAAATGTGTTTTCATTTTTTTCCTACATTTTCCAAAAACTTCTGGAAAAAAATGAACTGTTCAAAAGACTCATCATGCCTCATAGCTTATACGTTGGGGTGTTAGCTTTCCAAAATGGGGTCATTTCGTGGGCGTTTCCATTGTCCTGGTGCTCCAGGGCCTTCAGTATTGTAATAGGTGGTCGAGAAATGAGATGTGTAATTTATGCTTCTAAAACGCCTGGAGGTGCTAGTTCAATGTTGGGCCTCTGTATGTGTCCAGGCTGTGTAAAAGTCTCATACATGTGGTATCGCCATACTCAGGAGGAGTAGCAGAATGTATTTTGGGGTGTCATTTTTGCCATGTACATGCTATGTGTTGGAAATACCTTATAAATGGACAACTTTGTAGAAAAAAAATGTGTTTTCTTTTTTTTCCCACATTTTCCAAAAACTTCTGGAAAAAAAATGAACCATTCAAAAGACTCATTATGCCTCATAGATTATACGTTGGGGTGTTAGCTTTCCAAAATGGGGTAATTTTGTGGGCGTTTCCATTGTCCTGGTGCTCCAGGGCCTTCAGAAATTTAATAGGTGGTCGAAAAATGAGATGTGTAATTTATGCTTCGAAAACGCCTGAAGGTGCTAGATCAATGTTGGGTCTCTCCATTTGTCCAGGCTGTAAAAATGTCCCACACATGTGGTATCACCATACTCAGGAGGAGTAGTAGAATGTGTTTTGGGGTGTCATTTGAGGTATGCATATGCCATGTGAGAGAATAACCTGTTACAATGATAATTTAAAAAAAAAAAAAAAATCTTCATTTTACAAAGAATTGTGGGAAAAAATGTCAACGTCATACAACTCACGATGCCACTTACTAGATACCTTGGAATGTCTACTTTCCAAAAAGGGGTAATTTGGGGGGTATTTGTACTTTGCTGGCTTTTTAGGGTCTCATGAAATGAGATAGGCCGTCAGTACATCAGGTGTGATCAATTTTCAGTGATTTGCACCATAGGTTGTAGACTCTCTAACTTTCACAAAGACCAAATAATATACACTAATTTGGGCTATTTTTACCAACGATATGTAACATTATAAATTTTGGCCAAACTTTATGAAGATAAATTACTCATTTGCAAAATTTTATAACAAAAATGACGAAAAATGCGTTTTTTTTTCAAAATTTTCGGTCTTTTTTTAATTATAGCGCAAAAAATAAAAACCCAGCGGTGATTAAATACCACCAAAAGAAAGCTCTATTTGTGTGAAAAAAAGGACGCACATTTCATATGGGTACAGTGTTGCATGACTAAGTAATTGTCATTCAAAGTGTGAGCGCACTGAAAGCTGAAAATTGGTCTGGGCAGGAGGGGGGTTTAAGTGCCCAGTAAGGAAGTGGTTAAAGGAAAAACTACTAAAGGAGGGTGTTCCACATTATTAAGCAGAGCACCATTTTCAAGCAATATGGGGAAGAAAAGGGATCTCTCTGCTGCCCAAAATAGTGAAATAGTTCAATGCCTTGGACAAGGTATGAAAACATTAGATATTTCATGAAAACTTAAGCATGATCATCACACTATTAAGAGATTTGTGGCTGATTCAGAGCACAGACGGGTTTGTGCAGATAAAGGCACATTGAGGAAGATTTCTGCCAGATCCATGCATCAGATCAAGAGAGCAGCTGCTATAACACCATTACATAGCAGCAAACAGATATTTGAAGCTGCTGGTGCCTCTGGAGTCCCATGGACATTAAGGTGTAGAGTCCTCCAGAGTCTTGCAACTGTGCATAAACCTTCCATTCGGCCTCCACTAACCAATGCTCACAAACGGCTGCACTGGGCAGAAAAATACATGAAGACTAATTTTCAAACAGTCCTGTTCACTGATGAGTGCTGTGCAACCCTGGATGGTACAGATGGATGGAGTAGTCGATGTTCCAACAAGGCTGTGACGTCAGCAAGGTGGTGGTGGAGTCATGTTTTGGGCCGGAATCTTTATCTTTAGGGTCCCCAAAGACGTAAAGATGACCTCTGCAAAGTATGTGGAGTTCCTGACTGACCACTTCTCTAGTACAGAAGGAAGAACTGTGCTTTCCGTAATAAAATCATGTTCATGCATGACAATGAACCATCTCATGCTGCAAAGAATACCTCTGCATCAATGACTGCTATGGGGATAAAAGGAGAGAAAGTCATGGTGTGGCCTCCATCCCCCCCGACCTCAATCCGACCTTTGGAGCATCCTCAAGCAAAAGATCTATGAGGGTGGGAGGCAGCTTACATCCAAACAGCAGCTCTGGGATGCAAACAAATTCAAGCAGAAACTGTCCAACAACTCATAAGTTCAATGGATGCAAGATTGTGAAGCTGCTATCAAATAAGGGGTCCTATTTTAAAATGTAACATGAGCTGTTAAAATGTTTAAAAAGTTAAAATGTTGTTTAAAGTTTGATTGAAATAGCTTTTGATTTCAGTAAATATGCTGCAAACACATCAAATTACAATTTTCAGTTCTTTACAACCTATAAAGTGTTTTGAAACTTACTGTGCGTAATAATTTGGAACAGTGCATTGTACTTTTTTTATTTTGAAAACAAATACTGTTGTCCTTAGGAGGTTTGTTCGAATAAAATTTGAATTGTACTCTTAATAGTTGATAACATGAGAATTATGCTGGCTGTTGTTTACATCAATTATTTAGGTAAATGAGAAAAATATCATTGGCATAATAATTTGGAACAGGGTGTGTGTATATATATATATATATATATATATATATATATATATATTAGATTGCCCAGCATACTCTTATTTGTTCCCCCCAGGTGCTATTATTTCCCCCTTTTACATTTTTCCCTTTAGTGATTAAATGCCCAATGTAGATAAGCCGCATGTATATACCCTTAATTCATCTGCAGGCAAGCCGTACACACACACACGCATTTGATTCTTGAAGCAAGCCACACACCTTTAATTTAATTAATATAGCTCCCTGCCCATAATAAATCATTACCGGAAAGAGCTATTATATAATCCCCAATGGCCTACCACAAATATACAAATATGTTCACACCAATAGGCTTTTACTTATCCGAGTTACACTCATATACCGATTTGTTGTAATCAATGTATATTGTACTAAATGATTGAGCAGGGCATACGTTCGCACGGGGCGTGCACTTCCATTGCACATCACTGCCAACTTGCCCTTAAGTATGCCCACTTCCAGCATGCTGCATAATCAGCCTGAAGAAGGGGCGTAGGCCTCGACAACGCGTCTTCGTACACGTCATTATGCTATCCAGCCGGAACCGGAAATGGCGTCCCGATATCCTGAGCTGGGACCAGGAAGCACCGGGAGCCACTGGTGTTTGCCTATGCCACCAACTGCGGACTGGACCTTCTCACTCCTCTTCCTTTAAGACTTGCTGGAGATCTCTGGATAAAGCTAGCAGTGGCTTACACTGCCATGCGCATATACTTTCCATATTTGTGAGTAATTTTAAGCTACGTTTTTAATAAATGGCATTTTATATGGTTTACACTTAGAGACGCACCTGCCTGTTTTTTTTCTGGAGAGGTTTAATAAAACACTCAAAAGCATGTTGAAAAAGGTAGTGGACAAAGATGGGAGAAATTGGGATTTTTTACGGCCATATCTCTGCCATACGAGAGGTTCTGCAGGCGTCTATGGGTTATTCCCCCTTTGAACTCTTGTATGGTAGACATCGCAGGGAACCGTTAGATGTCACGAAAGAAAGGTGGGAAGGAAAGGCCACCCCATATAGAAGCGTCATAAAGCATATCTCTTTGATGCAGGATCAAATCGCAGCTATTATGCCCCTGGTAAAAGAACATATGGAGCAAGCCCAGGAAGCCCAGAGGAGGGTTTATAATCGGGGTGCTAAGACTCGGACCTTCAACCCTGGGGACAGGGTGCTGGTACTTGTCTCACTGTTGAAAGTAAATTCCTAGCAAAATGGCAGGGTCTCTTTGAGGTTAAGGAAAAAGTAGGAGAGGTAAACTACAACGTTTCCCAGCCAGGGAAAAGGAAGCCGGAGCAAATGTATCATTTTAATCTCTTAAAACCGTGGAAGCACAGAGACTTTATTGGCTGTGTCAACTCCTCAAAAGGACAGGGTACCAATGACATCTGACATCAGGTTGTGGATAGGTTGGGAGATGCCTGGTACATAACAACCCTAGACCTAACTAAAGGCTATTGGCAGATACCCCTAACAGAGTCAGCAAAGGAGAAGATGGCCTTTTCTACTCTCGAGGGGTCATTTCAGTACAAGCGTTTGGTCTACATGGTGCCCCTGCATCATTCCAGAGAATGATCAACAAAATGTTAAGACCACATCATCCCTATGCAGCCAGCTGTTTGGATAATGTTGTCATCCACAGCCCCTATTGGGAGGCTCATTTGCCCTGGGTACAAGCAGTAGTGGATTCTCTTTGGAAAGCAGGGCTCACAGCCAACCCAAAGAAATGTGCCACAGGCTTGGAGGAGGCCAAATACCTTGACCACATTATTGGTCAGGGTCTGATTAAGCCGCAGACCAATAAACTTGAGGCAATCCAAAAGTGGCCCCAACTGCTAACTAAAAAGCAGGTGCGTGCATTCCTGGGGATCACGGGGTACTACAGACGTTTCATATCCGACTTTGCCACCATTGCCATCTCTCTGATGGATCTGATGAAGGGTAAAGGGTTGGTTATGATGAAGTGGAATCCTGAGGCCGAAAAGGCATTTCAGAGGTTGAATCAAGCCCTGTGTGTACAACCGGTGCTCGTGACCGGATTTCGCAAAATAATTTGTAGACGCCTCTGATGTGGGACTAGGTGCTGTACTGTCCCAGATGTCTTGGGGATACCTTTTAAGCTAGTCACCGACCATGCCCCTCTGAAGTGGAAGTGTGAAAATAGGGAGAAAAATAGGTGGCTCCTGGCTCTACAGCTGTTCAAGTTCATAGTGGCACATAGGGTGGGAAAGCTCCAGAACAATGTAGAAGCCCTTTCCCGGGCCCACTGTATGGTTGGGACAGTCGCTCAACCGCAGGGGCTTGAGCAGAGGAGGGGGGATATGTGACATTATGCGAGGCGCAGTGGTAGATGGACACTATCTGTCGCCTCGTATGTGTTGAATTGGAATGGACTAAAGTGGGATCCGGCCCGGGCTTTACCAGCCACTGTGGCAGGGTTGGTTCCGGACCGGATTTTCGGCTCCACTAAAGTCCATGCTCAGCTGTAGTTTAAATGGCCAGGAAGAGAGCAAGGGTTTGCTCTGCCCTGGGACTCTGAGAGTGATCAAGCTTGAGAGAACTGTCACACAGAGCTTTGTGCTTTAGACTAAAGAAAGGTTTGCACTAACTTTGTTTTGTGGGTGTCTGGGGGAAGCCCGACACCGCTTAGAGAGGTATGCTGAAATGTTTAGTTATAGCCTGGATGGCAAGGATTCATTTATGTTTTGTTTGTTTTGAAATGCAGCCTTTTTTCCAATAAACGTGACTGCAACCAGATTTTAAGAAACTGCTGTCTCAAACTGGCTTTTTCCCAAGAAAAGTGATCCCCAGAAGAGCTAATCCCTCACAATATATACTAAACTGCCTGCACACCACTAACTAACCTGCCTAATCTAGCTCAAGTTCCCTCAATCTCCACTCTAACACACTACATATGGCCGCTGTGTAAGCAGCCTTATACAGGGTGGGGCATGCACTTAGCCCCCTGAGCCATGATTGGACAAAGGCACCCTGCCTTTGGCCAATCAAGGCTATTACAGCAGATTGCACTGTGATTGGCCAAAGCATGCAGGTCAGGTGCATGCTTTGGCCAATCAGCAGCCGTCAATGCCCTGCGATCTCGCGTGCATTATGAGGCGCTCTGCGGCACTCAAATTTGCTGTGAATGCCTCATATGTTTGTTTGTTCTATGAAACGAACACAAATGAACACGCATTGTTCGAATCAAACGTAAGGACCATTCCTAGTTATAGCTATCAAATCACATTCCATAGCCCCTTTGCCAACCCACAATGAGGTTTCAGAAGTTGCATGGAATATGATTAGCTGAGCCATTAGGGCTGAGTGGAAATATTTACTAACATGGGGTTGCCCCAGGCTGCTTAGACTGGTAAATGGTGGCCTGAGGTAGCCGAGGGCAGGTCTGTCCACATGTGAATTTAGAAAAATGCTATTGTAATATTCCTAGATAGTGTAGGGGTACATGGACAGAGACCACATGGAAGATAAAGAATCTTGGGAGGGAGTCTCGTTTTAATTGCTGTAAGTTTGCCAAGCCATGCTATGCATTGAGAGGACCATTGTGTCATGAGGGTGGACATTTTGGTTAGCATGAGGGGATAACTGGCATGAAATAAAGCATACAAGACCGTAAATTGAATGCCTAGAAATGGGATTAAAACTGTAGCCCATTGGAAAGGGAAAGATGATCGCTGGGATGAAGATCTTGTACAGAAAGCATCATGCTGAGTGCTTTTGATTTAGTTGTGTTGAACTCTAAGCCAGAGAGAGCTGAGAACTTATTTAAAAGATGTAGTAAATTAGGGGTGGAGATGTGTGGAAATGAAATGTACAGGATAAACTAAGCTTGTAATGGTGACCAGCTAGTTCGACTCCATGAGCTATGGAGAGGGAACTGGTAAAGGGGAGAGGACAGCCTGTTTTGTGATTGTTGCTATTGGGAAAGGACCAGATGTATAACCGGAACATTTTATATAGGCTCAGGAAGAAAATAGATAAATAAACCATACAGTATGTAGGAAAATGGTGGTGGTTATCTCATCCCAAACCATAACAGTGTATCAAAATTATCCCCTTAAAGTGGGACTTTAATTAGATATACCAACCACATATATGTCAAAAATATTTATTTCTCAATACGACATCAAATTTTCAAAGACAATATGTCAAATAAATTATTAAACACATGTATTATTAAAATTATCACAAATGCATTTCACCAATAATGCCATAGAAAAATGATGGTGTAAAATACAATGGTAACGTGTCCGTTGTCCGAAGATGGAAATAGATGGAAGAAAATAGAGGGAGGAGATCCACCGGAGAAAACAGGGATCAAATCCCCACCATCCCAAAATATAGTGCAAGTAAGGCCATGAAATCAAATCAAAGACTTTCCGGAAATCTAATAATAACAGGTAAGCCAGTATGCACCATTTCCATAATAGCTGGATGAGGAGAGGTAGTATGGTGTATGTTACCACTTGCTCGCCGAAGAGGCATAAACCCCACCTGGTCCTTATATTATAAGGGAATCTATAATAGGGTTCAGGTGCTCTGCAATCTTGGCAAATAATTTGACGTCAATATTCAGTAGAGAAGTCGGTCTGAAATTAGACTAGGTGGTATGGTCAGTGTTAGATTTCAGGAGCATGGATACAATCACTGTGAGAGATTCCTGTCAGAATGTCCCACCTTTCAAGAGACTATTAAAGGCAGTCACAAGGATCAGTGTCAGTAGGTCCATGAATTTTATATAATATGTAGCAAGAAAGCCATCAGGGCTAAATTTTTTGTTTCATTTCTGGGCCTTAATTGTTATCATTACTTCTTTTTGGGATATAGGCCTGTCGAGGTGCTGGCGTTTAGCTGATGTTAGGGTGGGGAGAGAGAGACACCTTCTATAAGAGAATCTGCCTGCTCTTGTGAAAAACTGGATGAGGCCTTTGGAACAGTGCCTGCGGAATCCTGTCAGGAGTTTAACTGGATTGTTAGTATAGTGATCCCTCAATAATTTTAGACAGATGGGTCTTCAAGTCTGGTCAAAGTGCTGAAGCTGGGACGCTAAAAGGGAGTCTGACTTATTGGCCTCCATATAGTATTTGTGATAAGATTTTTTTCAACAGGTTCGGCTAATAAGAAGCCAAGCTCGAGGTGGATTTTCTCCAGGTGGATTAGAGGATGTCGGTGTGATGGAAAGAGTGATTGTTGTGCAAAATAGTCTGCCTCAAGTTGCTTAAATCATTTGCATTTCTCACGTTTGAGGTGGGCCACCATGTGTTTGCAAGTGCCTTGTATCACAGGCTTGTGAGCTTCCAAAAAGGAAGTTGCCATGATATCCGGTGTAAGGTTTTAACACAGTGTATTTCCTAAGGGCTGTCCGAATGTCCTGTCAATAGGCTGGGTTAGAGAAGAAACTCTGTCATCCAAGTGGAATTGAGAGTTTTTGGTATAAAGAACAATAATGAGATAAGAAATGCACAGTGGTCAGACAAGGGAATAGGAATAATCTTGGACAAATGCCAAAATCAAAATGGTAGGGAAGCAGAAGGAATGAAGACATGATTGATACTCGAGAATGTGTTTTGGGGGTAAGAGTAAAAGGTGTACTGCAGACAAGCTGGATGGTGTTCTCGCTATATGTCGAATAAAGAATGTTGTGCCAAAAGTGATCAGAAAGCTATGAGAAGGAATACATTAAATGGAGGATTGTCGAGGAGTGGTAAAGCACTGCGTTCAAGTCTCCTGCTAGGAGCAATGTGCCCTGTTTATGGTCCGATAAGTTGTAGGTGATGAGAAAAAAAAAGGGGGCTTAGGTAGTATTTGGAGCATAGTAAGTGACTATAGTGACCTCAGTGTCATGCAGAAAGCCTGTGAGAAGAAGGCAGCGGCCCTCAGGGTCCTTGAGTTCCGGTTGTAACATAAATGATGTCATACGGCGAAAACCATTCAGTACTCCTCTAGGTTTGGTGTGTGCGCTGGCACAGTATACCTGCAGATAGAGTGGTCTGAAGAATTTTGGTTCAGCCTTGGCTGAATATTGGGTCAATACGCCGGCTTTGGAGGCTGTAAAAGATCAGAAAGTCTTTATTCTTTTATGGGGAGAATTGAGACCCTTCACATTAAGGGAAAAAACATTAACTGGGGCCATGATTGCGTCATGCGAGGGAGTTCATGGAGCATGTTATGCAGAAAAGCAAACTGAAAGGGCCACTGGGAGTGGGTAATGGGAGGGTGGTGAAATAGAAATGGGAATAAAAGCAAAGGCCCCCAAAAAGAAAACATATAAGTCTAAATGCAAATTAAGCATTAGAGCAAAAAAAAAGAACCAAAAAGTGGGACTCTGTTCCTACATTTGGTTTTCAAATGTAAATGTTTGAGCGGTATACACCCAACGTGATGCAGTTGAGGTGCAGTAACTGCCACCCAGGAGAAGTCTTCTTAACAGTATAGGAGGCTACTTACCGCAACAACACTAATACTTAAACTATTGTGTGGTTAACTGGGGTCCTTGAGGGAAAATGCAAGTAGGGAGAGTGAGCAGAGAGTCCATTGTCAGCACCTCTGATTAAGGGGCAGAGGAGAGGGGGATTATGAGAGTAGATATGGCTGCAAGTATAAATCATAAAGCGATTAGTCTTAGTTGGGAGGAAGAGGTAAAATAAAGGGGGGAGGGGGGAAAAGGGTGGGGAATGGGGTAGGGGGCTAAGGGCCCTTATTTGTAGTGGGGGGCATAAATAGATGGGGCTTCTTTGCAAGACCTCCTGAGATAATGGTTAAATATCTTGGTTTCATAAACAAGCTTGCTGGTATCCCAGTGTATAGATAGCCCAGGAACATATTGGCAACATATACAGTATATAAACATGACCTATGGCACATAGCAAACAGTCTTGTTAATTGTAAAGAGTGTCCCAAAGGGACCAGTCCTGGCAACTGTCCCTCCATATGTTATCTGGTAGAAATCAAGAACACCAGAACTTAACAGGAGATAACAAAAAAAGGTTAGGGGAGGCCAGATAGAGAGAACTGTATGAGTAGTCACATAACTTATCTACAGATAGATAGGCAGCTCGTGATTGATGGGGGCTATGTATATCAGAAATTCCACCTATGAAAAGAGCACTGCAGTGACAAAATAATAGTGCAAACACTTATCCGAACCACGGGAGGTCACTGCATCTTGAGTGAATAGTTCACCCTTCTGAAGAGCGACCCGGCATTGTGGGGGAAGAGTGCCCTTAAGCCCTCTCCTGCCGAAGAAGAAGCAATGCTGATCAATATGGATCTCCAGAAGCAGGTACGTTGTATGGTGACTCGGATCAGTGAGGAGATTGTCAGAAGGGTTGGCTTGAGGGCAATGTGTTCCGGGTGAATAGATACAACTCTTGCCTTAAAATGTAAAAGATAGAGCAAACTGAAACCCCCACTCTGTAGCGGATCTGGTGGTTGATGAGAATTTGGAATTTGCGGCTTCATGGCACGGCGTTTTGCAATAGTGAGAGGTGCAATATCAGTAAAAAGTTGACAGGTGAAGGGAAGCCCTAAACAATGAGGCATGGTCCTATCGTTAGATTTGGAGAAGGCCTTTAACTCAATATCTTGGTCCTACATTTTCACGATTCTAGAGAAATGGGGATTTGGCCAGTGATTCATGGGTACCATTAGGGCCCTTTATTCTTCCCCTAAGGACCAAATAAGGCTCCAGGGTTACTATTCAAAACCAATAGATATAGTCAAGGTTTTCGCTATAGCTATCGAAACCCTGGCGATAGCTATCCGTCAAAACCCAGATATCAAGGGGGTGTCTTGTGGCTCTCAGAGTCACAAATGTGGTCTCTTTGCGGATGACATTCTCTTGTTCATTACTTCTCCCCACGCCTCACTTCCCAATTTAAATCGCACCTTAGACTTATTTGCGGAAACTTCAGGGCTAAAAGTAAACTACTCCAAATCTCACACGATGAACATTTCCTTATTGCCTAAAACAGTTTCCTCACTGCAACTCTCTTTCCCCATCAAATGGAGCTCAACGTCAATTAAATATTTAGGCATCAACTTAACGGAAACAGAACACTTATACTCTAATAATTTCCCCCCCTCTTATACCAAAAACTCGAGGACGACCTAAAATCCTGGTCAAATAGCAATCTCTCTTGGTTGGGTAGATCAATGCTATTAAAATGACCCTCCTGCCGTGCATACTCTAGTTTTTCTTTACCGATAGCTTTCAGGAAAGACCACCTGAAGTCTTTCCAAAGCAAGATCCTCAGATTTGTCTGGGGCAACTCAGGATACGGTTCACTCAAAATATTTTATACTGCCATAGGAGAAAAGGGGGTTTAGGGCTTCCCTCTCTCCTTAAATATTATCAAGCAGCCAGATTAGCGCAACTCTCCATGGTTTACACGAGGTATGAGAAACCGGAGTGCCACAAACGAATCTCGCCCCTGACTCCCCTAGCACACATCTTTCACAATCCGGATTTCCCTCCAGGGTTGGACATAAAAACATTCAGGTGGTGGCTGGATAAGGGGCTGTACCATATAGCGCATTTCTTCACTCCTTTAGGTCCCATGACTCTGGGCCATTGGATAAGCAAACTGGACCTTCCCGTTTCTTAGAAGTTCAGATTTAAACAAATCTCACATTTTCTTTCCCATGTTTGGAAAGACAAACCTCTCCCACCCAAATTCACAGCTTATGAAACTTGGTGTGGTCAAGCCACAGAGCAAAGGGGAGGCATCTTGGTAGTTTACACAGCACTCTCCTTGCCTGCGGTGAAAGCCTCCTATATGAATCTCTGGGAGGAAGAATTCCAGTATTCTTGGGACTTGGAGAGCTAAATCTTTTTGGGGTACCTTAAGCACTGTCCTCATGGAGGCATTAAAGTCATCACTAGGTGGTATCTCACCCCGACAAAGCTGGCCCGCATTTATCCCTCGGCAAACCCACAGTGCTTTAGAGGTTGCTCCCTTCTGGGTTCAGTGCCACACATATGGTGGGAATGCCCTAGGATAAGACCATTTTGGAGAACAATATTGAACCTTATCGAGAGGTTGACCCAAACCCAGGTCACCAGGTCCCCTGAGGTTGCTCTGCTTAATTCTTACATCCCAAACATGTCTAAATACAATAGGAAATTAGTGCAATTCATTTTGCCCGGAGCCAAGCTCACTATAGAGAAAGCGTGGAAAAAACCAAAGGTCTCTTTTGCAGCTGCCACTCGAAAAATCTCCTGGATCATGTCCCAAGAAAAGCTCTCCAGCATCCTCTCAGATACAACTAGGAGGTTCAGGGACATCTGGGAACCTTGGGTTACCCACATCGGTGTCTCCTTACCGGGGCAGAACCTGTCCTTAGATATGGCAGAAGCGAATCGACACTAGGTGCTTCTATACTCTATATCTCTCTTTCTGTTCTTTCTCTCCCCTTTCTTCCGGTACCTTAGTTAAGCAAACCCTACGTTCAAATTGGTTCTATAGTTGACGCGATACCAGTGGGATTGTGGCAGTTAGGGACCAGGACCCTGACTTCCTAGTCCCACTTCTGAGTATTTGAAGAGACAGGAGGTGAGGCTCTGACCCTTCCCACTTGGTGGAATGAAACCCCCCCCCCCCCCTCCGGACACAGCTTGCTCCCTTTACAGCAAGGGCGTCGGCGGCAGCATACTGCCGCAAAACGCCCTTGATTAGTGAAACGGCGGCAGTCTACGGCTAGCCGCCAGCCGTTCACCAATTTTTTTTACATAAAGGTAAACTCTGTTTTGTGACTTTCCGTGTCATGTAATCACGTATTCATTCGTCTGCCTTTTTGTAACATGTCCGTTCTGTTGGCTATTCCAATGATCCGAGTAACTGAGTGAAGGGATGACGAACATCAACTTAACTCAGTCCGTCTCGGTATACTGATTGTTAGACTTTTCTGTTCCCATCTTCCGAGTTTGAGGGCCCGAGGACCGTGGGGCATTTCCCTCGTTCGACACAGGCCTCCCCCCCCCCC
>BLSH010252546.1:6135-27753 GCA_018402905.1 Glandirana rugosa | reverse complement strand
TGCGGACGTCGGGCCCTCTTCACTCCCCGTGAGGGGAGGAAGGCAGGGCGCTCACTTACCAGTCCGACGCCACGGTAGCCAACCGGATGCAGACTTTCCACCCTCGGCGGGGGGTACGCTGCAGGCCCAGAGTCACCCTGCCGAACGAATCGGGAAGGGGACCAAAATGGGGGATCTCGCCCCGGGCCACCCGCACGGAACGGGTAAGATGCGGCGGGTCCCTGTGTTGGGGCCGGCTTCGCATCATGTTGGCCAGGTCGGGGAAAGTACAGAGCACCAAGACTCTCGATGCCCCGACCGGCTTCTTGATAGCAGATCATCTTGATTGCAGCAAAAAGAAGAGAAAATAAAAAAGAAAATGGTCACAATAGGACCGCAGTTCCCTATAGGGAAGCCAGGTCAACTCCTTGCGAACTAGGCATTGAAACTGGAGAGCTATTCTGTGAGGGGGGTTTAATGTAGGAAAAGAGGACAGCCCCCAGGGGAGAGGCCAGCTGATTCTTTTCCCTGCCTAGTTAACTCCTGGTAGGACGAACATAAAACCCCACAAAGTCATGAAGAGCTGCGTCTGTCAGTGAACGTAGGAGAAATTACTTTTTTGGAGTACCCAGGTTTTGTATCACTCCGCCGAACCACCCCAGTGGGGAACTTGCTGTGGACGGGCGGGGGTGTGTCTGGTTGATGATTTTTATGGTCGTTCGGGTTCCTTGTGCACTCAAATAATATAGTCTTGGACTTTTAGCTTCCTATGGAAGCATCATCCAGTTGAAAATGGTCTTCATATATCAGGAGCTGGGTATCTCCCACTTGGTTTTTATCCTTAAAATGCATTAATGGTTTTACTAAAACTTTATTTACAGCATAATAAATTCCTACCGTAAAATATATTTAGTGCTGCTGATCCTCACATATGGTTTTGGTTCACCATCTCCCATCCTCAGTTGCTGATTCTCCTGTAACAGACATAAAGTACATCAGATACTACAGGCAACAAACAAGCTAAGAATTAACTGGCAATAGTAAGGTGTTAGAATTCCAAACACACAGTGTACACCGCTCAGGCAAATCAGTGAAACCATTGACAGCTGCGGTTTCTCACCTCGGCTTACCACCGTGGATGCAACAGGAGTAATACAAGGAATGGTGGCACACCGCAGACTCGGTCAAATTCCTGTAAGACGTTTATTAATCATCAAACCAGACATAGACACAAGATATGTTGACACATTTCACTCAAATCGCGCAAGTTATGAGTAAGCTTGAGTGATTTGATTAAAACGCGTCAACATATCTTGTGTCTATGTCTGGCTTGATGATTAGTAAATGTCTTACAGGAATTTGACTGAGTCTGCGGTGTGCCACCATGCCTTTTTTTTCTCCAATAGTAAGGTTTTAGACTGACAATGAAACAGCAATACATTTTAAATCAGCAAGGGTGAGCAAATCTTGCCCGGGTTCAGTTTGTGAACAGTTTTGTGAATCTTGTTCAAATTTCAGTGTTTGCAAATTTTGTGGCAACTCAATTGAAGTCTATAGGAGGCAAATCTTGTTGTTCAGTTCTGCCCATTTGTTCTGTTCATTTGTAAGACTAATAAGAAATCTATTGTCAAGCAAAAGGCATGGCAAGCCGGCCACTGCCATGGAGGACATTTACCAATGCCAAAATTAAACAAAAAAAAAGTATCTCCCATTCTCTCCAAGAAATGTTAGTTCTCCAAAACCATTACAACACACATATAATATGGCTGCTAAAAGCTCACCTTTTTATAGAAAGGGAGCTGGGTTATCATTCCTTCAAAATACTGTCTCTTGTAATTCAGCTGAGAAGGGAAAAGGCATGGCATTATAATGCACCACATTATAAGTTGTTCCTCAATTCTATCGGCTAACCTGCATGCGTTTTGGAAAAAAGTTCATGATTAGTGAACTTTATGAATCTAGGGAAATCATTACCTATAGTAGTTTATTTAAAAACTATCTGCAGTATTACTAAAGGCAGTTGGCAGGCAACATTTAACCACTTCAGCCCCAGAAGGATTTACCCCAGAAGGATTTACCCCCTTCCTGAGCAGAGTGCTTTTCACACTGCGTCGCTTTAACTGACGATTGCGCGGTCGTGCAACGTTGTACTCAAACAAAATTGACATCCTCTTTTCCTCACAAACAGAGCTTTCTTTAGGTGGTATTTGTTCACCTCTACATCACCTCTACATCACTTCTGATCACCGCTATAAACAAACAAAATCGACAATTTTGAAAAAATAATGTTTTGCTATAATACATGTCCAAAAAAAAAAAAAAATGTATTCTTCATTTTAGGCTGATATATATTCTTCCACATATGTGTGGTAAAAAAAAAAATAGCGAGGCGGATGACCGCATGAAGCAGGAGCTCTGCACGGCCACCCAGGACTAAACAACGAATGGGCACATCCAGGTGACATACAAACCCTGACAACATCATGGGGACCAGAGACCCTGGAGCGATGACCCGCAGGAAAAAGCATCAAGTGCACGTCCAGAAACTGTCAAGTTTCTTTCAGCCTGCAGGCATAAGGCCACAACAAAATGGCGGCGGCACGCGGCCTCAACACAGTGGCTCCGGGAAGGACGGAGGCCAGCTACAGGCATCCCAAGGGGCACAGGTAGGAAACCCTGATAGTGGGGACTCCTCAGGCTCCTCTTCACCATCCTTCCAAGATCTTAAAGGATATTATCCTTGTAGAAAATGTAGAGTGTGTCAATTTAATACCTTTTCAGGATGCAAAATTGACACCTTTACCTCCAGTGTGACTGGGGCTACATATTCTTTCAAGGGATTTGCCACCTGTAGCACTAAGAATATAGTGTATTTGATTACATGCCCTTGTAAGAAGCAGTACATAGGTCGGACTATACGTCCGCTCACAGTTAGTGAACACATTACCGACATACTTAAAAGATCCACAGAACACACGGTGCCGAAACATTATCTTAAATGTCATGGAAAAGATCTGAGGGGAACTACATTTACCATCATTGATAGGTATGTGGCGCCATGGAGGGGAGGAGCGTCGACCAGGGGCGTTTCGAAGCTAGAGACCTCCTGGATTTATAAGATGAAGACCTATTGGCCACATGGCATCGATGTGGAGTGGGATATTAATTGTTTAAGGATCGGCGGATCCTAGATCTCCACATTGATGCCATGCTATTAACCTAATTAGGTATCTTTGGATATCTCTTTGGATGTCTTTATGGATGTTTAGGGGGTTAACTTATATAATAAATTGTTTCCAATTTCTGGGTTAAGGACATATGGTTTAATCTCTGATTTCAGTCATGCTAGACCCCTATTAAGTTTTTATATATGTATTTTTTAGCCTTTTATAAGAGATATGTTTTAAATTATTGTTTGTAACCAATTATTGATTGTTTACCGATAAGAACTGATATACTTATAGATATTGTTGTGGTGAATCTTGTTACCTCCTGCCGTTTTTACACATTCCACAAGATGGCGATTTGCTGACCGGAATTGGTGTTCAATACCTGGTGTACATGGGGACCTGTGCTGGGTCAGTATAAGTCATCATGAGCTACTTCCGTGAGGCTGTCTGGAAATGACGCCGAAGGGTGTAATGTGAATGGGCGTATTTACAAGCTGATGGCGCCGCGTGATAAGCTGGGTTTCCTTCACCTCTATTGGCTGAGGAGTCTGCCCACGTGAGAACCTTCTCGCTGTCTAGGTCCCGTGTGTGGACATGTGATGAGAGAAGGAGCAGCTCTGATTGGTGTAGACCCATATCATGTGACTTTCAGTCATGGCCGCTCGGAACACATGTTTGAAAGAAGACAGTGGAAGCTGTAATCAAGCTAATTCGATGCAGGTGTGTAATAACGTTTATAAATGTATTTAAGCGCAATGGTTGAATGGGAACACATACCCCAGTTGAAGTCTCATAAGACGAAACGCATCATGTGACTGTGAGCCCCATGCTCTTACATTGCGCTGATTGCTTTCTTGCAATTCCATGCGATTTGTCTGGTTTTAACATGTGAGTGTATTCAATTTTTAAATAAACCCTTGTGTCATTGATATTACACTATGTGCGGTTTTATATATTTTTTTGGATGGACCCCTGATGAGCACATATGAGATATACGGATGAGAGGTCTGATCCTAGTGACTCGGTGTACTGTAATAAGAACCCACACCTTGAGGAACAGAAGTGGAAATTAGCCCCTACACCCGTTAAGATGTGTCTGGAGTGGGAATCCTAAAATATGCAACACTATCCCATTAAAATTTGACAGGATAATATCCCATGCGGTTTAACTGCTTACCGTTGGTAAGAGTATTTAAGCTTTCCTTGTGGTGGTGGATGCACACTGATATGGTGGAATTGATGCCTTTTCACACTGAATATGTTTCTACACTGAACAAGTTATCACAATTTATGGACTTTATTTATGTTTAATTTAAAGCGCAACACTTTATATATTTATTTAATTTGTGCACAAACTATGTTGAAGTTGTGGTAGTTGCTGCTTATTTTGGGATGCGCGGTATCATTTCTTTCCTTATTTACCATCCACGAGGAGCCCGGCTAAAACTAAGCTGTCAAGAAAGTAGTCCACCCGCAAGCTATCGCGGATAAATTTGCAAACTATTACAGCGCATTATACAATCTAAAAGACAACCCAGACACCCCCTACCAACTTTAGAAGGAATCCAGGAATTCCTATCCAAAATAGAATTCCCAAAAATTACGGAGCAACAATTAAAGGAACTTAATGCGCCTCTAAATGGAAAAGAACTAAAATAAATAATAAGTCAATTCCAATAGGCAAATCACCTGGACCCGATGGATTCCCAAATGAGTATTACAAACTACACCACCAAGAACTAATTCCACACTTAATAAAAGTATTCACTAAAGCCATGGAAGAAACCTCAATGCCACCAGAGATGCTGAAAGCTTATGTAGTCATCCTCCCCAAACCAGGGAAGGACCCAACCACTCCAGCTAATTTTTCGCCCAATTTCACTGCTGAATTCGGATACTAAAATACTAGCAAAACTAATCGCCAAAAGAATAATGAAAATAATCCTCAAATTGATCAAGAAGGACCAAACAGGTTTTGTAGAGGGAAGACAGACGTCTGATGCGGTGAGACGCATACTAAATATAATAGACTATGCAGGTAGGAGCTGAACGCCTTCTCTGCTCCTCACTTTGGATGCAGAGAAGGTGTTCGACAGGGTGCACTGGCTATATATGCAGCAGGTACTAACGAAATTTGGATTTGAAGGATCTATCTGATCTGCCATCTTATCACTTTACAATAAACCCTCTGCACAGGTATACACCTCAGGTATACTATCTAAAGTGTTCCAAATAACTAACGGAACACGCCAAGGCTGCCCCTTGTCCCCCACAATATTCAATCTAATCATCGAACCACTAGCGGAAGCCAGTAGAGTTTCATCAGACATAACTGGCATCACTTTCCAACACACCCCCTACAAAATTAATCTATTTGCGGATGGCACCATTGTAATACTAACCAATCCGCTGAAATCTCTCCCTGCAGCATACAATATGCTTCAAAAATTTGGCGATATCTCATACTATAAGATGAACACCCCCAAATCTGAAATACTAGACCTTGGGATAAATGTAAACGACAAGAATAAACTTACAGCCCAAATACCTTTCCCTTGGAACTCCAATGGAATAAAATACCTGGGAATAATCATCACCACTCCAATCACCAAATTGCTCCCACTGAACCTAACACCTTTAATAACAAAAATCACCAAAGAACTGGATAGATTGTCACACATCGAATTGTCATGGGGGGGGGGGGGGGTAAACTAGCAGCGTTCAAGATGACCATAATGCCACAAATCATCTATCTTTTCCGAAACCTAGGAATCCCATTCCCACCCAAACAAATAAAATTACTACAGACCCTACTTCATAAATTTACATGGGCAGGAAAAAGAGGGAGATGTGCAAACATAGCTCTTACCAAAAACAAAAAAGAAGGAGGGGCAGGGCTACCAGATATACAAAACTATTACTGGGCGACACACCTGGCCCACATTAAACAATGGTTGGGGGAAGAAGAAAAACCGCACTGGGTAGAAATTGAGACAGCCCTAGTCCCGACAGAAAATCTGACCTTACTACTAATAAGCGACCTATGGAAACAATGGGACCTTATACGACTTCCAATCACAACACAAGCCTCAATTAAGGCATGGGTGCATATATCCACAAAGCATGGCATTCAAGATATCTCACAAATGGCCCAAACACAAATCAAACTGTTAGAACATATGATCCCCATGCTAGACACTAGACCACTGAGCACAGCGGGCATTAAAGAAATTAACCAATTATACAGCAGAACTGGACTTAAAAAGATGGAAGAGGTCATGAAAGAATTCAGGCTACACCACCTCACAACATACACATTGATGCGAAAACAACATTTCCTGGGGAAATACCCATATAAGGGACTACTCACCCATCCCAAAGCATGGGGATACTACACCGACTCGAATCTCAAGGCTAAAGGGATATCCTTATTTTATGGAATACTACAAAATGCTTCCAATTTTCAAAAAAAACAAGTATATGGAGAAATGGGAAAAGGACTTAGGCCACACATACCCCCTGGGAAAATGGAAAAAAGCTCTCAATACCGTTATTAGTTCATCTCACTTTAGCTCCCACTGGGAAATTACACTAAAAATAACAAATAGGTGGTACTATACCCCCTATAGGTTGGCAAAATTCACATCAACACAATCAGAGCAATGTTGGCGCAACTGTGGACAAGTGGGGAATCTGCTGCACGTGATGTGGGGGTACCCAGCTTTAACAAGCTTCTGCACACAAGTATTCCAGCTGATATCAAGAAGCACAGGAATAATCAAACATTCAAACCCATCAATGGCAATACTAAACTTAGGAATAGAGGAATTCCCACCTGAATTTCAAACGGTGGTAACCCACATATTACTTGCAGCAAGATCCACGATCCTCTCTAAATGGAAATCCCAGTTAGCACCAAACATATATGTCATTGAGAAAACAAACATGAATATCCTGTATGAAAAAGCAATAGCAATAAACTAACTGTCCTACAAAAAATGTATTAATCAATGGGAAATTTGGCAATATTCATAAACAAACATAATCATTGGTTAAGTACACCTTACCATGCTATAGGCAGCGTGGACTGTAATGTGCATATAATAGTTCTTTCTTTCCTAACTCGTATCTGAATATCGAACATTTGTACCAACTGTTTTTGTATGATACCATCCGCTAACTGTTGTACTATATCATTTTTATTTCCCTTTTTGTGTTTATTTCTACACTTTGTATCACAAAATATTAATAAACAATATTATTTAAAAAAAAACAAAAAAAATCGCAATAGGCGCATATAGATTAGTTTGCACAAACATTGCCGAGTTTACAAACCATGAGAATTAATTTATGGCGTTTTTACTATTTTTTTTTTTTTTACTAGTAATGGCGGTGAACTGAGATTTTTATCGGACCTGTGATATTGCAGCGGACATATCGGACATTTTTTACACTTTTTTGGGACCAATGACATTTATACAGCAATCAGATCTTTAAATATCCACTGATTACTGTATAAATGTCATTGGCAGTAAAGTGGTTAACCTGCAGGGGGCAATCAAGGGGGTTACAGTGTTCTCTAGGCGTGTTCTAACTGTATGGGGGATGGGCTGGCAGTGGCGTGACAGATCTAACTGATCCCGATGACAGGGATCAGTAGATCTCTGTCATGACACCTGTCAGAACGGGGAACCGCCGTGTTTACATCGGCGGTTCCCCGTTCTTCCTCTCTAACAGACGATGGAGGGTCGCCAGCGGACATTGAGTCCACCCGACCCGTGGCCCCACTCACATAGCGTGTCGGGCACACGCGCGCACCGGCCCGTGCCCGCCTGCAACTGCGTGGACCGTCGTTTATAAATGGCGATCTGCGAAGCGGAGCCAACTTGCCGCCGTATATGTACACGATACGGTCGGCAAGTGGTTAAAGTATAACTAAAGGCAAACTGTTTTTTTTTTAGTGTTGGGTGGAGTGCAGAGGGATTAGAACCCATATCATGTTGTTATTGCTGTCTGTGCCCCTGATTCACCCTCTCTATATGTCCTGTTTACCATTATCATTGAAAGTGAAAGTAAAGGAAAAAGAAAATCCCAAATTTTGGGTTGTCCCCAGAAAAGTAATAGAGGGGAAATCTTCCAATGGGGACACTAGTTCTGGTGACCTGGGGTCTCCAAGGAATTCCCTTAATTTGAAGAGAGGCTAAGGGACAGAAAGTGAAGGGAAATCTCTGCAATGGAAGACAGATTGCAAAAAAAAAATCTGCCAGGGGTAATACTCTATCCAAAATTAAAAAAAAAAGTTTTGCCTATAGTTCTACTTTAAAGCTTAGTTTTTAGATAACCTTTACTTTTTCTTTAAAGCCCAGCTTTGAGATCAGGTCCATCTTCCTTCTTTATCGCCACCCTCTTCCCCCCACTAGAGCTGTTTCTTCCAGTGATTCAGTCTGGTCCTCATTGATCTTATGTGATTTCTGCAGCGATGGAAGGATCCTAAATGCTGCAGAGAAGGGTGCCACATTATGACATGGCTAAGTTCTATGCAGCATTCTACTGTGAGAACAGGATTGGGGAGGAGCCTCGACACGCTGGACTAGCATCTTTCAAACCAGGAAAACACCAGTGCTGGATCAGTCTGCAGGAGACTGTGATAAAAATGAAGTACATTTTTTTTTTGCTTTTAAATCCTGCCAGGGATATTATTGTACTGTGCCCAGCCTTGAGCTAGGCATTAAACGGGGCGATTATGTTTATTTACATTGGGCTGATCATTATAGGTATGCAGGTACAGAGGTGTAGGGTTGCAGAGTTATTTTGGGGGTACAGAGTATGCTGTGAGTACAGATATGTGTGATATGGGTATGGATGTGTGCTGGGGGTATTACCTGGTGGGGGGGCAGGGAGGTAATCTTTCATTAGATGGTGGGGGGAAGAGGGGGTTCAACTGTCATTACATAGTGGGGAGAAGGGGGTCATTTGTCATTACCAGGCGGGGGTATCTGTCAGTACCTGGTGGGGGGCATGTGTCAATACCAGGAGGGGGAGTAATCTGTCTTTGCAGGAGGAAATTGTCATCTGTGATTATCTGAAGTGGGGGCTCCTGAAGGAGGGGTCATCTGTCATTACCAGAAGAAGGCAGGAGGACATGTGTCATTACCAGGAAGAGGGGGAGCGTCACCTTTCCCCAACATCCTGCACCTCCACATCACTGCAGCCTTACCATGAGAGAGGCAACTGGGTGCTGTTTAATAATGTATAAAAGAAAGGTGTGATCTTCCCAGTTGTGCACTCTCTCATCAGCCCCCTGCCCAGCACACTACAGTACCCTCCTCACGCCCAAGCTCAGCCCTGCTTGTGCATACACAGTGGGGGCAGGCAGGGCACACTCTGAGCTGCCGGGTGAAAGCAGTGGGCTTGTATGTGAATCTGAAATTCAGAGTGTCTGTCCAGCCCAGGCTGGGCCCTCTGAGTCTCCTCTTTTACATAAAAGCCCACTGCTTTCACCCGGCAGCCTGCCCCCACTGTGCATGCATAAGCAGCTGGCAGCAAGAGAGCAACAGCCACCATACAGCTACCATATCTTTGTGCACGGTAGAAGCAGTGGATGATAGTGGGGAGCCCCAGGTCAACTTTTGCATTGGGGCCCACATGCTTCATGTTACGCTTCTGATGCTAGGTCTCTTAACATTACTTACCTCCACGCTTATGTACTTTTTTTGGTGTGGCAGATAGTGAAGGGAACTACCTTTGAACTGGAGAGAGTCCAAAGAAGGGCAACAAAATGAATAAGGGGACTGGAGGACCTCAATTACGAGGAACAACTGCAAACACTAAATTTATTCTTGCTGGAGAAGCAACGCTTGAGAGGAGATATGAGGGATTTATAAATACCTCAATGGCGACCCCAGCATAGGAAAAAAACTATTCAGTCTCAAGGCGTATAAGAGGACAAGGGGCCACACAATGAAATTGGAGGAGAAATGGTTTAACCTTAACCACTTACCAACTGGAAGGTTTTCCAGCTTTAGGACCAGAGCACTTTTTGCGATTCGGCACTGCGCTGCTTTAACTGACAATTGCGCGGTCGTGTGACGTTGCACCCAAACAAAATTTGCGTCCTTTTTCTCCCACAAATAGAGCTTTCTTTTGGTGGTATTTGATTGCCTCTGCGTCATTTCTGATCGCCGCTATAAACAAAAGAAGAGCAACCATTTTGCAAAAAAACCCAAATTTCTTACTTTTTGCTAAAATTCAAACCCAAAAAAAAAAAATATAAAAAAACATTTTTTTCACCGTTTTTGGCCGATTTATATTCTTCCTCATATTTGTGATAAAAAAATCGCAATCGGCATTTATTGATTGGTTTGCGCAAAAGTGGCCGCGTTTACGGATGATGAGAATCTGGGGTTTTTATTTATTTTTATTTTTTACTAGTAATGGCGGCGATCTGTGATTTTTAGCGGTACTGCGATATTGGGGCGGACATGTCGGACATTTTTGACACTTTTTTGGGACCAATGACATTTATTCAGCGATCAGAAATTTAAATGTCCACTGATTACTGTATAAATGTCATTGGCAGTGAAGGGGTTAACCTGGGGGGGGGGAGATAGGGGTTAACTGTGTCCCCTGGGTGTGTTCTTACTGTGGGGGAGTTGGGCTACAATGGGTATGAGAGATCTAACTGATCCCAGTGACAGGGATCGGTAGATACTCATGCCCCTACTAACAGAGCGGGGAACCGCCGTGTTTACAACGGCGGTTCCCCATTCTTTCCCTGTGGCCGCTCATCGCGGCTCGCCGGCGGACATCGGGTCCGCCCGAGCCGAGGGCACACGCCCCCTACTGGCTGATTGCAGATAGGCGTCTATTTACGGCGATTCGCGCTCAGCATCCCGACTGCCGCCGTGAAAACACGGCGCGGTCGGGAACTGGTTAAACTGCGCAAGGGGTTTTCGCAGTCAGGGCAATAAGAATGTGGAACTCTCTTCCACAATTGGTGGTGGCTGCAGGGAGTATTGATATTTTTTGACTCTTGGATGTTCCTCTTAAAGAACACAACATACAGGCATACAGGAATAGTTGTAGACAATGACATACGTGCACCTACCCAGGTTGAACTGGATGGACAATTGTCTTGATTCAACCTTACCTACTATAAGTAAAATATGAAATCTTGGGATCACACTTCCCTGACACACCAGCAGAAATCAATTAACTTCTAAAACCCTTTCTGACTTTGAAGCAAATGTGTCAGCAGAATGCATTGTCATTTCGTTGTTTGGATAATCCAGCAAACGGGGGGGATATTTTGTATTAAATATGCTGAATTTACAATGACGCAATTCAGAGGAAACTAGAGTCAGCTGTTTAAAAAAAGCCAAGCTTTATTTGGACTTGTTCTTGTCTGAAGGATTATCAACTATTTAAATGCTTACTAGAAAAATATTAGGCTTAAAAAACAGACATTAAGCATTCCTTAACACATTAATTCCTGGAAAGAAACTTCTGAAAACTAGTGCTGGCTTGATTAAATGGTAAAATTATAGAATATTAAGTGAAACTGGAATATTGAGTGCACTGTCAAAATCTCTCTTTGAAAAAATGGTTTATGAAGCTCAAAATGAATCCCAGAACAACACTGTGCAGTCTGCTGGAGGTGTCCAAACCTAATGAGTAGGGATGGGCCGAACACACCCAGGTCCGGTTCACACCAGAACTTGCGAACAGGCAAAAAAAAATTGTGCGAACACGCGAACGCCGTTAAAATCAATGGGACTCGAACATTAAAAATCAAAAGTGCTCATTTTAAAGGATTATATGCAAGTTACTGCCCTAAAAAGTGTATGGAGACCCGGGTCCTGCCCGAGGGGACATGTATCAATACAAAAAAAATATTTTAAATCAATTGTTTTTTTAGGTGCAGTGATTTTATTAATGCTTAAAGTTAAACAATAAAAATGAAATATTCCTTTAAATATCGTGCCTGGGGGGATCTCTTAGTCTGCCTGTAAAAGGGTGCACCTCTGTGGTGTTTAGAACACAGCCAGAGCAAAATGAAATTTGTGAAGGAAAAATTGTAATTTATTATTGCGGCTGCAATATAGATAGAATCACTGAAAGAGCATTGTGTTGCCCGCCCCCCCCCCCCCAGTCCATACCAGGCCCTTCAGGTCTGGTATATATTTTAAGGGGAACCCCGCCCAAAATCAAACAAAAAAATTACGTAGGGTCCCCCCCAAAGTCAGCACCAGGCCCTTTTCTGAGCACGCAGCCCTGGCATGGCAGGAGGGGTTGGGGACGAGCGAGCGCCCCCTCCGAACCATACCAGGCCACATGCCCTCATCATGGGGAGGATGCTTTGAGGTCACCCCCAAAGCACCTTGTCCCCATGTTGATGGGGAGAAGGGCCTCATCCCCACAACCCTTGCTGGTGGTTGTGGGGGTCTGCAGGCAGGGGGGCTTATCGGAATCTGGAAGCCCCCTTTAATAAGGTGGCCCCTAGATCATGAACCCCTCCATGTGAATAGGCATGGGGTATATTGTACCCCTACCCATTCACCAAAAAAGGAGTAAAGTGGTACAAAAAACAAGAGGCAGTTTTTGACAAGTCCTTTATTGTGTAACATAGCTCTTCTTCTTTCTTCCTCCATCTTCTCCTGCCCCGCTCCTTCTTCTGGTCTTCTGCTTCTTCTTTCAGTCTTTTTCCTTCCTGTCGTCGTCTTCAATCTTCATCTTCTACCTTCTTCTTTCACCGCCCGCTGCCGCAGCCGTGCGGTCCAGAGACATCTTCCAGAATGGGCAGTCTTTAGTTTAACATTTCTTTTATAAGAAGGGGCAGGGCCACCCAGTGACATAAATGGGTGACCCGCCCCCTCTGGCAATGAATGACCTCAGATGGGGACGGGGTCACTCATTTACGTCACTGGGTGGTCCCGCCCTTGCCTCTTGTTTTTTGTACCACTTTACATCTTTTCGGGTGAATGGGTAGGGGTACAATGTACCCCATACCTATTCACATAGGGGGGTCAGGATCTGGGGGCCCCCTTATTAAAGGGGACTTCCAGATTCTGATAAGCCCCCCCGCCTGCAGACCCCCACAACCACAAAAGGCCCTTAACCCCATCAGCATGGGGACAAGATGCTTTATAGGGACCTCAAAGCACGCACCCCATGTTGAGGGCATGTGGCCTGGTATGGTTGGGGGGGGGCGCTTGCTCGTCCCCACCCCCTCCTGCCATGCCAGGGCTGTGTGCTCGGATAAAGGTCTGGTTTGGATTTTGGGGGGGAACCCTGCGCAATTTTTTTTCAAATTTGGCACGGGGTTCCCCTTAAAATCCATACCAGACTTGAAGGGCCTGGTATGGACTTTGGGGGGATCCTCACATCATTTTTTCTTATTTTGGCGTGGGGTTCCCCTTAAAATCCATACCAGACCTGAAGGGCCTAGTACAAACTTTTGGTGTGGGCCCTGCTGCTGTAAATTATTTAAAAAATTGTGATGATATGCCCCAGTCAAACAGGTGCTGAAAAATTGGGCCTTGGGTGTTGGCAGTGCCAGAACACTGTAACCCCTTACAGTTACTCTTGTTGGGCGCAGGAATGGGCCCTGCTGTTGTAAATTAGTTTAAAAATTGTTATGGCATAGGTATAGGGTATAGGCTCCGAGGGTGAAGGAAAGTCCTCCTGGAGCACGGATGGTGGCGGATTAGGGCTGGATGGTCCGTATTAGGCCTCAAAATGGTGGCCGCCGTCTCCGTGATGCGAGGTTGCTGAGGGCAATCAGCTTGTCCCTCCTGTATATTCTGGGCGGTAAGTGGCTCCAGGGTTGAGGGAAGGTGCCAGGGTGCCTATTAGGGGAGTCCTGGTGCTCACCTGCCCTCCTGGAGCATGGATGGTGAGGTTGCGGTGGGCAATCCGCTCTTCCCTCCTGTGGAGTCTGGACAGTATGTGGCTCCGGGGGGTGCAGGAAGGTGCCGGGATGCCTGTTAGGGGACTAGTGAGGGCTGGATGGTCCGGAGGCTCCAAAGTGTGTTAGGCCTCGAAAAGGCGGCCGCCGCCTCTGTGATGCGAGGTCGTTGTGGGCGATCTGCTCTTCCCCCCTGAAGATTTTGGGCAATATGTGGCTCCGGGGGTGGAGGAGGGTGCCGGGGTGGCTATGTAGGGCGTCTTGGCGCTCACTTATGCTCCTGAAGTGTGGATGGCGGCGGATTAAGGCTGGGTTATCTGCCGCGAGTGATGCCGGTCTTGTACTAAACGTCTCTGACGTAATGAATGTTCGGTCACGATCTTCCACAGACCTCCAAAGTTTAGCTGCAGTCTAGGTGACCCCTTTCAGGTAGGATTGAGGGGTGCTCCTCTGCTGTAAATGGTTAAATTGATGTTGCTTGTCTCAGGCTGGGCAGAGCTCTGTACTCAGGCCCCCTAACGAGGCTTCTAAAAATTTTGTAAAAACAAAAAAAAAATTGAATTGGAAAAAATAATAAAAAATAAAATACAAATAAAAACTACTGACACCATCCACTGACCAACTGACATAAATCTCTGCCCTACTGCCACTGCTCTTCTAACACCATCAGTATATATACACATCCACACATACATTTTGAGCTTTAAGGTGCATACCCTAATGCAATAGGCTGTGCACACCTATGACTGTAGAGGTCCCTTAACCTGCACACAGGTACGGATGAGAAAGAGTTAAGTTGAGTGCACGCATAGAGTCAGCGTTATGTGGGGCTCTTTATCATTACTGGGAGTGAGGTAGCGGTGATACATTGGACAGGAGGAAAGGATATTAGCTCTGTGTGTCTTTCCTAAACGCATCAGAGACTGTGGTGGTGAGATCAGTCGTCTATTCCAGTAAAGGAACCCTATGTGTAGGAAAGTAACCTGTATTAAGTGCCTAGGGTACACCTCTCATGTGACCCTTGCTTGGCACCCAATGAGGAGGGAAACACGGAGGACATGACGACCACACCATCACCTTGATACCCTCCCTTACATGCTGTACATCCAGCAAGCCATTATAGAGAATGTACTTTAAATAGCATTCAATTAAAATGGGTGTGGCTTCACAAAAGGGGGGTGTGGCCGACTGCAGACTGAGATGGATGCTTAATCCCTCAGCTCTGCTCATCCAGGGAATTACAGCAACTACATAGCTTCCAGTAGCGACGGATTCCCCCTCATTTACAACCCAGAGGGGCTACTTCAGTGGCACCCCCACACTGACTGACCCGGGGAAGGTCAAATTGCTACTTTGACAGAGGTAGACCAGGTGAAAGGAGCCGGCCGGAATAGAGGAGAAGAGCGCCGGACTGAACGGACATAATTGGGCTCCATCCTTGCAACCAGTGGTGTGGTAAGCACAAATAGCACCCTTACCTGAACCCTCACACCCTATACTCTCCACTGACACATATATTGAGGAGCACAGACACCGGATTGAGCTGCGATTTATACCGCTACTGCGCCCTTACACTTGCGGCAGACACCATCTTGGGGCCTAGCTCCGGACCTCTGCCTGACGTCCCCTACCGCCCATCCATCATCTAAGTGGGGTAGGTTCCAATCCCCCGGACCCTCTCAATACAAGCCTTTTGATGCCCAGTCCAGGTCACTATAAGGAATAGTTATTTCAGCACTAGATTCTCCTGGGAGGTTCTAATGAGACTGACAACACTGCAGCAGCCGCCATCTTGAGTACTGGCAAAACGATCCTCACAGTACCTGATAACAGTTAAGAAAATCACATAAGTGGATATTACAACCCCACACCGGCTAGCAGTAGTGTTACAAAGGAGGCACACCAAGCCTAGACTATCGCCAAATCTGTCCTCTACCATGCATAGGACATTGGATCCCCTCAAAATTGAGGCCCCGGTCTCGGCCTATCCCAAAACCTGCGTCTTCCACAGCAGTAGCACCACAACTCCTTATAGCTATGAGGAAACATAAATTATAACAGTGCACTGTGGTATGTCAAAAAAGAAATACTGGAGGGCATGGCCTGACGAGCAGAGAGGACAGACGCGCCATTATAGAGCTCCGGGATCCACCACCACAATCCAGAGACATACACCTCGGATCGACCCCAGTGAGAGAATTTATCCCCCTAGACTGACACCCCAGGGCCTGCACAACACATAGATACAAAAATCGGGAGTGAGGGCGTCCCGATTGCGGCAGGCCTAGTGAAGTGGCTCCGCTCACCGACACTCATCCTAGGCCGCGCGGCCAATGTAACAGAGAGAGCGGCACACATCTGAAAGGGGATTGCCCTGAATCCCCCGGGAATCACACCACAAGGGAGACAGAGGACCCTACGAGCGGAGTAACCCCCGAGCGTACAGCCGCAACTACTACAGTCCAAGGCTCTGTCTGCGGCCTACCCAAAAGAGCGAACTGCCGACATCTTGCGGCCTATAACCCCGGTCCATAAGCTCCACGATCACTCCGGCCAATAACCCAGCAGCGAGCCCCTTGAGGAGCTAGACGATCACCACCACTTTACAACGGTACTAAGGGGCCTCAACAGTGTCCTGAGGGACAATAAGACTGACTTAGGACCTCAGACCAGGCCGGGAACCTTAGGGAACCTTAGGGCCTACCTTTCCTGCTCCGACATATTAACAATACCTAACCCGGGATGTGGCCAAACGCCGACCGAGATGGCTGTTTGCTGAAACAGATTCCGGCTATAGCGGCGATCCGGGGCGACAGCGACGACGGAATCAGCCACTTCTACTTCAAAGCAATAATACAGCAACTCGGTAACATCCAGGAGGATGTCAAAAAGAAGACAGGAGCGATCAGCTGCCCGCAAGCCAACAGAGTTCCTTCCCGACGCCAGGCCGCAGGCCATTCCAAGATGGTGCTGGAGGACACACTGAGGCGACAGGCGGCGATCTCAGGCAAATGCACAGAAGTGGCTCAATACAGAGGGGAAAAAATGGGGGGCAACACACCTCGGACACCTGTTCGGCAACCTCAACACCCTCATCTAGCCCAGCCAAATCAAAGCTGAAACTGACTCCAGACGCAGAACTGCACACTGAGGTGAGCCCTGTATCACAGACTCTCAATGCACAGATAGCCCTATCCAACTCTATAGCTGCTTACCCTACCTCAAATCAGCCTGGGCTTGACACCACACTGAGGGATATGTTGATGACACTCCAGAGCTCAATACACACAGACATTACCAACATGCTACAGAATTTCACTTCAGAAGTCTCCCATCTAGGCGACAGGGTGGCCACTATAGAAAACAAGATGGTGGATGTTACAAACTCTTTCAACAAACTTGTGGATGCACAAAATGATGAGGCAGAAGATATTGAATGGATGAAGGCTAAAATAGCAGACTTAGAAGACCGTTCCAGAAGGAACAATTTAAAATGCGAGGCATACCTGAATCCATTCAACAATCCACCCTGAAGGACTACCTCACTCAATGGATGGCAGCCTTTTTGCCTGGAACGCCTCCAGGGGAGCTGATAGTAGACCGCATCCACTGGCTACCAAAACCTCCACACCTTTCTGACTCAACCCGAGGGACACCATGGTCCGCATCCATTTCTACCACATAAAGGAGAACCTGATGCATGCCACAAGGAACCCAGAAACATATCCACAAAACTACAAAAATCTGACATTCTATGCAGATTTATCAAAATATACCATGCTGCAACGCAAAAATCTATCCACCATCACAAAACCCCTTTTGCAATCACCAGATTCAATATAAATGGGGTCACCCAGTCAAACTGATAGTTACGAAGTAAAATAGATCATATTCCATTCGCACACTGGATGAGGGCCTGGCCTTACTTCGCCAATGGAACATCGTAGAGCCGATAGAACAGCGCTAACAAATTTGCCATCATCGCCGCCAACAAAACAGAGAATGGGAGGACTTTTACCCTCCAGATGACATAACCACTTGATTCCACTCAAACACACCAGGCACACAGATAAGCCCTGGATCATCTGCTTAAGACTTGCTGGTCAGATTTATACCCCCAATAGTTGCCGCGGTTAATTCCGCACACAAAGTTTTCTACTTCTCTTTTTATATATCTTCATTTTTTTCCCTTTGCCTGTTCCCAGGGAAACGCTAAATAAGGATTCTTGTTTGCTCTGTTAAATTGCTGCCGTGGATCTCTCTGGGGCTCAGACATCATCCAACCGTAAATCTTTTCCCACAGCATTCACCACCACTAAACCCTACTGAGATACCCGCACAACTCAAAGACTAAACCAAATCCAATATAGGCCTATTTGCACCCTAAAGATGAGACGCACCTTTGCCAGGGAAAAGCGCCCACCCTAACCCACAAAAACATATTTTTTGCCAACTCTCCAAACAAAACCAAAGGAGTTCTCACAGCTATCAGAGACTCGGTGACTTTTAAACTGATTGCCTCAATCCCGGACCCGCAAGGAAGGTACCACATTCTGATATGTGAAATTAACAATGCCACATACACAATAGCTAACATTTATGCGCCAAACACAGGACAAATGCATTTTATTCGAAAAGTATGGAAGAAAATTAACAGCCTCAAACAGGGTCGCACAATATTTTGTGGAGACTTTAATTTGGCGCCAGACGCCTCTTTGGACATTAAAGGACCAAAGCCTAAAAACCCAGGAAATTTGACCTGCTACACTTCCTGCATAAAAATGACTACACTGTACCTATACAAGGATAGACTAATTTCTAGGAGACAGTCAAGTGTTACAAGACGCCGTCGCCACAGAAATCCATACAATCACATGGTCGTACTATGCTCCTATATCTCTAGACTTAAGGGACAAATCAAAACACCTCAACAGCTTCAATTGGAAGAATGATACACACCTGTCCATCCCACAAAATGCTGACAGTATTAAAAAAAGCCTGAAAGACTATTTTGAACTCAATGCTACTCCAGATAGCAACCCTACCATAGTATGGACTGCCCATAAAGCATATACCCGTGGTATACTAATGAAACTCAGTTCCATAGCCAAACACCGGAGGACGCAGCAGCTCAATGAACTCCTCTCCAATATCAAAACCCTAGAACAGTTGAACAAGCAAAACCCAACACAGACAACTAGCGACAAACTTTTTGCAGAAAAAAACGTCCTTAGAATGTTCCTTAACGCTAATTATGGCAAAAATCTATTAAAAATTGTTAGCAACGCAGCTAAAACATAAAAGAGTCTACAAAGACGTGGTCATGCTGGACTCACTTTCAAACTACCAACGACTATCGAGCAGTCTACCTATGAACTCCCCCAAATACCCCTAGATATCCGGTAACGGTCGATGGGATATGGCAGACCCCTTAAGCAGACCACAGGAAGCACCTTTTACCCCTCCCCTTAACCCAGCACTAGGCTTTCACACTGACTCCCCCCCCCCTCCCAGTTCCCGCTACCTCTAACTTTTGCATAAAACCTTAAACACACGCTCACCTCAGCAACAACATACACAGAGCTTTTCCATAAGAATGACTACAGGTTACACCCCAATGTGTAATGTTAATGGGATTGCATCTGAAATCCACATTTATTCATGCGGTGTCTTATCTCTTCACCATCTCTGATTTGATTGTGTTATTAATTTTGGCTGAACGTGTCTGTACTCTATCTTAAATCGATCAATAAAGTTTTTATGGAAAAAAAAACAAAACAAATAAAAGAGTCAAACAAAAGATCCCCTATATCTTGCACCCTAGCACAAAAGATAAGCTGTACCACCCAATAGACATAGCGAACGCTTTTCGCTCATACTATAGTGACCTCTATAATCTAAAAGAAGACCCCTCAATCACTCAACCCACCGAACTTGGAATCTCAGAATTCCTGAACTCTGTGGATCTCCCAAAAATCTCTCCCAACCAATTAATAGCCTTAAATGCCCCAATATAGTTACAGTAAGACACAAGTCCATCTAGTTCAACCAAAAAAAAAAATATATATATATATAACCAAACAATCCCATATACAATCCTTCACCCACAGTTGATCCAGAGGAAGGTAAAAAACCCCAGCAATGCATGATTCAATTTGCTATAACGGGAGAAAAAAATCCTTCCTGATCCCCGAGAGGCAATCGGAGGCACCCTGGATCAACTTTACCTAAAAATGTTAGTACCCAGTTATAATATTTACATTAAGGAAAGAATCCAGACCTTTTTTAAGCAATCAACCGCCAAAACCACCTCTGGAGGGAGTCTATTCCACATTTTCACAGCTCTTACTGTGAAGAAACCTTTCTGCATTTGTAGATGAAATATTCTTTCCTCTAGACATAAAGAGTGGCCCCATGTCCTTTGTGATGACCTTAAAGTAAATAACTCAACACCAAGTTCTCTATATGGAGCACTTATGTATTTGTACATGTTGATCACATCCTCTCTTAACCTCCTCTTCTCAAGAGAGAATAAATTAAGTTCCTCTAATCTTTCCTCATAGCTAAGCTCCTCCATGCCTCCTATTAGTTTGGTTGCCCTTCTCTGCACTTTCTCCAGTTCCCCGATATCCTTTTTGAGAACTGGTGCCCAAAACTGAACTGCATATTCCAGATGAGGTCTTACTAATGATTTGTACAGGGGCAAAATAATGTCTCTATCTCTGGAGTTCATACCTCTCTTAATACAAGAAAGAATTTTTCTTGCTTTGGAAGCCGCAGCTTGGCATCGCATGCCATTATTAAGCTTATGATCTACCAAAACCCCTAGATCATTCTCCAGTATGGATTCCCCCAGTTGCACTCTCCCTAGTATGTATGATGCATGCATATTCTTAGCCCCCAAATGCATAACTTTACATTTATCAATATTAAACCTCAATAGTCGCCCAATTAGACAGTGCATTGAGGTCTGCTTGTAAGTTGGAGACATCCTGCAAAGATGTTATTCCACTGCATAGCTTGGTGTCAACTGCAAACACTGAAATGGTACTTTTAATCCCAGACCCGATATCATTTATAAATATATTGAAAAGTAAGGGTCCCAACACTGAACCTTGGGGTACCCCACTGATAACCTTAGACCATTCAGAATAAGAATCATTAACCACTACTCTCTGAATTCGGTCTTTTAGCCAGTTTTCTATCCATTTACAAACTGATCTTTCCAAACCTGTAGACTTTACCTTACACATTAGCCATGTGTGGGGAACGGTGCCAAACGCTTTTGCAAAATCCAAGTATACCACACCCACAGCCACCCCTCTGTCCAAGGTTTTACTTACCTCATCATAAAAAGAAATCAGGTTTGTTTGACAACTTCTGTCTTTCATGAATCCATGCTGTCTGTTGCTTAAAACATTTTTTTCCAACAAGAACTCATCTATGTGGTCTTTTATGAAACTCTCCAGTATCTGTTATATAAATATTTACTATAGCCCAGACCCTAATTTTCATGGTAAAGTCACAAACGTCAACTGTGGTTCGATACGTCACCTTATTGTA
>BLSH010252488.1:7023-19801 GCA_018402905.1 Glandirana rugosa | reverse complement strand
CACAGTTTCCAGATGTTTTCAGAACAGTGATATCATATCACTGATATGATATCACTGTTCTGAAAACATCTGGAAACTGTGTGTGAAGAAAGAAACCAGATGCATGCTCTTCTGTATGCTGTATTTCCAAACACACTATCCAGTTGTTTGAAGAGCAGGTGTATGGTTCCGCACCCGGTTTTAGGTAAAGTGTTCTATTCTATTTCCAGATGTATGAAGAAAAGATTGAATGTGTGAAGAACATCTGTTATGGTGCAGAACGCATGTGTGTGAATAGCAGATGTGAAATGACTGACGTTTTGATTTAAAGTGATACACACATTTTAAAAAGAAGTGTGAATAAAAGATGTTGAATGATTGACAGTTTGATTTAAAGTGACACACACACTTGAAATGATTGTGCAGAAGAGATGTGCAATGTTTGACAGTTTGATTTAAAGTGATACACACATTTTAAAAAGAAGTGTGAATAAAAGATGTTGAATGATTGACGGTTTGATTTAAAGTGATACACACATTTTGCAGAACAGTGATATGGTTACTCCGGGCTTATTTATACTTTTTGGACATAGTTTTCAGACCCATTTTGAAGATGATCTCCATTTTTGCATTTTTATGTTTTTATTTTTTAAAAAATATTTAAAGTTATTTCCCTGTCCCCATTTCTTTGTAGGGCACTTGTCCCACCCTTACCTACATTTTCCTTCCTTTTGCAGACCTCTAGGACCTTCCTGGGCTTTTTTACAGCATTTTTAAGATTTTTCATTAAAATTACCAGAACACCGGACCCGAACCCGGACTTTTTTTGAAAAGTCCGGGTCCGGGTCCGGGTCCCGGACACCCCAAAGTTCGGTACGGACCCGAACTTTACAGTTCGGGTTCGCTCAACTCTATTAGAGAGAAAAAGGATCAAGGATCTAAATGTTTAAAGGAGAAGTTCACCTTTTACAGCATGTTACACATTACACCCATATTTAGGGTGACTGGTGGGGGGGTTCTTCTTCCTCCCTGCTAGCTGTCCCAAAAAAACATGGCAGAGCGGGGCTCTGCCAGCCCGGCCACATCACTGATTGACAGGGCTCTGGGCATAGAAGACTACAAGGTCCTGCAGCCTTTGCGGCTGTCAGCTTGTAGTTGTCAATGAACTACCGCCGCAGTAGTTCATTCATGCTTCCTGTCAGATTGTATCTGCTTACCTGTATGGGATGTATGGGCAAGTAGATACACTGACAGATCTGCTGGAGACCTGCATGGCTTTACAGGCTTCAAAAAAATAAATAAATGCACATTTTTCTACCTGCAAAAAAATGTGCATGTATGATTTGTTTGCAAAAAGTGAACTTATCCTTTAAAGCAGACCTAGCAACATGTATTTTTTTAGTTAAAGTTTATGTCAAGCTAAAACTTTGTTTTTATTTTAGATGGAATAGAGAAAAGTGAAAACCCCCAATCAGGTATACTATATCCTGCTGGGAGGATCTTCCTTCATCTTCTGTTCTAAAGAATATAAAAGGAGTGCAGTTCTTCAAAGACCACAGAGTCAGTAATCAGTCCTTATTAGCAACACCACAAGTGTTCATGCAGTGGGAAAACGAAAACATCCACAAAAGGTGCTTCAGTGCAAAAATGCTCCACCTATCTATAGATGGCCGCTCACTTCATCAAGTGGACCCTCCAAAGGAGGATCAATCACGCTTCCTTACAATCCTTAATAGAAAAGAGGAGGAAACATCCACTCCAGGACATATCAAGTCGGTAACCTCCTCACAGAAAGCGATCCCAGGCAGCAGGTGTCACATAAAACATAAAGGACATTCCATAGTGCTCTCCATATTAAAACCACAATTTATTAAAAAGAAATATTGCACTTACATAATCAGCACTGTGACCCAGTGCTAGGTGTAACATCCAGTATTGCAAAACAGCATATCAAACAGTGCATTCAGAGCCGGCATCGGCCACGGGTGACGTCATGTAGCTCTTCCCCTTTCGTTCATTCGTACATGTTACGTTCTGGAACTTCCTCAGCGAATGAGGAGGAGACGTTATGCCCCGCTCTATATGCTGTGGGAGACGTTACCATGGTGACCCAGCAAAGCTACCACTTCCAGCAATCAGTCAGCCATGAGGCCAAACAGGAAGTCCCATCAGGGAACATGCAAATGAAGAGCAACACAAAGGCACACCTATTAGAGCCTTCACAGCCAAAAGTACTGTCAGCAAGAAAAAGCCTGAGCATCACAGCAGCCCTTAGCCTCTTATGCTAGCAAATCCAGCCCACTGGGGCTCAAGAAAAACAGCACAGTGATGCGGCTTGACTTTTGAGTTCGAAAATATAATAATAAAAAGACTCCGAATGCATAATTTTAAAACCAAATAAGTAAAAATACATATAAGAATTATTAAAGCCACATAAATTTACACCCGCAGTTAATACCGCTCCAAATGCACATAATTTGTTACAGTTAAATTCATCTATTAGAAATAAAACAGATTAAGTCAAACTCTACATTTAAGCCTTTTGGCGCCTGAACATTTGTTTCATATATCCAGTGCGATTCACGGCGACTCAGTTGGCGGATAAAATTACCCCCCCTCCAATGCCTATTGACTTTTTCAACATCCCAGAATTTTAATTTTCTAGGATCTCTATCATGGACCAGGCGGGCATGCAGCGGTCTTGATGTCCTGCCAATATACTGCAACCCGCACTCGCATTCTAACATGTAAACAAACAATATCAATATAAATAAGTGTAAAGAGTTTGTAGCAACAGCTACTGCTAAGCAGTATAAAATATCCCAACTCATTACATGTAACACAAGTGGTGTTGTTTACATGTTAGAATGCGAGTGCGGGTTGCAGTATATTGGCAGGACATCAAGACCGCTGCATGCCTGCCTCCGAGAACATGTGAGCAACATAAAAAAGGTGCTTGTTACACGTAATGTCTCCAAACATTTTAGATCCATTTTAGGTCCATGATAGAGATCCTAGAAAATTAAAATTCTGGGGTGTTGAAAAAGTCAATAGGCATTGGAGGGGGGGTAACTTTATCCACCAACTGAGTCGCCGTGAATCGCACTGGATATATGAAACACATGTTCAGGTGCCGAAAGGCTTAAATGTAGAGTTTCACTTAAACTGTTTTATGTCTAATAGATGAATTTAACTGTAACAAATTATGTGCATTTGGAGCGGTATTAACTGCGGGTGTAAATTTATGTGGCTTTAATAATTCTTAAATGTATTTTTACTTATTTGATTTTAAAATTATGCATTCGGAGTCTTTTTATTATTATATGTTCGAACTGAGTCAAGCCGCATTACTGTGCTGTTTTTCTTGAGCCCCAGTGGGCTGCATTTGCTAGCATAATAGGATAAGGGTTGCTATGATACTCAGGCTTTTCCTTGCTGATAGTACTTTTTGCTGTGAAGGGTCTAGTCGGTGTGCCTTTGTGATGCTCTTCATTTGCATGTTCCCTGACGGGACTTCCTGTTTGGCCACATGGCTGACTGATTGCTAGAAGTGGTAATGAGAGCTTCGCTGGGTCACCATGGTAACGTCTCCCACAGCATATAGAGCGGGGCATAACGTCTCCTCCTCATTAGCTGAGGAAGTTCCGGTACGTAACGCATACGAACGAACAGAAGGGGAAGAGCTACATGACGTCACCCGCGGCCGATGCCGGCTCTGAATGCACTGTTTGATATGCTGTTTTGCAATACTGGATGTTACACCTAGCACTGGGTCACAGTACTGATTATGTAAGTGCAATATTTATTTTTAATAAAATGTGGTTTTAATATGGAGAGCACTATGGAATGTCCTTTATATTTTATGTGACACCTGCTGCCTGGGATTGCTTTCTGTGAGGAGGTTACCGACTTGATATGTCCTGGAGTGGATGTTTCCTCCTCTTTTCTATTAAGGATTGTAAGGAAATGAAATTGATCCTCCTTTGGCAGGTCCACTTGATGAGGTGAGCGGCCATCTATAGATTGGTGGAGGATTTTTGCACTGAAGCACCTTTGTGGATGTTTTCATTCTCCCACTGCATGAACACTGGTGGTGTTGCTAATAAGGACTGATTACTGACTCTGTGGTCTTTGAAGCACTGTACTCCTTTTAAAACCATTGCTTAACATAGCCGACGAACGTCACATGAACTTGAGGGGAGAACTACTGAATTCCAAAATGTTTTGTGTTTCACTTTTGGAATAAAAACACTCAAGAGCTCATTTGATGCAACCACCTATAAATGCATACATTGCTAATAAATCAAGACAATCAAGACAAGATCTACTGTACATACATTTGGACCATATAAGCAAAGAACCACTGAAGCAAAAAGGTTTTGCCTAAAGGCTATGTTCACCTTTGGGGAAAAATAATAAATGCAAAAAAAAATGTGCATTGATTAATTTCCCCCCAAGAGCCTGCAAAGAATTGCACAAGGATCAGTGTATCACGGGTGCAAGATCAGGGTCCTGCAGACACTTACTCCACCTTTCTTGCCTATACCTCTGTACAGGCTTTTGGTTAGAAAGCTGGATGAAAGGTCAATTAACTATGAGAGCACTCACAAGCACCCTCGCAGTTCATTGAGTATTAGAAGCCGCCTATTGCAGGGGTGGAGTTCATTCATTCAAAGATAGCTGTGAATGAATGACATGGCTGCACACAGCCACATTCATTTTGAAATGTGACAGCAGGTGCAAGAGACAGGAACTCCCAACCACTGTCACTGAGGGGGGTTGAGCATGCAGGGAAAGGTGTTGGAACATTTAGATTGGTCATTAACCGGTTCCCGACCGGCTTGCGTAGATTTACTGCTGCAGAGTGGCGCTGTCCTGCGAATCGCTGTCTATAAACGGTGGCTCTCGCTTGCGCTGTAGCGGGCGGGAGCGCAGCGGCATGCTCTCGTGCCTGCCGCACTCTGCAGGATTGCCTAGCAGATAGGAAGAATGGGGAACCGCCGATGTAAACACGGCGGTTCCCCGCTCTGTCAGTGGGCATGTAACTGTCACTGGGATCAGTTAGATCTCTTATGCCCCTGGTAGCCCAGCCCCCTCACAGTTAGAACATGCCTAGGGTACACAGTTAACCTCTAGGTCACCCCCTGCAGGTTAACCCCTTCACTGCCAATTACATTTACACAGTAATCAGTGGATATTTAAATGTTCTGTATAAATGTCATTGGTCCCAAAAAAGTGTCAAAAATGTCTGACATGTTGGATGAAGATTGGGTGACAGGGGATTCACACTCTTGTGATGTTCTATCAGAGGAGGACAAATCTGGACCCTCATCACAACCAAGTCCTGCACCAGGAATCCCCAGTGTCAGCAGCCACTTCTTTTACAATAGTCCCTCCACCACCCAGACCAAAGCAGAGCAGCAACCTATCGCCAGCAAATGGTCAATTTGCCAGATACTTTAGTTCGCCCAGGGAGAGGGAAGGTGAAGAGCTTGCCTAGGCTCTCCCGGTACCAGCGAGAAGTTCAGCGAATAGTTGCTCTGGAGTGGGGCCTAGATTTCCTGTACGTGTCACCCCAGATTATGGACATTGTAGAGAGCTCCAGGGAGAAGTGGGAGAATGACATAACTTGCGAATACCTCCACGTGCCTAAACCCTTGCGGGGGCCATATAGCAGCCAATGGAAGAGATTCCTGATGCTAAAAAATGACGTCTGGGCTGGGCTCAAGCCTGGACAACCCACAAGGAGTTATACTATTTCTGCTCAAGAGGAGGGGGACAGTTGGAGGAGATTGCCTGACCCTGACCCAATATCACAGTTCTGATAAAAATCGCAGATCGCCGCCATTACTAGTAAAAAAAAAGAATTGTAAAAACCCCATGGTTTGTAAACATGGCAACTTTTGCGCAAACCAATCAATAAACGCCAATTGCGATTTTTTTTTTTTTTTTTTTTTTACCAAAAATATGAGGAAGAATATAAATCAAAACCGATGAATACATTTTTTTTTTTTATATTTTTTTTTGGGATATGTATTTTAGCAAGAAATGTTTTTCTTTGCAAAATTGTCACTCTTTTTTTGTTTATAGCGGTAATCAGAAATGATGCAGAGGTGATCAAATACCACCATAAGAAAGCTCTATTTGTGGGGAAAAAAAGGACGCAAATTTTGTTTGGGTACAACGTCGCACGACTGTGCAATGCAAAAAGTGCTCTGGTCCTAACACGGGAAATCCTTCCCGGGTCTGAAGTGGTTAAAGCAACAAGAGAAAATACTCCAATAGGGACACTTGTTCCAGTGACAACTATTAGACTAAAGCCAGGTACACACAATCAGTTTATTGGACAAATTTTCATCCGTTTTTTGTTTGTAGTCTTGCTCTAGCGATTTTTTTTTTTCTTCAGATGAAAGCTACTAATTGAATGAAAATCGGACGTTGTGTTCAAAAATGACAAAAATTTTCGAGCCTGCACATCAGTTTTTGTTGTCCGGAAATTCAGGAATCGGCTGTTGTGTAATGCACGGCTAATGTGTAAGGTAAAGTCTACAGGCTTGGAAAGATCAATTTGTAAATGGATAGAAAACTGGCTAAAAGACCAAATTCAGAGAGTAGTGGTTATTGATTTTTATTCTGAATGGTTTAAGATTATCAGTGGTATACCCCAAGGCTCAGTGTTGGGACCCTTACTTTTCAATATATTTATAAATGATATAGGGTCTGGCAATTAAAAGTACCATTTCAGTGTTTGCAGATGACACCAAGCTATGCAGTGGAATAAGGTCCTTGCAGGATGTCTCCAACTTACAAGCAGACCTCAATGCACTGTCTAATTGGGCGACTGTGTGGCAAATGAAGTTTAATGTTGATAAATGTAAAGTTATGCACTTAGGGGCTAAGATATGCATGCATCGTACATACTAGGGGGAGTACAACTGGGGGAATCCATAGTGGAGAAGGATCTGGGGGTTTTGGTAGATCATAAGCTTAATAATGGTATTCAATGCCAAGCTGCGGTTTCCAAAGCAAGCAAAATCCTTTCTTGTATTAAGAGAGGTATGGACTCCAGAGATATAGACATTATTTTGCCCCTGTACAAATCATTAGTAAGACCTCATCTGGAATATGCAGTTCAGTTTTGGGCACCAGTTCTCAAAAAGGATATCGGGGAACTGGAGAAAGTGCAGAGAAGGGCAACCAAACTAATAAGAGGCATGGAGGAGCTCAGCTATGAGGAAAGATTAGAGGATCTGAATTTATTCTCTCTTGAGAAGAGGAGATTAAGGGGGGATATGATCAACATGTACAAATATATAAGTGGTCTATATAGTGAACTTGGTGTTGAGTTATTTACTTTAAGGTCATCACAAAGGACAAGGGGGCACTTTTTATGTCTAGAGGAAAAAAGATTTCGTCTACAAATACGGAAAGGTTTCTTCACAGTAAGAGCTGTGAAAATGTGGAATAGACTCCCTCCAGAGGTGGTTTTGGCCAGCACGGTTGATTGCTTTAAAAAAGGCCTGGATTCTTTCCTTAATGTAAATAATATAACTAGGTACTAACCTTTTTAGGTAAAGTTGATCCAGGGTGAATCCGATTGCCTCTCGGGGAATCAGGAAGGAATTTTTTCCCCGTTATAGCAAATTGGATCACGCTTTGCTGGGTTTTTTTGCCTTCCTCTGAATCAACTGTGGGTGAAGGATTGTATATGGGATTATTTGGTTTTATATATATATATATATATATATATATATATATATATGTATATACACATTTTTTTTTTTTTTGGTTGAACTAGATGTAACTATGTTCATGTGATGTTTGCCTAGGGCCTAGTTGACAGAGCGGGAAAAAAGAGGTGGCAAATCTAACATATTTGAGTTTTCTCTGTATGTGTTTTATGTACAAAGATTTCATCTTTTGAGGTTGTGGACTTTTAATATTAACTTGAAAAATAAAAAAATATATATTCTTACTGATCTTGTACATTCTGAAGAAACAGTACATTGTTAGCCTTTTCATACTTTATTCTTTCATAGCATCAAATGATTCCAAAGTACCCTAGACATGTGGCATGTTTTGCAAAACATCTAAAGAAACCATATAAAGATAGGTAAATACTACTCTTTGAACTGATTAAGGTAAAAGTTCCAAGCCACTGGCAACAAAAAGTCCCAATATAACTCATAGACAATCAAATCTTCTGTGGACAGTGATTGATCATTTTACTAATATAGCATGTCAATTTGCCTTGAAGGTCCAACTCACGCTGTGACAAAAGGAGTAAAGATACACATTATGAACAAAAGAACAAATCTCTGTATGTATTCTGCTTCTTTAAAGCAATATTGTAGCTAAAAAATCTGAAAGCAATTTCTCAAATGGTTATTATCCCTAACAGAGACAACACATTTATAGAGATACAGACTAGAGTTGAGCGAACCCGGACTGTAAAGTTCGGGTCCATACCAGAATTTAGGGTGACCGTGCCCCGAACCCGATCCCGGACATTTCAAAAAAAGTCCGGGATCGGGTTCGGTATTCGGGTATTTTTTGGCGCCTGTTGAATAGCTGCAGGGCAGCCAATCAACAAGCGTTTCACTTGTTTGCCCTTAGAAGACATCACAGCCATGCCTATTAATGGCATGGCTGTGATTGGCCAGTGCATCATGTGACCCAGACTATTTTTGGCGGCTGTAGAATAGATGCAGGGCAGCCAATCAACAAGCGTTTCACTCGTTTGCACTTAGAAGCCATCACAGCCATGCCTACTAATGGCATGGCTGTGAGTGGCTAGTGCATCATGTGACCCAGCCTCTATATGAGCTGGAGTCGCGTAGTGCTGCGTGTCACATCTTGTACTGGAGTAGGGAGAGGATGCTGCCGTCGCTGTGAGGGAGAGATTAGCGTTGTAATATCATCTCATCCTACATTAGAGACAGGTTCCTGGCGGTGCTGTGAGGGAAAGATTAGCATTCTAAAACCATCTGATACCGGAGTAGGTACAGGTTCCTGGTGCCATGAGGGAAACATTAGCATTCTAATATCATCTGATACTGAATTAGGTACAGGTTCCTGGCGCTGTGAGGGAAAGATTAGCATTTTAATATCATCTGTGAACTGGGGGGTTTAACTCAAGTGAGAGATGCGTTTTTTGTGTAGTGAGTCAATATCAGACAGGCGTTAAAAGTTAAGGGCCTGGTAGCCTATATTTATTCAAAAGGAAAAACAAAGCAAAAAGTCCATCCAGGAATCCCACACAGGGGTTCTAAACTTCATATAGCACTCAAAGAAAAACATACCGAGCCACCTAACTCTCTTGTCAGCAGTCACTTCCTGAACCAGCCTAATCCTGGCCTCAACAGGATCCTCCAGCCCCCTTTGGGTTACTCACTGTCACCGAGACTTTAGGATTTCCTTCAGCCCCCTTGGACTCTCTAGCCGCCTCGGCTCTCCTAGCCTCCCAGACCCTTCTTTGGTCTCCCAGGCTCTTGTAGCCGTCCCGACCTCCAAGTCCTTCAGGCACGGAGTCCTCCCTCACCAGGGATGTAGTCTCACACAGGGCCGACAGTGTTGCTGACAGGGGTCTGTCTTTTTGCAGCAGGTTGCTAACACTCAATCTCATTCCTCTCCTCTCTGCTCTCATCAGCCCCTCGTTATATTGGCTGCGTCCACCTGGGCACACAACCTGATGGCTGTCCACAAGACCCGGACACAGGGTTGGAGATCCTGTCCCACCCAAGACTCTTAGGGATCTCCAAACTACAGAGTCCCATCCGGACATAGCAAAATACAGAGAAAACTGGCAGAGCAGTTTTCTCCATTTAAAATCTGTACTCTGCAGTCTTGCAGTCAGTCGACATGCAAACTCTGTGTGACCTTTATTTCCATTTTCATAGGGAGAGGGACTCTCTCCCTTACACATCTCATACTGCAGTAGGGACAAGTTCCTGTCGGTACTGTGAGGGACAGATTATCATTCTAAAATCATCTCATAGTGGAGTAGAGAGAGGTTCCTGTAGGTGCTGTGAGGGACAGATTATCGTTCTAAAATCATCTCATAGTGGAGTATAGAGAGTTTCTTGTCAGTGCTGTGAGGGACAGATTATCGTTCTACAATCCTCTCATAGTGGAGTAGGGAGAGGTTCCTGTCAGTGCTGTGAGGGACAGATTATCGTTCTAAAATCATCTCATATTGGAGTAGGGAGAGGTTCCTGTCGGTGCTGTGAGGGACAGATTATCGTTCTAAAATCATCTCATGGTGGAGAAGGGAGAGGTTCCTGTCAGTGCTGTTAGGAACATATTATCATTCTAAAATCATCTCATACTGCATTAGGTACAGATTCCTGGCGCTGTGAGGGAAAGAATAGCGTTCTAATATCATCTCATACTGCAGTAGGGACAGGTTCCTGTCAGTGCTGTGAGGGACAGATTATCGTTCTAAAATCATCTCATAGTGGAGTAGAGAGAGGTTCCTGTTGGTGCTGTGAGGACATATTATCGTTCTAAAATCATCTCATAGTGGAATATGGAGAGGTTCCTGTCGGTGCTGTGAGGGACATATTATCGTTCTAAAATCATCTCATAGTGGAGTAGGGAGAGGTTCCAGTCGGTGCTGTGAGGGACAGATTATCGTTCTAAAATCATCTCATACTGGAGTAGCGCCTTGCCTGGTGCCTGTTCTGAATTTGGTAGTGCAGAAATTTCTAAAAAAACTACCCAGATATGTCAGAGCTGCTGCAGAAAGTGCGGGCCGTCTGTGCACACTTTCGGCATTCACACCCTGCTGCTGCTCGCCTGTCTGTGCTGCAGCGGAACTTCAGCCTTCCCGATCACCGCCTCCTATGCGACGAGCTCACAAGGTGGAACTCCAACTTGCACATCCTGGAGAGACTGTGTGAGCAGTAGCAGGCAATAGTGGAGTTTCAGCTGCAGCACGCACGGGTCAGTCACTCTGCGGAACAGCACCACTTCACCACCAATGAGTGGGCCTCCATGCGAGACCTGTGTACCATATTGCGGTGTTTCAAGTACTCCACCAACATGGCCAGTGCAGATGACGCTGTTCTCAGCATTACTATCCTACTTCTATGTCTCCTTGAAAAAACACTTTGGGCGATGATGGAAGAGGATGTGGCACAGGAGGAGGAGGAAGAGGGGTAATTTCCATGATTATCAGGCCAGTCATTCACAAGTGGCTCAGAGGGTGGGTTCCTGCACCAGCATAGGCCAGGTAAAAAATGTTCAAGCCAGGGCACAGTTCTGGAGGATGAGGAGGAGGAGGAGGAGGAACCGTGTTCACAGCAGGGTGGCACCCAATGCAGCTCATGTACATTACTGGAGCGTGGCCGGGGGATACGGAGGACACAGATGATACATCTCCCAAAGAGGACAGCTTGTATTTGCCTCTGGGCAGCCTGGCACACATGAGCGACTACATGCTGCAGTGCCTGCTCAATGACAGCCGAGTTGCCCACATTTTAACTTGCGCTGATTACTGGCTGGCCACCCTGCTGGATCCCCATTACAAGGACAGCGTGCCATCCTTAATTCCCTCACTGGAGTGTGATCAGAAGATGCGCGACTACCAGCGCATGCTGGTAGACGCGCTGCTGAGGGCATTCCCAAATGACACAGGGGGCTCAGTGGAAGCACAAGGCGAAGGCAGAGGAGGAGGAAGAGGTCGCCAACGCAGCTGTGGCACCGCCAGCACCTCAGAAGGCAGGGATAGCATGGCCAATATGTGGAAAAGCTTTGTCAGCAGCACGCCACAACAAACAGCACCACCAGTTGATAGGCAACGTCTTAGCAGGAGGCAGCATTTCAGCAACATGGTGGAACAGTATGTGTGCACACGCCCACACGTACTGACTGATGGGTCTGCCCCATTCAACTTCTGGGTCTCCAAATTGGGCACATGGCCTGAGCTTGCCCTTTATGCCTTGGAGGTGCTGGCCTGCCCTGCAGCCAGTGTATTGTCTGAACGTGTTTGTTTAGCATGGCAGGGTGCGTTATCACAGACAAGCGCAGCCGCCTGTCCACAGCCAATGTGGACAAGCTAATGTTTATTAGAATGAACCAGGCATGGATCCCACAAGACTTGTCTGCACCTTGTGCAGAATATACATTTAGACCGGCCTCACACAGTCATTGGTATACTTTTATTTATTTATTTTTTTACTATGTCTCAATATTTTGGGGGCTACCCCAATTATGAAAAAAAACAAACAAAAAACAGTGTTGGCTACCCCCTCCTCCACTGCCACTTCCACCTACACCGCCACAGTCGCCGCCTCCTCAACCTCCTACTTCACATCCACCTCCATCCACCTCCTCCTCCATTTTAAATTTATTTTATGTGATTTTAACCACTTAAGGACCGGAAGGATTTCCAGCTTTAGGACCGGAGCCCTTTTTGCGATTCGGCGCTGCGTCGCTTTAACTGACAATTGCGCGGTCGTGCGACGTTGCTGGCGCGTTAACAGTCAATTTCGCTGCGTCGCGGCTTAGCGTTTTTCCCGAGGCCAGGATTTCGACCTTTAGGAAGGCCAGGAATTCACCAATTTTAGTGTATTTTATTTAAATTTTACCTCCTCCTCCACCTACCTCCACCTACACTTCATCCTCCAACTCCTCCGCCGCTGACACCGCCACATCCACCTTCACCGTCACCTCCTCCCCCATCGGTTGTGACAAAAAACAAACAAAAAAAAGTATTAACCCCATCGGGGGTTTTATAACTCTGTATCATTTTTTTATTTATTTATTTTCATATGGTTACTGACACACTCCGGCCAGA
>BLSH010252324.1:130719-146574 GCA_018402905.1 Glandirana rugosa | reverse complement strand
CCCCCCTGCCCCAAAGCACCCATACTCCCCATGTTGAGGGCATGTAGCCTGGTATGGTTCAGGAGGGGGTGGCACTCGCTCATCCTCCCTATCCTGGCCAGCCAGGTTCCACACTGGCTGCACACTGGGTCTGGTTTAGATTTTAGGGGGGACCCCACATCAAATTTGTTTAAAATTTTGGCGTGGAATTCCCCTTAAAATGCAAACCAGACCCGAAGGGCCTGGTATGGACTGAGGGGGGACCCCACGCAAATTTTTTCATTGACTTTTCTGTATATTGCCGGGAGCCGGCAATAGATTACAGCCGCAATAATAAATTACAATTTTTCCTTCACAAATGTCATTTTGCTCTGGCTATGTTCTAAACATCACAGAGATGCACACAGGCAGACTAAGGGACCCCCCAAGCAAATTATTTAAAGGAATATTTCATTTTTATTGATTCACTTTAAGCATTATTAAAATCACTGCTCCTGAAAAAACTATCGATTTAAAAACTTCTTTTTGCATTGATACATGTCCCTTAGGGCAGGACCCGGGTCCCCCATACACTTTTTAGGGCAATAACTTGCATATAAATGAGCACTTTTGATTTTTTATGTTTGGGTCCCATAGACTTTAACGGTGTTCGAATGTTCACATAAATTTTTTGCCTGTTCGCATGTTCTGGTGCGAAACCTAAACCTAAACAAGTAACACTTAAAGAGTATGTTGAAGAGAACATAATGGAGTGCTTCATCTAGCCATCTACCTCTCCAGCTATGGAGGATATCTTTTTATTTTTTTTTCTTAATGCCCTAAACAAGGTCAGCATTAAAAACATGACCAACTGCCTCTGTTTCTCAAACTATTCCAGAATCCCTGATCTTCATAGTTTTTAACTAAATTTGATTCACTTGGTGGTTACAACCCAATCAGGCTCTGAGAGGGATATAAAATGCTGGGCTGGGTATTTCACATATTTTGGGATGCTCTCCAGGCTTTGTAAAGTGCTTCTCAACATTTTCTGATTGGCATCTTCAAAAACTTTACTGAAGTCATCATGGTTGTCTACTTAGATGACATTAACTTTTTATCCTTGAACGAACAAGAGAACAATATACAGAAAGTCTGCCTCTGTACTCATTGCCTATATGACAAAACTAAAAAAATGCTAATTTTTAGATGGTCCACCATCTCATTCCATAGGCTAATCATCTCCCCCAAAAGGGTTTCCATGGATCATAAAAAGGTTTTGGTGGTTTTGATCCAATTTCTTCCTCTTTTGCGCCCTCTGACCAGGCTCACTAGCTCACACATTTGTTTTTCCTGGTCACCTGATGCTGAGTCCCTTTTTGATAAACTAACGTCTATGTTCACTGATGCCCCAATCAAGCATCCATACCTTTTATCCTGGAGGTTGATTCTTGTCCCAACATTCTGTCTTTAAGGCTCACTTGTATCCAGTAGTTTTCTTTTCTTGCAAAATAGGTCCTACCGAGAGAAACATTGGTGACAGGGAGTTACTCACCAAAGAGATACTTGAAGAGGGGCACTATCCATTGGAAGAAGCTGCCTATCCAATCCTTATCACGACTGCTAATAAACAATCTTGTGCAATGGGGAATTCTTCACCCCCTGTCAGTCCCTATATGCCCCGGGACCATGTTGGCAATTGATTTCATTGTAAAATATCTGACATGTCAAGGGCATAATTCCACTTTGTTGGTGGTGGATCATCTCACTAAAATGGTGCACTTTCTTCCACTGAAAGGTACCACTTTAACTCCAGCCACTTCCAACATCTTCATTAAAGTGATTGTGAGACTCCACTGGGTACCAAGCACCATTGCCCCCCAAATTGGGGCAGGAAATTGAATATTAAATACTCTCTGCCATCTGGCTACCACGTTCAAACAAATGGTCAAACGAAGAGCAGTGGTTAGGCTCTTGATTGTGCTCATTCCCCCTATGTTTCACATCTCTTGAAACACCTAACTTTAGACTCCTTTTCTCGCACATCTTCTTTCTATTCTTGTGGACAGTGCCAAAGAGTTTGAGATTGAAGCCATTCTGGATTCTAGATGAGCCACAGAGAAACTTCAGAACCTAGTCGAATGGACATGGTTTGGCACTGAAGACAGCTATTGGGAACCTGCAAACCATGTTCATGCACCTAGACTGACCAGAGGGTTGTATCATATACTGGGGCATCCAGTGGCTGCCTGTGGGAGGGTATAAGTATAAAGTAACAGTTCTTTAAGGCTCATTTCCAAATGTGTTAAACTTGCTTGTTGCAGCTCTGCGCAGCTCTGTTCAGGTATTGCTAATTTCCAGCCTTCTTTCAGCTCTCACTTTGCCTTATACAACAGTCTGTGACTTTCCTTGCAGCACAGTCCTAGTTTTTGGACTTGTTTCAGCACACACTAATGGCATAGGGAGCACCCTGGAAGGTTTATAAGAACCAAACTTAGATTAGGCTGGTACTGTGTCTTTTCCCAGCTACCCTTAAGCAAAAGATACAATACTGAGGCCTGTTACCTGTTGTCACTTATCCAGATTGCCTGACTATTCTCTCCTCTTCTGCCCTTTTCATTGCTAACCAGATTCACTTACTAATCCGTGCTTGCTCCCTGCCAAGACCCCTGCCCTGCCTGACTTTGATTACTCTCTTTTCTCCAGTTTACTTCTTGCTTGTTGCTGACTCAAGGTGCCTGAATACTTTCAGGTCATGGTCTGGTACCAGTTGCACAAAGAACTACTATGGTTTCTGGCCTATCTTACCATCAGGATTGATCATTAATAGCAACTGTTCCAAAATCCACACGCATTTAATAGCTCTGAAGAAGACAAGGCCTCTGAATTTGCTAAAGCCATCTTGTTTATCTTTGTTATTTTGCATATCATTATTTGCTCATAGACTTGGATACTCTTCAGATGCACATCAACGTGTAACCCATTATTGACATGTTTGTAAATCCTGACACTTATCTGCTCAAGACCCACCTTACCAATTATTAAAAAAACACCTTTGTCTGTGTGAGGGAAGGGGGTGAAACATTGGTCCTGCCTGATATGAACCAAAATTGTGGTTCATGACTAAATTAAGAAATCTTTTCAACCTTCTTCCTTCTCAATGCTTTCTGTAACCATTCAAATTATGTCATTATCCATTGTCACCTGGTTAAAACTAATAGATCTATAGTTAAATATGAATAACAATGGGATGGGGTTTGTGTTCGGATCAACCGTATGTTCGATCCGAACATCCCCTTCGCTAGTTCGGGTTTCCCCGAACATTATGGGGCCTTCGTGGCAACTTTGCGTGCCCCATAATGTTTTAAAATGGCCTGACCTGCATGCTTTGGCCAATCAGCATGCGGCCTGCTATGAGAGCTTTGATTGGCATCCTGCCTTTAGCCAATCACTGCACAGCAGTCTCAATCCACACCCCACACTATATAAAGCCGCTCGTACAGCAGCTTTATGATAGTGTGTGTCGGCGCTGCTTGTAGTTAGAGCGTAGGTTCCTGTATCAGGCAGTTTAGATAGCTAGCTTAACCGCTTGCCGACCGCTGATCGGCATTTGACGGCGACAAGGTGGCTCTATTGCGCGAATCGCTGTCATATGACGGCGGCTGCGAGATCGAGCCCAGTGAGCGCGTTCCGCTGGCCACCCGCGATGGCCCCCCCCCCACCCGGAGTGAAAGAACAGAGGTCCGTGTAAGTAAACACGGACCTCCGTTCTGTGAGGGGGAAGGACTGTGATCACAGCCTTCCACTACATGGAGGCTGTGATCACTTCCCTTCCCCAGCTAGGGCAGCCCACACACAGTTAGAACACGCCCAGGGAACACAGTTAACCCTTAGAGCGCCCCTGCAGGTTAACCCCTTCACTGCCAATGGCATTTACACAGTAATCAGTGCATTTTTATAGCACTGATCGCTGTATAAATGCCAATGGTCCAAAAAAAGTGTCAAAATGTTCCGACATGTCCGCTGAAATATCGCAGTGCCACTAAAAATCGCAGATCGCCGCCATTACTAGTAAAAAAAAAAAATAAAAATAAAAACCCCAGAAATTAATTCTCATCATCTGTAAACGCGACCACTTTTGCGCAAGCCAATCAATAAACGCTGATTGCGATTTTTTTTATCACAAATAAGAGGAAGAATATAAATCGGCCAAAACCGATGAAAAAAAATGTTTTTTATATTCTTTTTTTGGATTTGTATTTTAGCAAAAAGTAAGAAATTTGGGTTTTTTGCAAAATTGTCATTCTCTTCTTTTGTTTATAGCGGCGATCAGAAATGATGCAGCAGTGATCAAATACCACCAAAAGAAAGCTCTATTTGTGGGAAAAAAAGGACGCAAATTTCGTTTGGGTACAATGTCGCACGACCGCGCAATTTTCAGTTAAAGCGACGCAGTGTCGAATCGCACAAAGGGCTCTGGTCCTAAAGGGGGAAATCCTTCCGGGGCTGAAGTGGTTAAAAAAAACTGTAAAAAACAGACAAACATCACAGAAAATAGATAGCTAACTAGATAGATAGTTAGATATCTAAATATATATCTGTCAGTTAGTGCAGACAGGTTAGTGTAGGGAGGGAAAAAAAAATCTATATATATACTGTCTAGTATATATATATATATATATATATATACGCACAGGTCTGCTATATATCAGTGTACACTGTACATACGGTATATAGTCCACTTCACGTCATGTATAAAAATATATACAGCCTGGTGTATATATATATATATATATATATACATATATATATATATATATATATATTTATACACACACACACAGTGTGCTATATATCAGTAGCTGAGCAGAGAGAGAAAGGAACCGCTCCAGGTGCATGAAACAAAATTTGTTCCCAATCAGGTAGGTGCTGGTCTGAAGTCCGCTGTCCAAGGCAATTGTAGAGATGAAGAAGAGGACCGCACTCAATCAAGGTGGGAACATATTGTAGCTTATTGTGAACCAGCAGTGAAACAACAAGTCAGGCAGACAAAGTACAGACCGTGGGAAGGTTGACGTGTTTCACGGAACGAAAATCCACTTAATCATAACCCTATATGATTAAGCGGATTTTCGTTCCGTGAAACGCGTCAACCTTTCCATGGTCTGTACTTTGTCTGCCTGACTTGTTGTTTCACTGCTGGTTCACAATAAACTACAATATGTTCCCACCATGATTGAGTGTGGTCCTCTTCTTCATCTCTACAATTGCTATATATCAGTGTACATTGTACATACTGTATATAGTCTACTTGACGTGATATATATATATATATATATATATATATATACACACACACACACAGCGTATTGAGCGTGCACTATATATCGGTGCATTCGGGGGTGTACGGTATATAGTACAGTGTAGTGTGGTGCAAAAAAAAAACATCATGTCAGGCAGGCCTCAAAGGAGAGGCAGACGCTCCCAGGCCACTAAAAGAGGGCAAGCAGCCTCTGTGTCTTCAGTGAAAAGTGGTGGTGGCAGACGTGGTGCATCCTCTGCAGGCGGGTCACACTTGTCCTTTTTTTCTGCTGTTGGACGTGCTATTGAGCCACAACATGCAGAAGAGTTGGTGGAGTGGATAACAAAGCCATCCTCATCCTTCTCATCCTCTGTCACCCAGGCTCGTACAAGTTTGCCTTCCAACGCATCTGGCAAATCGGCCTATTCCACTGGAATTCTTGTCCACAGTTTCTCCTTCTGTAGCCCCACCATCATTCACGGAGGAGTCATCTGAGTTGTTCAACCATAGTGTCGGTTACATGCTCATGGAGGATGCGCAGCAGTTTGAAGGCTCCAATGTTGGTTCCCAGGTTGAGGAAGGGAGTAGCATGAGCCTAGCGATGAGACAGGGATGCCACAAAAGGACTAGAAACTAGCAGTCATGTTCCCCCAGCTGCAGCATACTGCCAAGTTTGCTCCAGTGACGAGGAGGGAGGGGATGATGAGGACACGGACCGTACTTGGGTGCCTGAGAGAAGAGAGGAGGAAAGTGAGGAGGAGGAGGCCCAACTCCCAAAAGGCAGGATGTCCTCCAGGGGCCAGCTTAAGGGCAGCCACCCAATTGCATCAACCCACAGAGCTCCACAGGTGCAGGGCGCTGCTCCACAGGTGCAGGGCTCTGCTGCCTCCCCGCTGACTTCCAAAATTTCTTTGGTGTGGGCATTTTTCAGCACATGTGCAGTAGATCGCACCGTTGCCATTTGCAATCTATGTCTGAAGCATGTCAAGCGCGGCCAGGACTCCAGCCGCTTGGGCACTACTTGACAAGACATATGACGACCAGCCATGCAGTCCGTTGGCAAGAGTACCTGAAGAACCCACACCAGAAAACAAGATGGACTCCTCCTTGCTTTTCATCTGGGATCTCAACCCCTACTATACCTGCAGTCCTCTCCAAAACCTGCACTGAGAGGAATGAAGGTGTAGCAATGCATGCCACAAGTACTTGCAGCCAGCAATCTGCTAGCAGTACACCACCAGGTGAATTCAGCAGGCAAATATCACTACCCCAGTAGCCGAACCATAAAAAGAAATACAGTCCCAGCCATCCACATGCTCAGCGTCTTAGTGCTAGCTTGGCAAAATTGCTAGCACTCCAACTGCTGCCTTTTCAGCTGGTAGACTCTGTGCCCTTTCATGAGTTTGTGCAATGTGCTGCCCCACAGTGGCATGTTCCCAAAAGAGATTTCTTTTCACGTAAGGCCATTCCAGCTCTCTACCGTCATGTGGAAGGCAATGTTTTGGCCTCATTGAACAGTGCGGTTAGCAACGTTCATATTACTGCTGACTCATGGTCCAGCAGGCACAGTCAGGGACATTACCTTTCCTTCACGGCGCACTGGGTAACTCTCCTGGCAGCTGGACAGGATGCAGTACAGGGTTCAGTTTTGGAAATAGTTCCACCACCATGCCTCCAAAAAGTTGGTGGTGATTTTTCCACATCCGCCTCCTCCTCCACCCCCCCTCTTCTTCTACCTCTGTGGTCTCTTCTGCAGAATTGTCCTCTGAACCTGCAGTGCTCCCTAAGCGTTCAAGGGACTATGCAAGCAGTCAGGCTAAAAGATGCCATGCGGTGCTTGAGTTAGTCTGTCATCGGGACAGGAGCCACACTGGGGAAGAGATTCTTTCAGCTCTGTGGGGGCAGGCTCAGAGGTGGTTGACGCCATGGCAGCTTGAGCCAGGAATGGTTGTATGCGACAATGGCACCAACCTTCTCTCTGCCCTCCGACATGGACAATTGACACATGTTCCATGCTTGGCACACGTCTTGAATTTGGTGGTTCAGCATTTCTTGACCAGGTACCCAGGCTTACCAGATATACTGAGGCAGGCCAGGAAAGTCTGTGGTCATTTCCACCGGTCATAAAATGCCAGTGCTCGGCTGGCTGACATCCAGCGGGAATTCAACCTGCCCAACAACCGCCTCATTTGTGACATGCCCACCAGGTGGAACTGAACATTGGCAATGCTGCAGTGACTCCATGCACAGCAGAGGGCCATCAATGAGTACCTCTGTGAGCATGGCACCAGGACAGACTCAGGGGAGCTTGGCTTTCTTTCGCCACGTCAGTGGCTAATGATCAAGGATGCATGCACTGTCCTGTCACCATTTGAGGAGGCCACAAGGATGGTGAGCAGAGACAATGCATGCATCAGTGACACTGTCCCACTAATATTCGTTCTGGAGCACACGCTTCGTGGAATCATGGACAGTGCACTTGAGGCAGAACAGAGGGAGGAAGAGGAGGACTTCCTTTCCTCTCAAGGCCCCCTTTATGCAGAGAGCATTCCTGCAGAGCCACCAAACACACAGGAGGAGGAGGAAGAGGAGGAGGAGGAGGATTGTGTCAGCATGGATGTGGAGTATAATAGGCAGCAGTCTTCAAGGGATCATGGCTTTCAGGCCCCAGAAACCCAAGGAGTTGTACGTGGCTGGGAGGAGGGAGTTCCTGATAATGTCATCCTCAGTGACCCAGAGGACACTCATGCCTCCTCAAACTTATGCTGCATGGGCTCTCTGATTCTGAAAAGCCTGCGAAAAGACCCTAGGATTCGTGGTATCAAGGAGAGGGATCATTGCTGGATGGCAACCCTTCTTGATCCATGTTACAAGGGTAAAATTGCAGAACTCATCCTGCCTGCGCAGGGGGTGCAGAGGATGAAACATCTTCAGGATACCTTGAAGAAATGTTTGTGCAATGCCTTTCCAGACCCTGGGAGTTTACCATGTCCTGCTGCTGGCCCTGGACAACATGTTTCTGATGCTTCAGTCGTTCAGAGGCAGAGTGGTGGAGAAGGTGACCGGCTGAGTGATGCCTTTAAAAAAATTTTCAGTCCTCAGCACCCCGGCCTGATAGGTTCAAGCAACCATCGTCAGCGTCTGCATTATATGGTGCAGGAATATATAGGGGCAAGATCAGAGTTGGAGATCTTTCCAACTGAGTATCCATTTAGTTACTGGGTCTTGAGGATGGACCATTGGCCGAACTTGCTCAATATGCAATTGAGCTACTGGCCTGTCTTGCATCCAGCGTGCTCTCTGAATGGACATTTAGTGCTGCTGGAGGGTTCGTAACTGATCAAAGAGTGCGCCTGTCCACAGACTCGGTTAATAAGCTCACATTTATAAAAATTAATCAGTCCTGGATCAGCAGCTATCAAGCCCCTGATGCTGATGCAACTGATTCAATTTGCTAGGGATCTGGGATCCCTTGAAGACTGCCACTGCTCCTATTCCTCCTGTCCATAATCTAAAACTATATGTTGTATTTAGGGCATCACCAACACCCAAGGCCCAATTTTGCTGCACCTGATTTACAGGGGCATGCCATAACAATTTTTAAACTAATTGACAACTTCAGGCCCAGTTCCTCCATCCAACAAGACTAACTGCAAGGGGTTACAGTGCTCTGGCACCACCAACACACAAGGCCCAATATTTGGCCACCTGTTTGACTGGTGGCTTTCGTCACAATTTTTAAACGAATTGACAACTTAAGGCCCAGTTCCTCAATCCAACAAGAGTAACTGCAAGGGGTTACAGTGCAGGCTCAGATAAGGGTCTGCTTTGGATTTTAGGGGGACCCCCACATCAATTTTTTTTTAATTTGGCGCGGGGTTCCCCTTAATATCCCACGCACTTTTTTTCAGTGATTTTTTGTATATTGTCGGAAACCGGCAATACATTACAGCCACGATTTTAAATGACAATTTTTCCTATGGAAATGTCATTTTGCTCTGGCTATGTTCTACACCTCACAGAGATGTGCCCTTTTACACACAGACTAAGGGCACCCCCCCCCCCCCCCAGGCACAATATTTAAAGGAATTTTTCTTTTTTTTTTCACTTTAAGCATTATTAAAATCACTGCTCCTGAAAAAAAATTTTTTTTTTCATTGACACATGTCCCCTAGGGCAGGACCCGGGTCCCCATACACTTTTTGGGGCAATAACATTGCATATAAGCCTTTAAAATGAGCACTTTTCATTTTTCATGTTTGCGTCCCATAGACTTTAATGGTGTTCGGATGTTCGCCCTGAACTTTTTGTCTGTTCGCATGTTCTGGTGCGAACCGAACCGGAGGGTGTTTGGCTCATCCCTAATTAATAATGAACTGCTATGAAATTCAACGACACATTTACAGATAAGTACAGAAACTGTCATGTGTCTAAGCTCTTCTAATAACTTATCCAGGCAGCATTGGTTTTATATAAATAATTGCAAAGATAATGCATGTATAGTACATGTTTTGTGCAGGACTGCAATTAAATCCAGGTTGCATACAGAAAGATTAGCTCCTTGTTATTTAGGAATGGCACATGGTTTTTGATTAAGATGAAGCAAGCAAATCCAAGCTTTTCATTCCCTATTTTGGTTTAACACAGGTGTTATTCAGAGCTGGCCTCAGTTGCACAGGGCACAATGATTAATACATAAGGGATCACTGCCAGTGTCCGTGTCATGATCCTGGTGGTGGAGTTTGACTTATGGAGGGAACAACCGCTCTTGCGTACCCGATTCAGGGACCCCTGGTAGAGTAGACAGGAAGTCCCGGAGTGCGGGATGGCATGAGGGCTAGATGGTCACTGGTGGTGATGTGAAGCTCCAGAGGGTTGTGCAGATCAGAAGGATGGTCGTACAGGCTGGGTTGGCAACTGGCAGGCTGTGCGGTACCAAGGGGTCAGACAAGAGAGTGGTCATGTCCAAGCAAAGTTCTTTAACAGACTGGTAGCAGAAGCACAGAGGGGTCAGACAATCAGATGGTCGTGGATAGCCGGGGTCGGTGCACGTGGATAAACAGAAGGTCAGGTCAAGCCGGATCGGATCAGAGAAACAGGTAGCAACACAGGAACAGGATATAGGAACAGAGCTGGGGCTCACAGGTACTCAGAAGCTGTAGAATGGACAGCACTTGCTGACAGGTGCAGAGGGTTCAAATAACACCATTTGACGCCGTTTCCGGCACTTGCACAGGCACATGCAAATGCGCATAGGCGCTAAAAGTCCGGAAAATACAGATTTTCTTCTAACACTGGCTCCCCAAGGGGCAGCCTCCGGATGCCCAGCTTGGCCAGCTTGGCCGGATTGCTGTCTTTGAAGGCTTGGATACAGTCATCCGCATGGAGATTGGCTTCGGGCACCCAAGAGCTTTCCTCTGGGCCATAACCCTTCCACTTTACGAGACACTGGATCCTACCATCCCTCTTCCTGCAGTAGAGTATTGACTTGACCTCAAATTCCTCTTCACCATCGATCAGGACAGGGGCAGGGGGAGCGCTAGCTCTATTGGAGAAGTGATCCAGGGTCATCGGCTTCAATAATGAAACATGGAACACCGGGTGTATCCGCAGGGAAGGAGGAAGTTCCAACTCATAGGAGACCTGGTTGATCTTTCTCTTTACATAGAAGGGGCCAATGAAACACGAACCCAACTTTTTGGATGGACAAGACAATCTCAGGATCTTTGTATACAGCCAAGTCTTGTCGCCAGGTTGCAGGTCGAGTTCACCGCGTTTCTTTTTATCGAAAGCGGCCTTGCTCAGCTCTTGTGTTTTAGTAAGTGTCTCTTGCAGCAGCTTCCAGCTGGTTCGGAAGAACTGGGAAGACTCCTGTACTGCTGGTACCACAGTTTTGCCTGCTAAGCTAGGAAGCACCGTGGGGTGGAAGCCGTAGTTGGCCCAGAAGGGTGATTGCTTTGTTGAGGAGTGCACTGAATTATTATAGGTGAACTTTGCCAGAGGTAATAACGTGCACCAATCATCTTGGGAGTAGGACGAGAAACAGTGGAGGTACTGTTCTAGCATTTGGTTTGTCCTCTCGGTCTGGCCATTAGTTTGCAGGTGGTAGGCCGTCGAGAAAGAGAGATCGATTTCCAGGGCAGAACAGAGGGCTCTCCAAAGGCGCGAGGTGAACTGAAATCCTCCTTCAGACATATCTTGATGAAAATCTCTGAGGTCTCTTTCGCAGTGGGGGTGCCCTTCATTGGGAGAAAATGAGCCATTTAAGTCAGTTGATCCACGACTATGAAGATTGTGGTATGCCCGTTAGCTGGGGGCAGCTCCACTATAAAGTCCTTTGTGATCTTGGTCAAGGCTGCTCGGGGATAGGAAGGGGTTTCAACAGCCCCCAAGCCTTGGCTTTGTCTGTTTTGTTCCTGGCACATGTAGGGCAGGAGCGAATGTAGGCCTGACAGTCCTCAGGAAGTAATGGCCACCAAAAAAAGCATAGCACAAGTTCTGTGGTTTTCCACGTGCCAAAGTGCCCGGCTAATTTGAGGTCGTGGCAAAGTTTCAAGACGGCCGGGTGCAGTTCCTTGGGCACAAAAATTTGGTTCTTGTGCTACCAGAGACCATCCTTCCAGGTCAGCCCTTGGCTAGGTGATCCAGAAGAGTAAGCTGAAGTTCTCTGAATCTGGGAGAGTAGGTCGTCCTGAGTGAGCAAGAAATTTCTAGGCTGTAAGATGGTGTCAGGAGAGGCAGATGCTCCAGGTACAGAAAACATACAGGATAGGGCATCGGGTTTGGTATTCTTTTACCCAGGCCTGTATGTCAAATGGAATTGGAATCTAGAGAAAAAGAGCACCCAGCGGGCCTGATGGGGTTTGAGCCTCTTGGCCATCCTGAGGTACTCTAGATTCTTATGATCCATATAGATCAGGATGGGGTGCTCCTTTCAGTAGGTAGCGCCATTCCTTCAGAGCAGCCTTGATGGCCAGCAACTCCCTGTCCCCCAAATCATAGTTCTTTTCCAGAGCTGAGAGCTTGTGGGAGAAGAAGGCTAAGGGGTGAAGGAGTGCCTTCGTTCCCTGTCTTTGGGAGAGAACAGCTCCCACGGTCGTCTCGGAGGCGTCAACATCCAGGACGTAGGGCAGAGTGGCGCCTGGATGTTTAAGGATGGGTGCTGTTGTGAAGAGCATTTTGCGCCTCAGAAGACCACTGGAACCGCTGACCCTGCTTTGTAAGTTGGGTGATGGGGGCGATGATGGCTGAGAATCCCCTGATAAATCTCCTGTAGAAGTTAGAGAACCCTACAAAGCGTTGGACCCCTTTGTTATCCACGGGTGCTGGCCAGTGTAGAATAGCTGCGACCTTCTGGGGGTCCATTGTAACTCCAGTAACCGACAGGATCAGTCCAAGGAATGGGATACTGGAGCGCTCAAAGGTGCATTTTTCTGCCTTGGCGTATAACCTGTGTTGCCGCAACTGGCTGAGAACACAGTGGACATGTTGGCGGTGCTCTTGCAGGGAGGATGAAAAAATTAGGATATCATTGAGATAGATGATAACAAAGAGGTCCAGGTAATCTCGAAAGACGTCATTGACCAGGTGCTGAAATGTGGCTGGGGCATTGCAGAGTCTGAAGGGCATGACGAGGTACTCGTAGTGGCCAAAACGAGTCCGGAATGCTGTTTTCCAATCGTCGCCCTCTCGGATGCAGATCAGGTTATAAGCCCCTCGGAGATCCAGCTTGGTGAACACGGTGGCCGACCCTAGATTTGATGGCCGTTCCATTGGCCAGTCGAATAGTCATTTTATGCGCCTTGGGGCGCAGGGGCATCTGGTGTAGCGTGGCAAAGGTCTGGTCCACGAAAACAACTACACACCCCTGAGTCTATAATAGCTGGTACTTGGACGCTCCCTCCGGGCAACTGCAAAGAGACAAGGAGAGTAAGGTGAGAGGCATTATTACTGACAGGGGTTGTATCCTGGTTATCCCAGTGGTGCCACTTACCGGCTTTGGCGGGACAGGTACTCACCATGTGTCTGGGTTCCCCACAGTAAAGGCACAGCACACGGCGCCACTGTCTCTCTTCTGGGGTGAGAGACGGGCGTAGGAGGCAAATCTGCATCGGCTCAGATGAGTCTGCTGGTGCGGCTGGGGCAGGTGCAAGGGAAGTGTGACTGGGGACCAGGGGCATCATTCAAGTCAGGCGTTGGACAGCAGGTGTTCCTGCAGATTGTTCAGCCTGGCATTCCCGGAGCCTCCAGTCTATTTGAATGGCTAGATTTATCAGAGCGTCCAGGGTCGCAGGCACCCGACACGGGCAAGCTCATCCTTTAAGGGCTCTGACAGTCCCAGACGAAATTGGTAGCAGAGTGCTGCGTCATTCCACGCTGTGTCGGCACTCCAGCGCCTGAACTCCGCTACATAGTCTTCAGTGGTGCACCGGCCCTGCTGCAGGGCATGCAGGGTGGACTCGGCTGTGGCTGCAAGGTGGGGATCCTGGTATAGCTTGGCCATGGCATCAAAGAAGGTACTCAGGGTTGCGACTTCAGGCGCTCTTTGTTCCCAGAGCCGATGGGCCCAGGTCTGAGGTTCACCTTGTAGCAGAGAAATCACCAGACCCACTTTGGTGGCTTCCAATGAGAAGGTGCGAGGCTGCAGACCGAAGTAAAGCTCGCAATCGCTGCAAAAAGCCCTGAACTGTCTTCGGTCCCCTGCAAACTTGTCGGGCAAGGGTACCTTAGGCTCAGATGGCAGTGCCAAGATGGTGCGGGCTGCTGCAGCTCTGCCTCCCGAAGCAGAGGGGGTGGAGAGCTCACGTACTTGCTCCTCCAGCTGAGTGTAGCCATCTTGCAGGTTCTTCACGGCTTGCGTGAGCCCACAGCTCATCCATAGCAGAGGATGTTCCCTGAGCAGACTCGGACATGGATGTCCATTACTGTCACGATCCTGGTGGTGGAGTCTGACTTACGCAGGGAACAACCGCTCTTGCGTACCCGATTCAGGGAACCCTGGTAGAGTAGACAGGAAGTCCCGGAGTGTGGGATGGTATGAGGGCTGGATGGTCACTGGTGGTGATGTGAAGCTCCAGAGGGTCGTGCAGATCAGAAGGATGGTCATACTGGCTGGGTCGGCAACTGGTGGGCTCTGCGGTACCAAGGGGTCAGGCAAGAGAGTGGTCAAGTCCAAGCAAAGTTTGTTAACAGACTGGCAGCAGTAGTACAGAGGGGTCAGACAATCAGATGGTTGTGGATAGTCGGTGCAGGTGGATAAACAGCAGGTCAGGTCAAGCCGAATTGGATCAGAGAAACAGGTAGCAACACAGGAACAGGATACAGGAACAGAGCTAGGGCTCACAGGTACTCAGACACTGTAGAACGGACAGCACTTGCTGACAGGTGCAGAGGGTTTAAATAGCACCATTTGGCGCCGTTTCCGGCGCGTGCGTGTGCACAAGAGAGCGCATAGGCGCTAAAAGTCCAGAAAATACCGATTTTCTCCTAACAGTCCGACTTCCACTTAAGCTGGATACATACTATACAATTTTCTGAATTTTTTCCTTCAGATTTACCAAAACCATATAATATGAGGTCAAACCTTACGAGTTTAAATTTGTATGCAATCAGGCAGGCCCTTGCACTACAAGTTTTGGTTAATCTAAAGGAAATCAGACAACAAAAGTTGTATAGTGTGTATGGGGTCTTATGCTGTAACAGATAATTATCACTCAGAGTTCCATAGCCAGGCTGCTATGTACTGCAAAGCTGCCAGGAGGGATTCAGGATTGGGGACACCAACATCCTCCACACCACATACACCTTGGACCTTAGTTTGTAGACTATGCTCACTTTTGTATTATTATTAGACAAGATTTATATAGCGCCAACAGTTTACTCAGTGCTTTACAATATAAAAAAGGTGACAGTACAGTTACAATTAGAGTTGAGCGAACCTCTGGAAGTTCGGGTTCTGCTGGTCCGTCCGAACTTCGGGACAAAGTCCGCGTCCGGACGGAACCCGAACGATCGCATGGACAACGAACCCCATTGAAATCAATGGGGACCCGAACTTTTAGGCACAAAAATGGCTGTAACAAAGTACTGGAAAGCCCTAGAGGGCTGCAAAAGGAAGTAAAATGGGGGTAAGGGTAGGGCAAGTGCCCTACAAAAAAATGGGGACAAGGAAATAGCTTTAAATATTTTTTAAAAAAATAAAAACATAAAAAAAGCAAAAATGGAGGTGAATGTGGATCATCTTCAAACTGTGTCTGAAAAGTATTAATTAACGGTAGAAAACGAAAAAAATACAAAAATAAAAAAATTTTTTATAAATTTCGATAAAGGAACAGGGGTAAAAAAACATCCCGTGAACGGGATGGGAATGGGGGTAAAATGAAGGAAAACGTCGGGAGATCCCGAAAGGTCATGAAACAATGTCGGTAAAAACACGGATTTTCAAGCCCAGGGGTAACTAAAGTTACCCCAAGCAACAGGTACGCTAGCAAGCCCAAGGCAGGCCTGCGCCTGAAACAGGGCTTCAAGCCTGCCTGGTCGTCTTGGGCTTGAAGGTCTCCAAGCGAGTTGAGATTAACATTGACATGACAGTGGAAAAA
>BLSH010252324.1:111975-123906 GCA_018402905.1 Glandirana rugosa | reverse complement strand
CAGTGTTGTATATCAGTGCCACCTCTCAGTACCCGTCAGTGCTGCTTATCAGTGCCGCCTAACAGTGCTCATCATCGCTGCATATAAGTGCCTCATCATCAGTGCCACCTCATCAGTGTCGCCTCATCAGTGCCAATCAGTACTGCCACATCAGTGCCCGTCAGTGTAGCCTCATCAGTGCCCACCAGTGATGGAGAAAATTTACTTATTTACAACGTTTTGTGACAAAAATAGAGAATTTTTTTTTTTCAAAATTTTCGGTCTTTTTTTATTTGTAGCGCAAAAAATAAAAACCGCAGGGGTGATCAAATACCACCAAAAGAAAGCTCTATTTGTGGGAACAAAATTATAAAAAATCTGTTTGGGTACAGCGTCGCACAACCGCGCAATTGTCATTCAAAGCGCAACAGCACTGAAAACTGAAAATTGGTCTGGTAGTAAAGTGTTCTAAGTGCATAGTATTGAAGTGGTTAAAGAAGTGGTGCTACATCTATGCTGATATGTCAATTAGTAAGTTAGTAAGGCGAGAGGAGACTGAAGGAGTGAGGTGAGGAGTAGAGAGATAGATTTGGATGTCATCAGCATACAGATGGTATTGGAAGCCGTGGTTGGTTTATCAAGTGACCAAGGGAGGAGGTGTAGATAGAGAAGGGAGGGGTCTAAGAACAGAGCCTTGGGGGACCCCTACAAAAAGAGGAAGTGGAGACAGAGTTGTAGGTAACACTGAAGGAAGCTGTGATAGGTAGGAGGAGAACCAGAATAGAGCAGAGTCTTGGAGGCGAAGTGAGTTGAGTTTATTGAGAATGAATGGGTGGTCAACTGTATCAAAGGCCACAGAGAGGTCTAGTAGTAAGAATATGGAGTAGTGGCAATTGGTTTTAGCAGTTAGTAAATCGTTAGTGGGTTTTAGTAGAGTAGTTACTGTGGAGTGTTGTGAGCAAAAGCCTGACTGTAAGGGGTCAAGAAGGTTGTTTTTTGTGTGGTAGGAGCTAGGACAGTTGTAGACTAAGCATTCTAAAATTTTAGAGGCGAATGGGAGCAATGAGATGGGTCTTGTTGTTCAGGTTGGTGGGGTCCAGTGAGGGCTTTCTAAGTATGGGAGTGAACTGTGCATGCTTTAGATGGAAAGGGAAGGTGCCAGTAGAGAGGAAGAGATTTAAAATGTGAGGGTGGATGTGTCAGGATAGAGTAAGAGGGTGACCATAGTACTTGCAAGGGAACAGGATCCTGGGCACAACTGGTTAGTTGGCCATCTGATAAAAGTTTTGTAACCTCTTCAGTAGTAGCCAGTTCAAAAGAGGAAAGTGTTGACTGTGCTGTTAGACAAGATATGTTAAGTGGGGAAGATATCTGTACAATGGAGGTGTCCTCATGTATCACATCAATCTTATCTTTGAAGTGATTGCCAATCTCTTGGGCAATGAGTGAGTTAGTGAGTAGAGGAGTGGGGGACAAAGCAGAGAGTTAAAGGTAGAGAAGAGCCGATGAGGATTGGATGACAAGGAAATAATAAGAGAGACAAAGTAGCTGTTTTTTTTTTTTTCTTACAATGAAGTATGGTAATTAGTTGTGATAATGTTGCCTTTTATTTTGGGACTGGGACTCTTGAAAAAAAACAATTGCTCCCCAGTCATCAATGAACCTAAAGTATATAAATTGTATGTGTTTTTTTCTGAAAAGCAATACATACCTTTTTTTGTATGAACTTTGCTCGTGCTGAATTCACCACCCCTTTCAACATCCAGGAGCCATCTCAGACAGTTCATGAAGTCCGGATTCACACACAAGTATTAAAGTTAAATATCTGTTCTATTGGTAAATAACTAAGAGCTTGATGGCATTAAGAAAAAACACCTCCGAGAGCCAAAAAAAGCTGGTTGTTGGCTCGAAATGTCGCTTATGGAGGAGCTTCCTTATTGACACTAAGCTTTTAATAATGTATCAGTAAAAGAGCTATTTTACTTCTGTGTGTAAATCCCAATTTGATGAAAATTGTATGTGGACCTGTAATAAATGCAAGATTACTGTTGACTGGATAAAATGTCTAACTGGACTTTGCACATCAACAATGGTTTTTGCACTATTTTTAATGATTAACGCTGTGTATTTTAAGCTATATGTATTATATGTTTGCTGACAAAAATTACTTTACTCTCTATAGCTTGCAACTGTCATGGGAAGACTGCAGAATGCTATTATGATGAAAATGTAGCAAGCAAGAAGCTCAGTCTGAATATTCATGGGGAAAATATTGGAGGTGGAGTTTGTGTCAATTGCTCAGCAAACACAGCTGGAATTAATTGTGATACCTGTACAGATGGTTACTATCGGCCTCAATGGGTACAGTATTTACATTTTTTTAAATAATTTATTCTATTTAAAATTATAATAGAAAGGTAGAAACAGAGAAATGGAAGTCAATAATGCATTGTCCAATACAGCTTGTCACATGGCAAATATTGTCGACATAGTAAGCAAGAAATCAGAGAGGGGGAAAAAAGGAAGGGGGTGGCGGAACGGGGTTGGGTGATCAGACCGATTAAGTCACCTTGACATCAATATGATTAGTAGAAAGATGGATTTGAATCTGAGGGAGTCTGCTAAAAACTTCTGGATAGACCGTGTAGCTATATAGGAGGAATATTTAGCATGGTATTGTGCCATCAGTTCTTCCAAACCCTGTATGCGCGTGAGTTCAGTAAACAATTGTAGGGGTGGTTGCTGATCTCCATTGTTTATATATATATATATATATACATGCATACACAGTATCTCACAAAAGTGAGTAGACCCCTCACATTTTTGTAAATATTTTATTATAACTTTTCATGTGACAACACTGAAGTAATGACACTTTGCTACAATGTAAAGTAGTGAGTGTACAGCTTGTATAACAGTGTAAATTTGCTGTCCCCTCAAAATAACTCAACACACAGCCATTAATGTCTAAACCTCTGGCAACAAAAGTGAGTACACCTCTAAGTGAAAATGTCCAAATTGGGCCCAATTAGCCATTTTCCCTCCCCGGTGTCATGTGACTCATTTCTGTTACACGGTCTCAGGTGTGAATGGGGAGCAGGTGTGTTAAATGTGGTGTTATCACTCTCTCATACTGGCCACTGGAAGTTCAACACGGCACCTCATGGCAAAGAACTCTCTGTGGATGTGAAAAAAAGAATTGTTGCTCTACATAAAGATGGCCTTTAAGAAGATTGCTAAGATCCTGAAACTGAGCTGCAGCTTGGTGGCCAAGACCATATAGTGGTTTAACAGTGGTTTAACAGAATAGGCCTCACTATGGTCGACCAAAGAGGTTGAGTGCACGTGATCAGTGTCATATCCAGAGGTTGTCTTTGGGAAATAGATGTATGAGTGCTGCCAGGATTGCTGCAGTGGTTGAAGGGGTGGGGGGTCAGCCTGTCAGTGATCAGACGATACGCCACACATGGCTGTCATCCCTCTTCTAAAGATGATGCACAAGAAAGCCCACAAACAGTTTGCTGAAGACAAGCAAATTAAGGACATGGATTACTGGAACCACATCCTGTGGTCTGATGAGACCAAGATAAACTTATTTGGTTCAGATGGTGTCAAGCGTGTGTGGCGGCAACCAAGTGAGGAGTATAAAGACAAGTGTGTTCTGCCTACAGTCAAGCATGGTGGTGGGACTGTCATGTTCTGGGGCTGCATGAGTGCTGCTGGCACTTGGGAGCTACAGTTCATTGAGGGAACCATGAATGCCAACACGTACTGTGACATACTGAAGCAGAGCATGATGTCCTCCTTTTGGAAACTGGGCCGTAGGGCAGTATTCCAACATGATAACGACCCCAAACACACCTCCAAGATGACAGCTGCCTTGCTAAAGAAGCTGTGGGTAAAGGTGATGGACTGGCCAAGCATGTCTCCAGACCTAAACCCTATTAAGCATCTGTGGGGCATCCTCAAATGGAAGGTGGAGGAGAGCAAGGTCTCTAACACCCACCATCTCTGTGATGTCTTCTGTGGAAGAGGACTCCAATGGCAACCTGTGAAGCTCTGGTGAACTCCATGCTCAAGAGGGTTAAGGCAGTGCTGGAAAATAATGGTGGCCACACAAAATATTGACAGTTTGGGCCCAATTTGGACATTCTTACTTAGGGGTATACTCACTTTTGTTGCCAGTGGTTTATACTTTAAGGGCTGCGAGTTGAGTTATTTTGAGGAGACAGCAAATTTACACTGTTATACAAGCTGTACACTCACTACTCTAAAGTGTCATTACTTCACATTACTTCAGTGTTGCTACATGAAAAGATATAATAAAATATTTACAAAAATGTGAGGGGTGTACTCACGTTTGTGAGATACTGTGTGTATATATATATATATATATATATATATATATATATATATATTTTTTTTTTTTTTTTTTTAGTTTTTTAAATATCATTTTAATAAGCGTTCAACATATACATTTTTAGTATATAAATTGGAAAAGAACAATTTTGCACAGCAAAAATAAATTACTGCTAATGAAGTGTGTCACATGCATGGCTACTGTTGGATTTTGTAAAACTCTTACTCTCAGCCCACACAGTACTGTGATTGGAGGAAGGGAGAATGTGAAGTTCATCTTTTTTTTTTTTTTGTTTCATAAAGAAGTTCATCTTCACATTCACTGATCAAAGAACACCTTGTTTACTGTGACAAGATTACAAAAAATGTTCTAAATGGAATAGGTGCCAAACGAGTGACCCACTGTGAGAACTATACTCCAGCTGGAACTGTAACCCTCAACACCAGATATTCCATGCTTACTGTAGTATGTGGGCTGAACAAAAGCAAGAAAGCAAGAGTTTTACTGAACCCAGCAGAAGCCACATCCCATATAGCAAGCAATTGTGCTGAAAGTTTGAAAATGACTTGCTAAGCTAATGCTAAACTTGCCAGGCTTCACAACTGTGTTGCACAATTCCAGCAAGTCTGTATTGCATGACTCCAGATCAACATTCTTTGAAAACATTCTGTAAGTTTTCTGCAATTTCTGGTTCAGTTATGTTGTGCAATAGCCATCCCACCACAGGTGTCACTGTGAATTGCAGAGCTCTTGCTGTACTCTCACCACTGCAACTTTGCTTTTGCTAGAGACTTGCCACGCAACTTTGCTACAAATTGGAAAACTGTCAACTGGAACTTATGCTTCAAGTGCTCTGCAAGTGTACAACTTGGCAGTGAAAATGTTAACAGGCTTACAATTCAACACTGCCCCAAATTTGTGGCAAGTTATCCTTGCTATCTGGGATGTGGGACAAACTTGATTCGTGGAAAATTTCTTTTACAGTGAGAATTTCCAATAATAGTTTTGCCCAGTGGTCAGCTTTACCTAAGAATGCTAGGATAAACTAATATAGCTGGCTTATATCCTATGGTGCACATGAGCCAGAGCTGAGGCAATTTTTAATTGTCATACAAGCATGGTCAGTCTTTAGCTTGCATGACAAAGCACCATGCTCATTAATATATATGGGACACCCTGGGATCACTTCTAGTGCTGGACTGTTGCAAGACTGTTATTGTAACAGAAAACTGCACCGCTCACAGCTGCACAGTCTGTCCTTGATGCAGATTAGATGTGTTAATGGGACACCCTTCTGTAGTTTATAGGCAGTTTTGCACATCTGATTGATCCCATCTCCAGCTTCCATATTGCCAAAGAAAATGTACAGTATTAGTAGAGGGTGGGAAGATGCTGGGAAATTAACTGTTAGAGTAAAATGAACTGAAGGTTAAAATTGGGACTAGTGCCCTAGCTCCTGCCCTCTTGCATATTACACTAAAGTGACTGTAAGCAGGCTAACAGTTTAAGGAACAGAGCAGAAACACAAACAGTTATTTGTTACAGGTGCTTATATAGCACTGTCAATTTACACAGAGCTTTACATATATATTGTATGTTCACATCAGTCCTTGCCCTCAAGGAGCTTACACTCTCAACCAGGTGGTGCTGTTCTGCAAGGTGCTGTCTCACTCTGCTCTGGTCTTTCCTGGGAGAAACATCAGTCCTGGGTCTCTCCTGCAGGCCCTTCCCCAGCAAGTATGAACGAAGCTGGGGGAGAGGCAGGTGGAGGCTCCCCAGAGGCACTGAGGCCTACACCATGTGCTCAAGAAGCTATGGATCTTGGGTTTGCCCCTATGAAAGGGGAATCCTTACCCGCCTTCCAGGATAGAGTGGTGAACAGCATTACTAAGGAAGAGCAGAAGCTAGCGGTCCTGAAGGCGGATTTCAGGAAAAAGAAATCTCTGCACAGTAAGTCTGGGAGCAGTAAGAGGGAAGACTTCAAGCTGAAGTCTCTGGAGGAGGCTTTGAAAAAGCAGGAAAAGTTGGTTGCTTCTTTGAAGGAGAGCAGTGGTATGTTCAAGAAGTATGAGAATGAGGAGAGATTCCAACAGATGAAGGAGAGTGCATGTGCCAGTACCAGCCAGAGGGTGGATGCCAGTACCAGCCAGAGGGTGGATACGAGTGCAACGGTGACCGCATGAATGGGGGTAAGCAAGTGGCTTCACATGGTGGCCCCAGTACTACCCCTGTCTCAGGATCTGTCACATCTGAATCAGTATCTGCCCCCCTCCCTCCCCAGCAGCCTGGGTCATCCCAGATGGAGGTTGAGGAAAATGGTGGCCTGCTGCAGGCCATTACAGAAATGGAATCTCCCTTGAGCGGCACCGACTCATCAGATGAAGATCTCAGTAAAGGAGTGCCTGTTGGGAATCTCCCTCAGTGTATGGATGTCAATCCGGTTATTTCTGATACAGACAAAGAGAGTGCATCAGTGAATGGATCCTTGCAATCAGCGAGGAATGCAGGAGGAGACGGTGGGAATACAGACAACAATGTCCCTGCTGGCTGTGAGGACAAGGAACAGGAATCCCAAATGGACACTAAAACTGCAGAGCAGGAATGCCATATGGACACTAAAGCAGCTGGTGTTTTTTCTGAACAGAAGACTTTACCTGATAACAGGACTGCTGGTAATTGTGGTACTTCTGGGACTATGGTGAGCGGGACTGCTATGCTGGAGGGGAGGAGGGTGGATCAGGTGGTGGGTAATTTACCAAATCTGAATGCAGAGGTTCCTATGCAGCCAGTTAATGTGTCATCTGTCCCAGTTAGGAACTATGCTAAGGCTGTGTTGGGCCAGAGTCATGCTGCTGGTGGAGGGGTGCCAGTTGTGAGACTCTCACCTAATGCACCTTCTTCCATTAAACGCAGGAATGTGGTACAGCTGAGGTTGGAAGGAGGAGGTATTCCACCCATCAGGAGGGTGGTTGTGGATAGAATCTTAGCCATGGGATTTAAGGCAGAGGATGTTTATGCTCTTATTAGTCCGGCTGGTTCCTATGAATATGATTTGTCATTTTTGTGTCCAGAGTCACTGGATTTGTTTTGGGAGTGGTATGAGCACGTGCATAGGGGACAGCTGGACTGGAAGGGGCTTGCCCCAAAGTTGTCTCACGACAACCTTTGATTAAAAATGTGACTATCCTGACAAGGAATGAGTCTATACCCCCCGAGGATTTATGGGTCTGGTTGAGGAGGTTTGGTGAAATGTTGTGTCCCCTTAAAAAGATTGTGGATGATAGAGGAATCTGGATGGGTGGTTGGTCGGTGTCAATGAGGTTGAGAGTGTGGGATAATGTGGTCCAGCATTTGCCCTCCTCTGCCTTTATTGGTAGAGATAGGATTACCTTCTTCTACCCTGGTCAACCTAAGCTGTGCCATAAATGTGGAGCCAAGGGACATTTCTCCTCTTCCTGTCCAAAACAGAAGTGCTCTTTGTGTCAGGAACTGGGGCATCTGGCAAAGGATTGTAACATCATTAAATGTAACCTATGTTATGAGGTTGGTCACGCTTATAGCCAGTGCCCTGAGGCTTTGCACAATAAACCTGAGTTAGTGGCGTAATTCTTCCGTCTAGACAGGGAAGAGTCTGGGTTGGCGGAGGTTGTACCAGGGGATCCTAGTGTCTCTGTCTCGTCAGAATCTGTGACTGTGGGGCCGGCTGTGGTGTCAGTGTCCCCCCAGTCTGTGTTCCCCCAGTCAGTGTCAGAAGGTGTGGTTGTCAAGTCTGTGTCTGCACCTATTGTTTCTTCTGGAGTAGTGAAGACAGTGGAGGGCGCTGGATCAGCATGTAAGGTTGTGCCAACCCCTCTTCCTTGGCATGGCAGAAGTGTGGCGGAAGGCCAGCAGACACAGAGGGGTGGAGTGAATGATGGTTTGGATGATGGTGGGAAGGGAAAGGAAATGAGAGTGGCTGGTGCAAAATGCAAGGTGAATGATGTGGAGGTCGGCGTGGAAGATGTGGAAGTTGGTGGGAATGATGTGCGGGAAGGGGTTAATGGGGGGGTTTTGGCTGAGGATGTCCAGGGGGTTTTGCCATCAGGATTGTCGAATGAGGATATGGAATGGTTGGAGGCTAAAAGGAAAAAGGGTAAAAGGCAGAAAAGGAGGAAAGATGTCAACGCTCCTGAACCAGGGAGGGTGGAGGTGGCAAATGCTTTTGAGGTGCTTTCCGAGGTGGAGGGTGGAAGTCCTGGTGATGAGTCTGTGATTTCTATGGAGGAGGAACCACAAGGAAAACTGAAGTGCATAGGGTCTCCAAGTAAGGAAGGGGGTAAGCAGGCTAAGAAACGTATACCTTAATCATCCTAATGGCGGTTCCCACTCCACTGAAGGTGGCGACCATTAATGTTGCTAGCATTAAATCAGTAAGTGCGCGTAACATGGCCTTATTTTTGCTCAGCAGGTTTGATGCTGATATTTTCTTTTTACAAGAGACCCGGTTGTCTAGTTTGGCTGATGTTCATCTGGCAAAGAAGGAATGGAGGTGCGGCCCCTCCTTCTGGTCTCTTGCGGCCGAGCCTTACACTGGAGTTGCGGTACTTTTTTCCGGCATGGTAACCTGTCGGCGGATTATTGAGGTAGAGATGGGAAGATGCATGGTCTTAGACGTCTCCATGGGGGTGCAGGACCTGCGCCTGATCAATATCTATGGTCCCCAGACAAAGTGGGACAGGAAATGCCTCTTCATGAAGATTAAGCCTTTTCTTTTTACTGCCCAGCAAGTTGTCTTCGGTGGTGATTTCAACACCGTCACTAGGACTAAGGACAAGAAAGGTACCGGGGCAAGTCTGGACTGTGACGGCTTTTTTTTAAACAAAATAGCTAGAGAGGCAGGTCTGGTTGATGCGCACATTTATTGCTGCCCAGACGACATGGGATTCACGTTTCAGCGAGGTAATAGTCAGAGTAGAATAGATAGTTTTTTTAAAGGGGAACTCCGCCTTCTCGGCATCAGTGTGTCAGGTGGTGGAGTTTTCTGTATTCTGTTTGTGACTCTGAATAGCCCCGATACACCACCTAGGGGGAGAGGTACCTGGAAGCTGAATTCGGCACTCCTGGATGATGTGAAGGTGAGTCAATCCTTTGAGGATTTTTTTCAGACACAGGTATCGATCATGGATTTTTGCAGCAGTCAAAGTGGTGGGAGCTCACAAAAGGAAGGATCTCTGAGGTTAAACTCTTGCTCAGGGAGTACCAGTATCACAGGCATGCCTCTTTGGTTCTGGAAATATATTATGGAAAATATCACTCCCCGACCCTTACCAGAATTGCAAACAAGGTAGAGCAGTTAAGTCAGTTGTAGGCCTGGTTGACAGTACGGATTCCTTGACAAAGTCCAAGTCGAGGATCCTGGAAACTGCCAGGTCATATTATGCTGACCTCCTGGGCAGGAAGGACATCGATCAGGCAGGCATGTCAAGTTTTCTGGATTCTATTCCAGGACTGGGAGATAGCAGTTTTCTTGCAAGTTTGACAGAGGACATCACTGCAGATGAGTTGGTTAAGGCTATTGATAAGCTTGCCATTAAGAAGTCGCCTGGGCCAGATGGATTGGCAGCTGAGTTTTATAAACACTTTAAGGTTACTCTGGTCCCATATTTGGTAGAGGTTTTTAATGGCTGTCTGAGAGAGGGCTCGCTCCCTCCTTCCATGCGACAATCCGCGGTGATTCTTCTGTCAAAGGGTAAAGATTCTTTGAGAATTGGTGGCCCATCAGCCTTCTCAATGTTGATAGGAAGCAGACAGTTTACTTTCCAGCCACCAGCACTGTTCGGTTCAGGGTAGAAGCACTTTTTCAGCGGTGTTAGCTGTCCGGGAGGCTCTTGAGCAGTGCAGGGCTACGGGCTGGAGAAAGTACTTGCTGGAATTGGATCAGGCTAAAGCTTTTGATCGGGTCAATCATGAGTACCTATGGCTGCCTCTTGGCAAGTATGGCCTGGAGGGGGGCTTTATCGATTGGCTTCAGACCTTGTACAGAGGGGCTGAAAGCTTCATGCTTGTGAATGGTTGGATCGGACGGTCTTTTGAGATTGGCTCAGGTGTGTGTCAGGGGTGTCCTCTGAGTCCTCTGCTATACGCGTTTGCAATCGATCCCTATATCAGGAGGTTAGAGAGCTGACTGTTGTGCGGGTTGCCGTTAGGCATTCCTGGTGAGCCCCCTCTGAGGGTCGTAGCTTATGCTGATGATGTGTTTGTTTTTGTCTCTGGGACAGAGGAGGCGGAGGAGGTGGTCTCGGTGATGAAGCAGTATGCTGAGGCATTTGGCTCAAAGATCAATCAAGATAAATAAGTGAAGTTTTTTGGATGGGAAAGGAGGGTGACAGCTTTGAGCTTCCGGACGTTTTAGGCATCAAATTTGGTCCCGGTGACCATGGCCTCGCAAATTGGGAAAGCAGGCTACATGATGCCGATGCCAAGGTTGCCAGCTGGAAGGATTAAAAACTCTCTTACAAGGAAAGGATTGACCTGATTAAAACTTACCTGATCCCAGTATTTTTGTATGTCAGCTTTGTCTGTGTTTTGCCAGTGTCTCTCTATGCGAAGATCTACAGCTGTTTCTTCCAGCTGTTATGGGGGAACAATCTGAATCTCGTTAAGAGGTCTGTAACCTACCTTCACAGGCAGATGGGTGGCCTAGGTATGGTCAACCCAGTGGTATTCTTTTCTCTGATGTTTTTGAAACATAATTTTGGTAACATGCTGGCAGAGGAACCGCCTGGGTGGGTTGGTATTTTTCAGTCCTGGTTTAGGCCTTTTCTGTGAAGCTGGGAGAATGGTGGGTCAGTGAAAAGCCTGAGGGTCCGACATGGTGAGCTCCCGGCTTATGTTGCTCCTTGCTTGAAAATGCTTTGGCAGTGGCGAGTGACGGCGGAGGAAATTAAGTCTCTTCCTAGGAAGGCCCTGGAGAGGAGGGTTGTTGAATCTGCCTTTAACGAGCCACTGGCCTTGAGGGATTAAAAAAAGGGAGGAAAGTGAAATGGCACTTTAAATGAAGAGCGCGGTGACTCAAAGTAGAAAAATGAAATGAATGTTTAATGAATCATATATAGTGTTGAGCGAACCCGGACTGTAACGTTCGGGTCCGTACCGAACTTTTGGGTGTCCGTGGCACGGACCCGGACCCGGACATTTCAAAAATCGTTCGGGTTCGGTCCGGGGTTCTGCTATTTTACTCCACGTGTTGAGAAGCTGCAGGGCAGCCAATCAACAAGCGTTTCACTGGTTTGCCCTTAGAAGCCATCACAGCCATGCCTACTAATGGCATGGCTGTGGGGACGTCGAAGAGTTGTGCACCTCATTTTATCGTCTTGGGGCCTGGCTTGGGCTTGCTAAAAACTTTACAGGCCCAGGCCCAGGCACGGTGCCTGTGGGTTTTCAAGCCATGCCTGGGCTTGCAATGTCAGGCCCAAGCGAGTTGTGATATATACTAAGTAATTTGTAAGTAAAGTAAAAAGATGAAACTCAGTGGCGCGAGAAGTAAATTTCACGGTAAAGTGAAAGGAGGGAAAAAAATTAGGGAGTTCCGGTCACCGAGCAATTTCCGTCTA
>BLSH010252324.1:81050-102292 GCA_018402905.1 Glandirana rugosa | reverse complement strand
ATCAATACACAGAGGAACCTGAGACAGACAAAGCACTCCAAATTTCAGAGAGACTTGGATGATTGGTCCAAGGATGAGATCTTTGACTTAACCGGGCGAAGAGGAAGAAGTATTTCCAGGAACAGGAGGAAAGGCTCAAGGCCCAAATCTCGCCCCCCCCCCCCCCAAGTCCCAAGCGAGTGAAGAAGAGCCTGAACAATCAGTTGTTTTTTTAGATGAAGGTTCACCTTCAGAGGTGACCACTGGCCCGAAAGGAATCCTGAAATCCTCAACCCGAAAAAGTGGAAGAGGCAAGAACAGAAACGATCAACAGGACACACAAAGAACCAACACTCGGAGACAACGAGAGAAGTGAGCCCTATCCACCCAGCAATGCACATTGATACATCTACAACCCTAAGATCAAAAGAAATGAAAAATGCCATCATTAATTTATCAGAGTTCCCCCTAGAAGAACGGCATTGTAGATTATTGGAAAAGGGCCTATCCTATTCCCCCACAGGCTCAATGACTGAATTTGAGGTCCATAAAGACATCATACTTTTTCTACGTAAAGTATACCTAAGGCAGATACATCAGGAAGGAAGGTCAACTGATCCCCCCCTCAACGATGAAGCATCAGACAAAGAAGCCCTGGAGGCACTGATGTCACTCTACACAGAAGATGAGACAGATGACCAACCAATATGCAGTTCTACCCTAACCTCTTCAAGTCCATCTGAGAGAAATGCCAATCTTCTAATAAAATCATCCAAGATGCCCCCTCTGTGGAAAAATAGATGACTGAATGTCTTACTCGACCTGGTGCAAGATGATCTCACCAAAGTAAACTGGGGTAGAGGCAATCATGACAATCTTGACCAAGAGTAACAGCAAGCCCTGAAGGAATTGAAGGAAGCCCCCAACCTGGTGATTAAAAAGAGTGATAAGGGTGGTAATGTGGTGTTGTTGTCGGCAGAATACTACGAAAAAAAGATGAAGCGACAACTTAGCGACACCTTGACATACACTATGCTGCCAGGCAGCCCCTTTCCGACAATTATACAGGAATTAAATTATAAACTTTCATTGGCCTATGAAGAAGGTCTGTTTTCTTCCAAAAGGGAGTATGAACACATGAAGGTGAAAGAATTTAATATTCCCACCATCTATTTCATCCCGAAAATACATAAATCGCTTACAAATCCACCAGGCCGGCCAATTGTATCAGCAGTCGGTGGACCACTCGAAAGACTGGGGGTGTATATCGATGCCCTATTGAAAGAAATTGTTTTCAGTATTCCATCTTATGTTAGGGACACCCTAGATGTTTTGGCAAAGATTCAGAGAATTGAGGTACCCCCAGGTACGCTTCTGGCAAGTATCGATGTTGAATCCTTATATACTTCAATCCCACATGCATGGGGATTAATGGCAGTTGCACACTTCCTGGACAAGAATTTCCCCCGGATGGGACCACAGAATGAATTCATCCTGGACATCTTACACTTTGCATTAAACAATAACTGTTTCCAGTTCCTGGGAAACTACTATAGACAGACACAAGGCACATCAATGGGGGCCCCCTGGGCACCTGCCTACGCATACCTTGGGTTCTGGGAGGAGGAACTTGTCTACTGTTCAGAATTGTTCCTTGGCCACATGAAATTATGGCTAAGGTACATAGATGACATCTTGATACTATGGGAGGGCCCCCCTGAATCCTTGGAAACGTTTCTGGAAGAATTCAATAACAACACACGCAATATACGCTTAACATTCAACTATGATGTCGCACAGATCTCTTTCCTTGACCCCCAAATCCACATAGAAGGGAAGTCATTGACAACTAAAACCTTCCGGAAGGGGGATACCTACGGGACAATTTTTGCGTATTCGCCGTAACTGCACATCAGATTCAGAGAGGAATCTGAACAGCTCTATAAACGATTTAGGGAGAGAGGCTATCCCCATAGGAGTTTAAAAAGGGCTAGGAAACGTGCACTCCAAACTAAAAGGTCAGATTTGCTGGTACCCAAGGGTGAATGGAAGGTGAAAGATATAAGCCAAGACCCCGTAAGGATCATTACTACATTTGGGACCCAGTGGGAAGAGGTGAGAAATATCCTGTCAAAACACTGGCATGTCCTGACCAGAACACCACAAATGGCATCCATAGTGGGTTCTCAACCCTCATTGGTAGCCCGGAGAATGAGAAATCTGACAGATGAGCTGGTAAGGTCTGAATACACCAAGTCTACTGGGAACTGGCTCACCGACCTCCCAGCCCTAAGAGGGATGTACCCCTGTGGCAAATGCCACATATGTTGCTTTGTAGAGAAAACTGACAGATTTACTGACTCCAATGGCAAACGTACCTATCAGATCAAAGACTTCATTAACTGCGACACAGCAAGGGTACTTTACATGCTGGAATGTCCATGCCGCAAATTATATATCGGAAAGACAAAGCGTTCCCTGAAGGTCCGCATAGGGCAACACCCTTTTAAGTATCAAATCCCCTGATGATGAAAGCCCCAAGCACTTTGCAAAATTCCATAACAGACAAACTAATGGCCTCAAAGTAAAAGGATTCTATGTTCTGAAACTATCACAAAGAAGAGGAGACTTTGATAAGATACTACTTCAGAGAGAAAAGGAATGGATATTCCGATTGGGCACTTTGGTGCCAGGAGGCTTGAACACAGAACTGAATCTATGGGTGTTCCTCAGTCCATGAAATAATTTTAGCAATGTCTGTCTCTATACCTGCAGCTGCAGCCACTTGAGTTTTTTGTTGCCTTTCTCTAATTCATTTATCTCCTTTTTATCTGAGCCATTCAGTTCATTTATATTCCCATCACTGGCACAATTTCTGCCCTCTTAAGTCCGATTTAATTAACAGCTTTGTACTAACTGTAATGAAAACATGAATCTAGGGATGTAATATGAATAGTCCCTTACTTTTGAGATGCATTATCATCCACATCCACAAGATGGCACTATATGCTGTCTGTGCTAAGTAATGAAGTTACTGGATGTATCACTAAACAAGTGTTCTATGTCAGATACAAACAATATCTTGACTGACCACAAGATGGCAGTGTGAGATGTTCTTCCCTTGAAGTACTGTACCTTACCCCACATAGGGGTTAATCTGATGACGTCTTGGCAGGAAATGACCTAACCAGAAATTCATTGCAATTACATGCTCTGTACACCCTTTAACCACTTGCCGACCGCCGATCGGCATCTGACGGCGACAGAGTGGCTCTGTAAGGCAAAACGTCATCATATGACGGCGGCTGCAGATCGTGCACAGTGAGCGCGCACGCGCCGCCGGAGGCGTGCCCGTGCGCTCACTATGTCCGGGGAGGGCCAGGGAGCGGGTGCGGTGGATTCGATCTCCGCCGGCTACCCGCGATGCCCCCCCCCCGGAGTGAAAGAACGGAGGTCCGTGTAAGTAAACACGGACCTCCGTTCTGTGAGAGGGGGAAGGACTGTGATCACAGCCTTCCTTTACATGGAAGCTGTGATCACTTCCCTTCCCCTGCTAGGGCAGCCCCCATACAGTAAGAACACGCCCAGGGAACACAGTTAACCCTTAGAGCGCCCCCTGCAGGTTAACCCCTTCACTGCCAATGGCATTTACACAGTAATCAGTGCATTTTTATAGCACTGATCGCTGTATAAATGCCAATGGTCCCAAAAAAGTGTCAAAATGTTCCGACATGTCCACCCCAATATCACAGTACTGCTAAAAATCGCAGATCGCCGCCATTACTAGTAAAATAAATAAATAAATAAATAAAAACCCCAGAAATGAATTCTCATCATCCGTAAACGCGACCACTTTTGCGCAAACCAATCAATAAATGTTGATTGCAATTTTTTTAATCACAAATATGAGGAAGAATATAAATTGGCCAAAACCGATGAAAAAAATGTTTTTTTATATTTTTTTTTGGATTTGTATTTTAGCAAAAAGTAAGAAATTTGGTTTTTTTTGCAAAATTGTCGCTCTTCTTTTGTTTATAGCGGCGATCAGAAATGACGCAGTGGTGATCAAATACCACCAAAAGAAAGCTCTATTTGTGGGGAAAAAAAAGGACGCAAATTTTGTTTGGATACAACGTCGCACGACCGTGCAATTTTCATTTAAAGCGATGCAGCGCCGAATCGCAAAAAGGGCTCTGGTCCTAAAGTGTGAAATCCTTCTGGGGCTGAAGTGGTTAAAAGGGATCATGCCGGTGAGATACCCACCCTGATGAAACCTACAGCTAAGTAGGTGAAAAGCTTTGGTGTACGTGCCTGTAGACCCCTCTTCTACTCATGCCAGCAAGGCCCTTGCACATCAGCTGTGAACCGGAAGTGGATGGCGTAAACCGGAAGTGCACAACCAGAATGTCTCCATTTGAATTCATGTGGATATCCTGGCCCTAGGAGACCTCCCTTTGCCATACTTGGAGAAAAAATCATATCCATATTCATTCTTTGTTTCCTGGATGCACCAGCGATGCCCTATCTGGTATCCCCACCTGCTGACCTGGTGATCTCACACACACAACAGAACTGTAAGTTACATTATCTACAGTGTTGACTCCGGATATTGCAGCATTGGAGGAGCCTGCGTCCCTGGCTGCCACATTTGATCATTGATCAATGTCAGATCCTGGGCCGAGTACATAGACTGCCGGTACTCAGATCCCCATTTACACCCAGAACTGCTGAACTGTGGTCTGGTCACCATCAGGCTCTGACCTGTCAGTGTTTATTATTAAGGGATTCTGGCAGACAGGGAGACTGCTGTGAGGAGGCCCCAGCAAACATTTGCGGTGCCCCTCCCCACTTCACCTGCCCACTAGTGATGTCTCTATAGGCTGGTTCACTATCCTTGCAAATCATTTATTTCAAGTTGCAGGATCTGTATGTGCAGTATTTTATAATAATATCTTTCTGTTTTGCCTATGTTTATTGCTGTGAGTGCCTAATATTTAGCAGGACCTGTGGGTGGGTTGGATGTATTAGGGGTGTCACCCTACTCCATACTCCATACACCATACTTCTTAAGTGTACTGCTGAGGTCACTCACTCCCCTATAGGACAATTAAGTGGTCTGGAAGTACCAGGTGGATCACCATACTTGATCAGAGTGCTGACCACCCAGTTTCCCCAGAACCACTTCAGTCCTACATGCATCCACTTTCATACCTCTAAGCACATTATATGTACCTGTTATGAGGGCATTTAGGGTGCCTGGAAGTTCCTAGTTAGTAGTGAGACACCACACAGATCACATCTGATAACTGGATTCCCCAGGTTTCCCTCGGTCCCACTCACACATAGTCGCGATAACATAGGCGGTGACACTCCTGGTCATTACTATTACTGACCGGCTTGAGAGGACATATAGGGACCCTGGAAGTACCAAAGCATTACTTACTGCTGGGTTTTCCCAGGTTTCCCCTTGGTCACCAGCCCTATATCACATGCACCTACCTGTATTGCATGTATTGTAAGAAGTCACCAATCATTAAGATATTGGCACGTCTGAATGTGAGAGTCTGGCAGAGCTCATGAGTGGTCCACTTTTATTTATGACAACGTTGTCAATTTTATGCTTGAGTTGTACCTACCCCTTTTGATGTTATTTCCCTCTATTCGTGTGACCATGAATTTTTCATTTGAATTTGCTTAATAAAGTATTTTTTCAGTAACTACTGCAGTGGGCTCCCTCTCCATTTTTCTGGAGGTAAAGGACTACCTACCTCTGGGGTTCACCCCCAGTTGTTTTTGACATAATTAACAGGGTGGCAGGGTATTTCCACTTGAATTGTATTTTATAGTTGTGTAAACCCTTGGTGATATGTGTGTATATTTGGAGAGGTCTGGGTAGACTTGGACGTTCTCATACGGGTGTGGTAGGTTGGGCGTCTTTGAGTGTAGCATCTAGGACCGGTTGCCCCGTGGTTGGGAAGGCTGCCATTGAGGAGCTCAATGCGGTATTGGTGCCTAATGTATTGAGTGCGAGATCTGTTGTTTGTGTTGGTAGTAGCGCTGCATCTATGCACATTCTCCCTTTAGCTGGGCTTCCTGTGATGGGGTTTTCTCTTGTGAGATTTGTAGGAGAGGGTGGAAGTTCTGTTGGTGACATGTCGTTGATAGAGTCATCCGGAAGGTCTGTATAAGCTTCACTGGTTTGTTTCCCTGCCTGCTCTTCCCTGGTCGGGGGAGCCGGTTTGAAGAATAGTGAAGTAAATTTTTGGGTTTTATATTCCCCTACTCTTTTTCTGGACATGTTTGCAATGTGGTTTGGAAGATAGGCGTCGTCTTACGGGCTTTCGTCGTTCCAGCTCTTCCCCTTGCTGCAGGCTATTTGTGGCTGTTTGGGTAGCTGTCTTAAAGGGCCTTAACCACTTCAGCCCTGGAAGGATTTCCCAGGTTAGGACCAGAGCACTTTTTGCGATTCGGCACTGTGTCGCTTTAACTGACAATTGCGCGGTCGTGCGACGTTGTACCCAAACAAAATTTGCGTCCTTTTTTTCCCACAAATAGAGCTTTCTTTTGGTGGTATTTGATCACCTTTGCGTCATTTCTGATCCCCGCTATAAACAAAAAAAGAGTGACAATTTTGCAAAAAAAACAGTTTTTCTTACTTTTTGCTAAAATACAAATCCAAAACAAATATAAAAAAAACATTTTTTTCATCGGTTTTGGCCGATTTATATTCTTCCTCATATTTGTGATAAAAAAAATTGCAATCTGCGTTTATTGGTTTGTGCAAAGGTTGCCGCGTTTATGGATGGTAAGAATTAATTTTGGGGGTTTTATTTTTTTTTTATTTTTAACTAGTAATGGTGGTGATCTGCGATTTCTTAGCGGTACTGCGATATTGGGGTGGATATGTCGGATATTTTTTACACTTTTTTGGGACCAATGACATTTATGCAGCGATCTGAAATTTAAATGTCCACTGATTACTGTATAAAAGTCATTGGCAGTGAAGGGGTTAACCTGGGGGGGAGCTAGGGGTTAACTGTGTTCCCTGGGCGTGTTCTAACTGTAGGGGGGCTGGGCTACCATGGGCATAGGAACTCTAACTGATCCCAGTGACAGGGATCAGTAGATCTCCTATGCCCGCACTGACTGAGCGGGGAACCGCCGTGTTTACATCGGTGGTACCCCGCTCTTTGGCTGTGGCCATTCATCGCAGCTCGCCGGCGGACATCGGGTCCACCCGAGCTGCAGGCACACTCCTCCGGAGTGCGGCGGGCGCGCGCGTGCCCCGTAGCTGCCACCTACAGATCTCTGCCTTTTTACAGCGATCCGCAGTACCCGTCCGCACTGCCGCAGTAAAAAGGCAGTACGTGGTCAAGAACTGGTCAATGTGCTGCAGCCTGTGGCTGTCTAGTAATCTGGCTTTTTTTGACTGGGGAGCAGTCCCAATATGGCCGCCGCATCTTGGTATTAGTAGGCCTCTGTTCATATCACGTTTTTCTAGCCGGCGTTTGGTCTCCTGGCCTGGGGTGCTAGGTGAAGCTCCCTCCCACGTTGGATTCCTGTTTAATTAGGCCTCTCAGGTGGTTGGTGTGCCGTGTATGCGTTTGCCTCAGGGAGTCCCAAGATGGCCGTCTATCTGGGTTTTAATGGGCCTCTGTGAGGCCATGGCCTTGCGTTACCGCCGTTCGGGCTCGGGGTCTCCCGCTGCTCACAGCGGTCGATAGGTGTGGGCTAGATCTGCGGTTGGGCCCTGTGATGCCCTAATTCGGGATTCCCCTGAATGGATGGGCAGCCGGGATCGTGGGGTCTGATGGAGGAGTGGTTCTGGGAGTTGTCGCGGCCTAATCATGGAGCGGGGTGTGCTCCGATCTTTTTTTTTTTTGTAATTCAAATTTTTATTGAAAAAACAGAAGTTAAAGCAGCAATACAGAGTATTGTAAATAGATAGTATAATCATTTAAACATATAAAATATGTAGAAAAATAAGGATTTTACAAGGTTCAGTTTGTAAATTTTGATTGTATCATAAAAAAAAAATAAACAACACTGGATTGTCAATAGATTTAAACCATATGTAGAATGTGTATAGTTTATATTATGACCTTGTATTAACGAATAAAGTCAAAAAACCAGATAAAGAACCTTTCAGCCTGCGTGTTATTCAGTTGGTAACAGTGGCGATTATCTTTCGGAAATAGATGTTAAGTGGGGGAAGAGGTGGGCGGGGAGGAGTGGGAGGGGGACATGCTTTGTTGAAAGCCATATCCAGATCTGTCCCACATGTCCCAGGTTTTATTGAGTTAACGTGTCTTCATTTAGTGCCGTGAGATGTTCCATGGCTCTTATCTCTTTAATGCTAGATATAAGATGGGCCATGGTGGGTGCAGATGTAGTTTTCCATTGCTTGGGTATTAAGCGTCTGGCAGCAGTTAAAATATGTCTAATTAAGGCTGTACATGACTTGGGGATTCCCTTGAGGGGGAGGCCCAAGAGATGATGAAGTGGGTCTAGTACTATATCTGTGTCAAGAATATGTGTTAGTACCTCTTGAACCTCTCGCCAGAATTTAACAATGATTGGACAATTCCAGAAAATATGAAGTAGGGAGCCTCGATCAGAGTTACATCTCCAGCATGTGTATTGATAGCATGAAGCGTTGTGGGCGTCCTATACCAGAATAATAGTATTTTATAGATGTTCTCTTTGTATATTACACATCTGGATGTTTTGGATGCGTTGGTCCATATAGATTGCCACATGGCTGGTGAGATATCTCTGTCCAATGCTTTGTCCCACTTGGCCATGTAGGCGTGGGGATTCGCTTCTATATTATGGTTAAGTATCAAAAGCTTATAGAGTGAAGAAATCAGTCTAGTTTGGCCCGATCCCTGCATAGCGATACGTTCAAAGGTCGTGGGTTCATCTAGCGTTAGGGATGGTTTCAAAGATTGAAAAAAGTGTCTAAATTGCATATGTGTGAAGAAGTTTAATGCGGGGATCTGCGGATGTTGGTTTTGGAGTTGATCAAATGTTCACAGCTTATGAGTGGATAGGTTCACAAGGTGTCGGAGTTGGAAGATGCCTCGGGCGGCCCATGGTAGCATCCGCACTTGAGAGAGTGTGTCTGGGATAGCTGGATTGTACAATATGTTAATTAGATAAGAACATTCAGGAGTCAGGGAAAATCGTATGTTACATTCTCTCCAAATTTTCCTAGTAAAGACTACTGAATTGATCAGGGGAGGGTTGGGGTGGGTTGTGATGTTGCCTGAGGCTGACCATAGTACAGAGGATATATGGGCTGAGTAGGTAGTAAATGCCTCGATCTCTGTCCATTTATTACTGGGATTTTGGTCCATCCAGGACAGAGTCTGTCTAAGATGGGTTGCTAAATAATATTTTGTCACGTCTGGTACCCCTAATCCTCCCTGTTCTCTAGAAGCCATAAGTACTGAACGCCCTATTCTGGGTTTCTTATTATTCCATATAAAGGTAAAGAATACGTTTTGTACTTTTCTCAGATATGATTTTGGTACATGTACTGGAAGAGTTTCAAAAAGATTTAGTAGTTTAGGCATAATTGTCATTTTTATAACATTTATCCTTCCCAGTAGTGATATGTCTAAGGGCCTCCATCGATGGATTAGTGATCTAATGTTTCGAAGAAGGGGGACAAAGTTGGAGGAATGTAGTTGAGAGTAGTGTGGAGTGATATAAGTGCCCAGGTATTTAATAGCTTTAGTGCACCAGTGATAGTTGTAGTTTTGTTTAAGTTGGGCCGCTTGCGTGGGTGAAATATGTAGAGGGAGAGCTTCGGTCTTGGATGTATTTATCTTGTATCCTGATAGGTCACTAAATGTCCGTAATAGGTCATGTAGAATTGGAAGCGTGGTGTGTGAGCTCGTCAGTGTCAATAGTATATCGTCTGCAAATAACGATGGCTTGAATTCCTGTTTCCCTACTACCACTCCCTTAATGTCTGCACATGCCCATATAGCGGCTGCCAGTGGTTCCAGACAAATCACAAAAAGGAGGGGAGACAGTGGGCAACCCTGTCTCGTGCCATTGCTCATATGAAAGGGTTCTGAGACAGAATGGGGCGTTTTTACCTGAGCAGTAGGGGAGGAGTACAATGCCTTTATGGCTTTAAAGAAAGGCCCTCTAAAGCCTATGTGCCATAGGGTTTCAAACATATATGGCCAGCCAAGTCTGTCAAAGGCCTTTTGGGCATCTAGGCTTAGTAAAAGTGTAGGGATTTTTCCAAAATTTATGGCGTCTACTAGGTCTATTGTCCTTCTCGTGTTATCTCCAGCCTGGCGGGCAAGAACAAAGCCCACTTGGTCCTTGTGGATCAGTTTAGGGAGGATAGTTGCTAGGCGGTTAGTTGCTAGGCGGTTTGCTAAGAGTTTAGTAAAAATCTTATAGTCTGAGTTGAGTAAAGCTATAGGCCTATAATTGGATGGGGTTGTTAAGTCTTTTCATTCCTTCTTTAGGTATTACCGTTATATAGGCATGTTGAAAGTGTGGGTGGGGAGTTTCTCCTTTCATTAATGACGCGTAGAGTTTCAGCAGGTAGGGAGCAAGGTGAGGAAAAAATTGTTTATAGTATGAGTAGGTGAACCCATCGGGGCCTGGGGATTTATGAGAGGGGAGGGCTTTAATTACTTCTTCTAATTCTTCTAATGTGATTGGGCTGTTCAGAGTTTGTTGATTCATGTCCGATAGGTGGGGGATGGGTAGTTCATGTATAAATTCTTCGAATATTGTCTTGTCAAAGGGTGGGTGTTGGTCAGGGGTTAGACAATTGTAAAGTTTCTTATAGAACTTGCCAAAAGCTGAGGCAATACCTCTGGGGCAGTAAGTCGGTGAGCCGTCTGACTGATAGACAAGGTCAGGGGTAGCATTCCCAGAATTTAGGTTTAGTCTATGAGTCAGCATCCTATGCGGCTTATTAGCAAATTGGTAGAATTTTTGCTTCATCCATTTGAAATTTTTGGACATATCCTCTGTGTCTAAGATTTTAAGACCATCTCTTAGCCTCGTCACCTCGCGGAGGTTTGCCAATGAAGAGTGTTTCAAGAGTCTGGACTCTGCTAGTTGTAATTGTTGAATCAATGTTCTTTTCTGGGCATTCGCATCTCGTTTGATTTTTGAGCTTAGAGCTATAAATTGGCCTCTAATGACCGCCTTATGGGCTTCCCATAGAGTAGAGATCTGCGAAACTGAACCTTCGTTTAGTTTAAAAAACTCGTTTAAGGACTGGGTTATATTTAATTTGACCTCCATACGTTTTAATAGACTATCATTTAATCTCCATTGGCCTCCTCTTGGCGGCGAGGTGTTTAAGTTGAGCTCTATGGTTATAGCTGAATGATCTGACCAGGAGTTAAGTACTATGTCCGAGTCTCCCATCAACTGTCCCATAGGGGGAGAGACCAGGAAATAGTCCAGCCTGGTGAACAAATAATGGACATTTGAAAAAAAAAGTAAATTGTCTGCCTGTAGGGTGACGTATCCTCCAGGAGTCAATTAAATTGTGACTTCTAGCCCAACTACGAAAAGACTTGGATTGGGCAATGGCTCGTTTATTTGGTAGGTGGCCCCGAAGGGACTTCCTATCCCTGGTTGATGACATTACCAAGTTGAAGTCGCCTCCCACTATTTTCAATGGGTGGGAGGAATCTAACACAGGGGAGACAACGTTACGTAAGAAGGCTGCCTGACCCGTGTTCGGGGCGTATACATTTATGAGCGTAAATTGGGTTTGGTTATAGGAGCATTGAAGAGCTATGAATCTACCCGATTTGTCAATAATCAAATTTTGTACCTTGATGTTTGAATTTTTTTTGATCAAGATCGCCACACCCGCTTTACCTGAGGGGTCTGAAGCATTGTAGGATAAGGGAAAGTATTTGGTAGCAAATTTCAGGGAGCCCCCTTTTTTAAAATGGGTCTCTTGTATGAAAATTATTTCCGCTTGGGATTGACGGAATTCCCTCAGGGCCAACCACCTCTTCCTCACCGAATTCAAGCCTTTAACATTACAAGAAAATACACGGATAGACATCTTTGACATTTAGTAAGCATTGGTAAAAAACGCAGGCTGGAGGACTTATACTCTATCAATAACTTTAACTGAAAGCAGACGAGCCTGGAGAGGGTCCCCAACACGGGGGCACCACGGAAGGTACCGCGGGGGGGCCTCCCCCAGGCTCCGCCAAGGCCCAGGTGGGGCCTCTTGGGCCAGGTTGAACCTGGAAAAGACTGAAGAGAAAAACGTAACATATTATGTCTCAATTTAACCTTACACCTGGGTAAACCCAGGGATCCATGGTGATAACCATGGATGGAGTAGGGCAACATGAACGGGGTCAGGACTATGTCCAACAGTCACCGCCATGTTGAGCTGTATCCTCAGAGCAAAAGGGTGTCTCCTATAAGAAACAAACACTGAACTTTGAATTCCCCACAAAAAAGGGGGGGTGTAAAAGGCCTCTGGAAACGGTAGCCAAGGTGGGCCTGTGAGCAAACTTAACCAGAAGGGAGTGAGTTACAGCATAAACTTTTTTCTGAAAGCCACGTGTGTCCTGTGGAGGGCTTTTCATATGTCCACATAGAGGTGGGGTCTTGGGGTTCGTTGAGGAGTGACGTTTTGTCTCTTCGTTTTGGGTCTCACTGGGGTCCACATCTTATTCGGAGTAGTGGTTGGTTTAGGGTGTGGAATCGGGGGGAGCACGTTGTCTTCGGGCAGTGGTGGCAGGCCCAGCCTGGCGATGAAGGCTTCACCTTCAGTGAGATCTCGCAAATGGAATTGTGCACCGTCTTTAGTGACAGTTAGCTTGAACGGGAAGCCCCAGCGGTATGTGAGGCGGTGATTTTGTAAATGAAGGGTAATGGGGCGTAGAGACCGCCTTCTGGCCAGTGTGATGGGGGAGAGATCACTATAGATTTGCAGTTTCTCACCTTTGTATGTGATGTTGGTTTTGTTGCGGGTGGCATTCATCAGGGATTCCTTGCTCTCATAATAGTGGAGTCTGACCACTATGTCTCTGGGTCTGGCCCCTTCAGGTGGTTTGGGAGCCAACGATCGGTGTGCCCGATCCATGCGCCAGTTAATATCAGGGATATTGGGTGCCAGAGTCACAAAGAGGCCCAGCAGGTATTCCCTGAGCTGAGAATCTAATACTGTCTCCGGGACACCCCTGATTCTTAGGTTTTGTCTCCTCTCCCGGTTTTCCAAGTCCTCTTGTTGTGATTGTAATGAGGCAACTTGTTGTTTTAGGGCATGGTTGTCCTCCTCAAGGACTTGGACATACTGAATTAGTTCATCCATTTTACTTTCAACGTGATCTGTCCTCTCTTCTATGTGAGTGATCTCCCCCCTAAGCTCCTGTGCCAGCTTGCTCACTTCCTTAGAAATATTGCTGGTGATATTCACCAGTAAAGTATGCAGTTTATGATCTAGGATGTCAGCTGTGAGGCTGTATGATTCTGTGTCTGAAATAGCTTGAGTTACCTCAGTCCCCGGTTCCTCCGCGCCAGACATGTCACGCTGCTGGGATACGGCTCCAATCGAGGCCGGGGATCCTGGGCGCGTCAGGAATTTCTCCATTAAGCTAGGCCGCGGTGCTTGAGAGGGCTTATAGTAGTCTTTTTGTTGGCCAATTTTGCCCATAAGATTCACCTGAGACTGCTGAGGCTTGTGGTAGCGCTTCCGTGGTCAATAGAGGCTGTGTATGCTGCAGGGAAGCTTTTTATTTCAGCGGTGTGTCGGAGCTGGCCTAATGTGCGTCCGCCATCTTCCGCCGCCGCGCATGTGCCCGTGTGCTCCGATCTTTGGGTTGTGCAGCTCTGGTGTCAGTCTGCAGGGTATGGAACAGCGTAGGGGTGGTGATGGCTTCGCCCTTAGGCTGCGGTGTGGTATCCGCCGGGTCCCGGAGTGTATTTGAAGCCGACGGTTGCCAGTGGAAGTCTGAGGCCTACCAATATGGCAAAAATCACGGTAGTGAGGGCGTGAGAATGGCCTCTCTAGCTTTCGGATCCGATGGCTGCGGCCCCCAATTTTAGGCTCAGGGTGTCTGCTGGGTTGTGGGTGAGAGTTCTGTGGGGATGATTTATCTCACTGTGCCTTGTGAGTCGGATTCCGCTGGATTGATCCCGGGTCCCTCAGAGCATTTCTGGAAAGCGTCCGCCGCCATGCTCTGCAAGCCACGCCCCCCCTCAACAAAGGGAATCTAATTCCATTCCGCACCTTACAGAGCAAATTTGCTCTGCCACCTTTGGAATTCTATACTTACATCAGAATAAACCACTACTTACGCTCCCACAAAATTTCTACTGAAACTTCCCTCCCGGTACAAATGCTGCAATTTTTTGACTCCCTAATATACAAGAACAGAGATTTTTCCTGAGAAAACCAGCCATCATCCCTGATTTTACACAAATGCCAAACAATAACCCTCTAAGGTAGGACTTTTTGGAGGCACAAAATAAACATATTTTTATTATATTTTTATTGATTAGAAGAGAGACAGTATATGCCCATTATCAACATTGAAAAATATATAATGATACATTTGACATAGATCATGTACACAACCTAATGCATTTCAGTACTAAAGGCCTTCTTCAGAGGTGATAACTTGTACATTTAGATCAAATTTAGTTGATTCTGAAAGATAAAGAGAAGAATGTGAGATTTTAAGTCCTACCAGGCAGGCTAGTGCCCCAAGTCTTTTTTACAGTGTATGGAAACAGTCACTTACCAAGGCAAATATATTTGACCAAATTCAAATTAAAAAATAGTTTGTGCTAAAATCATGCAACTCCCTGATATCATGGGTCCCATGGCAGGGCCAGCCCGCTCCGCCCCACAATAGCTCCCGGTAGCACCCCAGAGGGGAAAAGGGAGAGAGTCTAGGGCCAGAGGAAAGCTTATAAGATTTAAATATCAAGAGAATATGAATATATAAGGCTAAGAAATCATTCACATATATGTGTATAGTGCCATATAGTGTCGTGCCCATATACGTTTACAAAAAAGCACCTTGTGCACTATTCAAAAAGAATTATATACCTGTAGGTACTCAAAGGTGCGTAGTGACTGGCGTGTGTCCATGGATGGCAGTTGGTTAATTTGTCCTGTGCTTCCTTAACACAGGGAAGGGAGGCCCATTCACTGTAGTAATAACGTGGGTTTGAGAATGATGCTCGTCTAAATAGTGTATGACCAATGCTGTAGAAAAATATACCAAGGGTATAACTATTAACAAAGGCTAGGGCATATCTATATAAGCTGAGCTACTAGATTATATCAGTAAGTCCATTTACATTTTACGAAAGAGCAACCAGGGGAAACCAGGATGCAGCGTCTCAGCCTGAACTGTGCTCACGCCGCCAACCACGCCAGCAATAAGCCCAGGCATCTAGGATGTTTTAAGGCCTGACCATGAGCTCATCATTGGCTCCACGGATCAGGCGACACCTCCCTGCTGGCTCTCTCCTTTGGGCACCTCCAGATTGAAGCTTCCGACCAGGTGATCCGCGGCATCAGAGGCCCAACCGGAAATGACGCCACGGGTCACGCGGCTGCCAACGCAGGATGGAACGCAAGCCGGAAGTAAGCAACCAAGGGGCCAAAGCCGGCCCAATGCTTACTGGGTAGATGGGGAACAGCCAGAAGCTGGGGACAATATTGTCCAACAGCATTTCAGCACTCGACAAAGGGCAAACCAATGGGGGGGGTAGTCACCCAAGCCAGTGAGGCGGGTGGCTTGGGTGCGTTGTGGAGGACCGGGGCGCACCGGCGTGACAGGAACCCGGAAAGGGAGCGTTTACGATGAATGCACAAACAAAACTGAATTGATTGAAGATAGACAAACAGTAAATGGGAGACAGGTACTATTGCATATTCATACCTGTACAATCCCATGTATTGACCAAAGAGGTACATACCTAGCCTTGATATTTTTATAGGTAAGTGAGGCACTAGTAAAAATGCCTATAGGGCTCCATCTCACACCCTTTTCCGACGTATCTATTCTCAATTACATATAATATCTAGGAGAGATAATCACACAAAGTCAATTGTACAGAGAGAAAAAAAGGGGGGGGGGGGTAGGGAAGACAAATGGAAATGGATTTTATTCTCATAGACAAAAAAGGGGACACCTCACTAGTTGACTGTAATCATATTAATAAAATACATGGGTCATGGAATATCCTTCTTCTATTCATTTCTTAATAACCTGAAATTTCCAACTAGATCTCCTTCCCTAAGTAAATTTTTGAACTAACATTAGGCAACAAAATATCAGACGTCTCCTGGCACAAAATATTGACCTACTCAGCTAAAGCTTCTCGTTGCCCAAATCTTTGGGAAGCTTAGCTAAAGATACTCCATCTATGGTATCTAACACCACTAAAGCTTTCAAAAATCTACCCCAACATTTCTCCCCAATGCTGGCACCAATGCGGTGGACAAGGCTCACTCCTACATGCCATGTGGTCTTGTAAATCCCTTACTTCATACTGGCATGAAATCTTTAAATTATTAGAGGAAATAACAGGACATATTGCCAACCCAGACCCTAAAATAGGGTCTGGAATAGAAACATTTCCTCCAAACTCAAGATATGTCACTATTCATATCCTATATGCAGCAAAACTAACCATAACTAGAAAATTGAAAACCACTAACACATCTAATATAACAGAAACAGTCACGGAACTCAATTACCAATGTGACATGGAAAAAAGATTTGGGTTAAATAACCTTACATATACTAAATTTCTTCAAAAATGGTCACTATGGATTCAAAATCCTAAATGTACAATATCTTGCTGAAGAGCTATTAAGTTTCAAGTGAATGTTTATGTTGAAACTAAAATTAAATATTTCTTTCTCCTTGTACTTTCTTCTACCCCCCCCCTTTTTTTTCCATGTCTTCCCAATTAATCCTCCTCGAGCTCTTGCCTTTACCTGTTGCTGGTCTGATGTTTACTCATTGCTCAATTCCACCTACTATTGATTATATGATACATACTCTTGTAATTTACTATGAATAATTTCAGGATGAGACCTCAAGGTTTGTAATATGTTTTATGCATCGCTAAAAACAATAAAATCATTTGAAATTAGAATTACACCTCCAAACACATTCTGCTTCTCCTCCCAAGTTTGACGATACCACATGTGTGAGACGTTTTCACAGCCTAGCCACTTAGAGGGGATCAGCATTAAAGGAGCACCTTCAGTTGTTCTAGGGGCATAAATGACACATCTGATTTTCTTACTATCTATCACATTTTTGGAGGCCCTAGAGCACCTGGACAGTGGAAACACCCACAAAATGACCACATTTTAGAAAGCAAACACTCCAAGAGATTTTCTAAGAGGCATAATGAGAGTTCTGAAAATGTCATTTTTTTTGTCACGTGTGTGGAAAGAAAAGAAAAATGTACACGTAGCATAGGCATATTTATAATTACACCTCAAAGCACATTCTGCTATTCCTCCTGAGTATGGCGATACCACATGTGTAAGACCTTTTGAATGTGTAGGCTGCTTATGTACTGGATATTGCAACTTGTGTATCACAAAAATCAATCAACACTGTATAGAAGAAAATTTATTGTAATTGTCGCCTCTGTGGTCAGTGAATATACCATAGTGTAGCTTAACCTACAGTATTCCCTGTTCTTAAAAGCTAAGCAGGCTTAACCTACTGGTACATAGCTGCCCCTGTAGCACTAGGCTCACTGGTCAGAAAGTACCTGTGGTTCTAGTAGTGCAGTCGTCTGACAGGAACATAGCCAGTGGGACCTGCAGATAGGTAAATACTGGTGCCAGGCAGAGGCATGGTTGGCAAACAGGCAAGTTGAGTGGTCCAAGAAGGCTGGATCATGGTTTAAAACAGGCCAGGGTCAGTACAGGCAGCAGTCAGAGATGTGGTCAAGGAATAGCCAAAGGATTGGTCCAGGTAGGCAACAGGCAGGAACATGGTCCATAAACAGGTCAAGATCATTACAGACAACAGGCAGGGACGTGGTCAACAAATGGCCTAAGATTTGGTCCGGACAGCAGGCAGGGGCATGGTCCATAAACAAGTCAGCGTCAGTACAGGCAGCAGACACACAGATGTGGTCAGCAAATAGCCAAATGATTGGTCCAGGCAGGAGGCAGAAACATCAGCCTTAGATGTAGACTTCTTCCCACCCAAAGCTCTTCGAAGCCCCCAGACTCCAGACCCTGAGAGAAACCTGGAAAAAAACAAAAAGCTTAGTTTTCTCTATTCTGAAGCAGCACTCTGGAGTCCCTCACTTCTGCATACGTGATACCCCTGTGTTGTCTTCAATACTATAGCTCAAATTAATCCAAGCAGCAGGCAACAAGCATGGTCAATTAATAGGCCATGGTAAGTTCAGGCAGAAGGCAGAGTCATGGTCGATTAACAGGCCAGGATCAGTTCAGGTGGCAGGCAGAGGCATGGTCGATTAACAGGCTAGGGTCAGTTCATATGATGTGTAGGATGCAGCTCTTACAGGATGCACAGCAGCAAGGGGGATGAGAGCTTCAGGGTCCTAGGGAGCGTGGCAGAAGGGAGATGGAGGAAGGTGGGATGCAGCCTGCCCCTGGAGTAGAAGCAACTCTGTCAAGGTAGCAAAGGAGAGAAGCGGCACCCCAGTAAGTGCAGCATTTAGTATAAAAACACATTTTATTAAAATTACACTTACAGGAATAAGGTGTACATTGGGCATTGAGATAATGTAGTCCTGGGATTCTCCTCCGGGATGTGCCTGGTGGTGGTGCAGGTCCCACAGTCCTGGTGTCCTGGCCGTGCCGGTGGTGTCTGGAACTTCAAGGATTCAGGTGGGCTGTCTCCTATACAGAGGCCAATCTGGGAATGATACTGGGGACAATAGTATCAGTGTCACTTCTGTTATTAATGCATACACCACATTTTTGAGGGGTTTGTGGCCTCTTTGGGTATGGGGGATGATATTGGGGAATTGTCTTTCATTCATCCTGCTCACTGCATCAGATCAAAGGCATTCAGGGCAGGGCCTTCTGGATAGATAAGGGCTGTTACTAAGTCCTCTTGGTACTTTAGGTAGGATACAGATCTTTGTGTGCACTTACAATACATGACATAGAAGTTGAACAGAGCTAACTGAAACAGGTATATGGATTTTTTTTTGTATCAATGGATTGATCTTCTGGTGGCTAAGTAAGGCTGTAAGATTTGGTCATTATAATGCACAACTCCCATGAACTGTTTGTAGTCATGTATGCACTTGGACAGGACCGTATCTTCCTTGGAATTCCACTGAGATGCTATTGTGAATGGAGGAAAGGACATACAATCCTGTTTATCTCTCTATTTTAGGGCCAAAATCTGTTCATTCTGCAAACTGGCTGACTCCCCTCTTTTCAGCTTTGTGGCAACTATACATGTGTGGTTAGTTTCGTTCCAAATTAAAATTCAGACAAATTTTTGTTTTTCGGAAATTCGGATGTATCCAAATTCCCAAATTACAATAGTACTGAATTTAAACGAATCTGAAATAATGAAAAAGAAAATTTGGGTGAAATTCAAATTCAAATAATTTTTGAATCATTTTTGAATACTTTCAAATTCCAATAGTTTTCACATTCGAATTTGAAAAGTCCTCGAATTTGAATAGTTTTCCAATTTCCAAAGAGAACAAAATAGAAAAGAAAACAAAGGAATAGAACAGAAAAAAACAATAGACTAGAAGAGAACATAACAGAAAACAAAAGAATAGAATATAATACAGCAGAGTAAAACAGCTCTGTTCCACTCCACCACATTATATTCTTTCATTTTCTGTTATATCCCCCTCTATTGTATTCTATCTTTTTCCATTCTATTCCTCCACTATCCACTCCACACTTTCCTTGGAAATTGGAAAATGTTTAAAAAACAATTCAAATTCTAAAATTATTCGAATTTGAAAACGATTCGAATTAGAAAACTTTTCGAATTTGAAAACTATTCGAAATTGATTTGAAAACCTTTCTAATGAATATGAAAATGAATAAACAAAACTAATTCCGGAAATGAATTAAACGAATGAAACAAATCTAACTAAATAAACTTATGTAAATAAGGAATCAAGACGAAATGAAACTAAACACATTTTTTCACTCTGCACATGTCTAGTGGCAACCGAACTTTGTGGGAAGCCCTAGTTGTTTAGCTGCACTGTCCCACAGGCCAGTTTGCTGGAGATAAATATGGTGGAATAGTGGGAGACTAGTGTGAAAATGATCCACGTAGAGGTGGTAGCCCTTTTGAAATAGTGGTGTCCCACAAATTTTTTTCACTGTTCCACATATAGTTTGGGCATTCAAGGGGGCTCCAGCTGGCTGTCCTTTCCCTCATAAACCCGAAGGTGCTATGTGTACCCTGTGGCTCTCTCACAAATCTTTGTATAAATTCACCCCATATCTGGCCAGTTTACTTGGGATATACTGTGTGATGCCCAGATTTACTGGTAAAATGGATGAGAGACTCATCAACACAAATATTTTTCATAGAAAAAATATTGATGAGTGGCCGAATTTTGTACAGCTTGCTGTAAGCAGGGTGATTTCAAGGCGGGCACAGGGAATTGTTATTGAATATAAAAACCTCATAATTTTGCATAGTGTGTTCTGGGCATATTAGAAGAATAGAGTGACATGTGATAAATGAGGTGTGTGAACCAGTAGAGTGGAATTGAATAACATTTTTGATTACTATCCAAAGGCCTGTAAATGGGATTGCATTTGCTGCTGGATTAGAGGTAAACCATACATGGTTTAAAAGCACCTCTAGGACACTACAGGGAGTGCAGAATTATTAGGCAAGTTGTATTTTTGAGGAATAATTTTATTATTGAACAACAACCATGTTCTCAATGATTCCAAAAACTCATTAATATCAAAGCTGAATATTTTTGGAAGTAGTTTTTAGTTTGTTTTTAGTTGTAGCTATTTTAGAAGGATATCTGTGTGTGCAGGTGACTATTACTGTGCATAATTATTAGGCAACTTAACAAAAAACAAATATATACCCATTTCAATTATTTATTTTCAGCAGTGAAACCAATATAACATCTCAAAATTCACAAATATACATTTCTGACATTCAAAAACAAAACAAAAACAAATCAGTGACCAATATAGCCACCTTTCTTTGAAAGGACACTCAAAAGCCTGCCATCCATGGATTCTGTCAGTGTTTTGATCTGTTCAC
>BLSH010252324.1:63930-76888 GCA_018402905.1 Glandirana rugosa | reverse complement strand
GACGATTTAAATAAACCACTTTAATCACACATATAATAAATCAGACATCCTTTTATATATATATATATTGTCCCCAGTGTCCCTGGTCACTGCCACACCAATTATATGATGACACTGTACTGCCCTGGTGACAGTATGTAGAAAAAGAAAATCAAACAACTATTTTATTTTCATTTTCCAAAAAATTGTGACAAAAAATTACAACTTCTAAAAACATGCCATGCCTCTTACTAAATACAACAGACTGTTTACTTTCCAAAAAGGTAATTTGAGGGATATTTGTACTGTCCTGGCATTTTCGGGTTTCAAGAAATGAGATAGGTCGTCAGTACATCAGGACTGATAGATTTTCAGATATACATACCCTAGTTTGTGGACTGTATAACTTTCCTACAGACTAAATAATATACACACTAATTTCACCAAATAAATTTAGCAGAATACATTTTTCCTAAATTTATGAAGAAAGATTATTTATTTTAAATTTTGCAAAAAATAAAAAACCCAGTGGTGAATAAATACCACCAAAAAAAAAGTCTATTTGTGTGAAAAAGAATTATAAGAATTTTATATGGGTACATTGTTGCATGACCGCACAATTGTCATTGAAAGTGCAACAGTGCTGAAAATTAGCCTAGACAGGAAGGGGGTAAAAGTGTCCGGTATTGAAGTGGTTAAATACTTTATATATGTTTTACTCTCATTTTACTCCAACTCTTCTTACTTCACCCCTGAAATAAGGCATCAGAGGAGGAAAGAAATAGATCTAGATGTACAATTTTGTGTGTTTTGTACCTATATTAATAAGGAATGGGTCTCAGTCTGCCAAATTTTAGTGTGTAGAGTTTCCCTGTTGTATTTAATGAAGCTTAAAATTTGAAAATACTGGTGCGTTGTGCTAATTTGTGTTTCTTATCCTGCACTACTGTGAGATCACCAAAATGTTATATGTGTAGAGGGTTAAGTGACCATTTGGTCCAGCGTATGCTGATGTAAAATACTGAATGCTTAATTAATCCTTTACTTCAATAGCCTGCAATATCTAGGCTTCCCATTCCAGCTGCCATATGATGTAAAATGTAAAGTTTTACTAAATCCACAACAGTAAAATCAGTCTGTATATGCAGAAAAGCATGCTTGTTATACTCACTGTGGAACTTAAGGGCTTAATCCTCTGAATTGTGCAAAAAGACTGTTTGATCCTGTATTCTCTGTTCCTCCCTTTCTTCAACAGTCCCCAATCTATCTGCTGATAGAAGGGACAGAGCTGAACATGCTCAGTTTGGAGTGTATTGCTAGAGAGGTTTTTTTCTTGGGAGAGTGCATGTGATCAGCACAGGGCCAATCAGCACTCTCTAGACAGAGGGTCAGGGGTCCTGCAGCCTGACAGACAGTCAAAGGAGAATGAAAACTCCTCCTACAAGCTTTAACCAGACACTGATAGTCACAAGACTGCTCTAGCTGCTAATGAAAAAAGGTATTTAACAGTTTATATTTAATAATATAATAGCATTTCCATGTTCTGTGTACAGTGGGAGACCATATATAGTGAATGCAGGGTCCTGGGTTTAGTAACACTTTAAAGCGTATGTTAACCCTAACAATTCATTTTCCTGTTTTATTTTCTCTTTTGGTTTTCTAAATATACCATGGAAAGCATTTTGTTATATCCGTTTAACAACTGCAAAAAAATATCCTGCCAGAAAACCAGTGTTGTCCTGTAAACTCTGCAGCCGTATATCAAGAATTGTTATCAGCCCCGCCCGGTTAACCAATGTGAATTACAGAGCACTCCACCCTGAGTTAAGGAAGTGAGGAGAGGCTTCCTTTTCTAGGGCGACAATGCTGATCCTTTATTGATACAGTACAGTGAGTCAAAGTTGTCTCCATTGGAAAGGAAGGATGTTATTGGGAAAATCACTAGGTAAAAATATAGGAAATACCTAAAAAAAAAAAAAAAGAAAACAAATGCAACCATCTCTTCTAAGAAGTTATAATCTGCAATATATTACATTTACTTCTTAGATTTAGATAACCTTTAACCTTACTGTTTGCACAAATATAAAAGTTAAACACACTTTGAGTTTTATTTATGTGAATTGTCAGATGCATACCAATTAAAATGTATTAAAAACTTTTATAGCATACTTATGAAAGTTATTTAAGAGATATTGAAAACTAATAGCAATAATATGTTATTGTTTATTTTTTTAGGTGTCACCAAACCATCCTAAACCTTGTCGTCCATGCGACTGTGACCCTGTTGGATCTTTACATGGTGTTTGTGTCAAAAATATAAAGGAAACTACAGAAGGTATTTTTTTTTTAATGTGCCTATGCTTACAAGTTTATGAGCATAACAGTGTTACTGAATTAGTTACATGTGTTCAGTTGTTGAATTTTCATTTATTTTCCTATTTAAAAAATAGTACATATGAATACTGCATACTAATGAACTACTGAATATGACCATAAATCTATTAATTCAGTAAATAGACTGGTTTTATACCATATACTGTTATCTATGTGATCACCAATAATATGTTTTTACAATTATAGCAGAAAGAAGGAAAGTCTGCAGAAGAATGTTGGCTGATTGACCAGCCCTATATTCGTGGATATCATTGGCCATGGATTAGTCAGGTCCGATTTAGTGTTGGGCGAACGGTTCGGCCTGAGCATGGGTTCGGGCCAAACATTTGCTGGCCTGTCAAATGCCCCGTCAAACACCCTGCAATGCACTGAGCGCTGCACAGTACATTCTGTGCCCTGATTGGTCAAAGCTTTGTCCAATCAGGGTGCAGTGTAAGCTGTTGATAAAGAGCGGGGCCGGGAAGCTGGCCACGGCATCCTTAACAACTGATAAGTCATCAACTGTCAATGGGCTTCCCCGTTGACAGCTGAATAATTTAAAAAAGTGCCAGTTAAAAAAAGTATGGATTTTAAGGGGAACCCCACACCAAAATTAAAAAAAAATGGTGTGGGCCCTCAAAATCCATACCAGACCCTTATGCGAGCAAGCAGCCTGGCAGGTTAGGAAAGGGGGGGTGAGCGAGTGCCCCCCCTCCTGAGCCATACCAGGCCACATGCCCTCAACATGTGGGGGTGCTGCCCCCCAACCCCAAAGCACCTTGTCCCTATGCTGGGAACAAGGGTCTCTTCTCGCCAACCCTGGGTTGTGGTTGTTGGGGTCTGTGAGCGGGGGGTTTATTGGAATCTGGAAGCCCCCATTAACAATAGGACCCCCAGATCCCAGCCCCCACTATGTGAACGGGTATGGGGTACCCATTGGCTCCTATCCATTCACCAAAAAAGTGTCCAAAAAATATTAACAGGAGAAGTTTTTGCCAAAATTAAAAAATATAAAACAGTGCCCCTTGATGTAAATTCATTGTCAATTATGTCGCCCACTGCAAACCCGTGCTTTGGCAGTCCATATATAGGTATGGGCGGGCCCAACTGGCAACCATTGCATGCCTGATCAGTGCATGCTAGACTGGTGACCTCACAAGGGGTGGTGCCACCAGGTGACATAGCCAGGTGGCTCCGCCTCTTACCTATATAAGGAATGGCAAATGGTGGAGCCTGCAGTAGGCGGCCAGCCTTCATAGTGGGCGGGAGCGTTTTAATTTTTTTATTTTTCACGTGTGGTGGATTTAAATCGGGGACACTATTTTTTAATAAAGGAACTGCCAAAAAGTGTGTGTTTTTATTACTTTTTGACTCTTTTGGTGAATGGGTAGGGGTACTATGTACCCGATACTCATTCACATGGGGAGGCGGGATCTGGGAGCTCCCTTGTTAAAGGGGGCTTTAAGGTTCCGATAAGCCCCCTGCCTGCAGACCCTCACAACCAGTGGCCATGGTTGTGGGGATGAGACCCTTGTCACCATCAACATGGGGGCAAGGTGCTTTGTGGCACCCCCCATGTTGAGGGCATGTGGCCTGGTATGGTTCAGGAGGGGGCGCTCACTCGTTCCCCCCTTTCCTGACCTACCAGGCTGCATGTCCAGATAACTGTCTGGAATGGATTTTAGGGGGGACCCCACGCTGTTTTTTTTTTTCTAAATTTTGCCATTTTTATCTTTAATTTTTCAATAGCCGGGAGCCGAGGCATTTTAAATGTGATTTGACTAGTTTTTTCTGTAGAAATTACATTTTTGCTGCAGCATGTCCTATATATGCTACAGATGCGTCACTTTACAGGTAGACTAAGAGAACCCGCCAAGCACTATATTTAAAGGAACTTTTCATTTTTATTGTTGCACTTTAAAGCGGAGTTTCACCCAAAAATGGAACTTCCGCTTTAAGCACTCCTCACCCCCTTACATGCCACATTTGGCATGTCATTTTTTTGGGGGGGGAGTGTGTCCCCAGATTTCAGAGGGACTTCCTGTCCCTCTTCCACCTTCCGCCTCTGGGCTGCCTTGGCGACTCCTCCTCTCCTCCTAGGCGGCCCCTCCCTCCTGGCAATCTTCTGGGACACGTTACAGGTCCCAGAAGATTGCCTGGCCACTAGGGATGCGCATCGCGACTCGCTCATGCGCAGTGGGTGCCCGGCCGTGAAGCCGGACCGGGTGCCCACACTAGGAATGGCTTGGAGCGGAGAGACGAGCGAGACTTCGGGAGCAGCCGTCGCTGGACCAGGAGACAGGTAAGTTACTGTTTATTAAAAGTCAGCAGCTACACTTTTTGTAGCTGCTGACTTTTAATAAATAAAAAACAGTGTGGAACTCCGCTTTAAGCGTCATGAATGTCACTGCTGTTGAAAAAACTATTGTGTTTTAAAAAAGGTTTGCATTGATACATGTCCCCCAGGACAGTACCCAGACCCCCATACCCCTTTTATGGCTAATTACTCACATATAAGCCTTCAAAATGGGCACTTTTAATTTTTCCTGTTTGGCTCCCATAGACTACCAACAAGCTTTCAAAATTTCTACAAGTTATCTGTTTATAGTTACAGAGAAGGTATTGTGCTAGAAGTATTGCTCTTGCTCTAACAATCATGGCAATACCTCATATGTGTGGTTTGAATACTGTTTACATTTGTGGGTGTGACTTATGTATGTGTTTACTTCTGTGCGTGAGCACGGAGGGATGGGGCGCTTTCAATTTTTATTTTATTTTAATTTTTTTTTACACTGTCCCTTTACATTTTTTTATTTTTTGATCACTTTTATTGCTGTTACAAGTAATGTAAACATCCCTTGTGGCAGTTATAGGCAGGGACAGGTACTCTTTATGGAGGGATCTGGGGTCTAAACGACTCCAAATCCCTCCTTTGCACTTTAAAGCATTCAAAATGCCACGTTTGGCTGTTTTGAATACTGTAATTTTTTAAAATCTGGTGCCTTTAAGTCTTCAGCTAACCGGAAGTGATGTCATGACATCGCTTCTGAGTTACAAGATCCGAGACCTGATCAAACCTGATTCTGGCTTTGTTCAGGTCTCCGGCCAGCCGGTGGATGTTTGGCCTCTCTGGCCTCTCAGTGAGACAGGAGAGCCCCGGTGAGCTGCAAAAGGCTGTGCTTGTAATAATAGCCAAGCGGCTGATTAGCCGCATTGGTTGTTATTATAAGAAAGCCAACCATCCGCTCTAAAAAAAGGTACCAAGGGTTTAATGCAGGGAATGCATTAAGGTAAAAAAAACCTTTTATCTTTACAACTATTTTAACATACATGTTTAGCAGTTAGGATCACAATGAGTTTACATTTGCGTGGGTGGCCGGGGATGCATAGTTTGCTGCATTCAAAGGTGGCTAAATGCTTCCTCTAGATGCAGCAGCACTCTGTGCTATGGCTGCATACACACTAGCCAATTAGCTGCAGCCAGTTTGTGTGTGGCTGAAACTCTGCAGAAATGCTGACCCTTCAAATATACTGACTGTGTCCAGTGTAGATTGTAGACTCTTTTCATATTTAACCACTTGGGAGAGCAGTTACATTGAAACAACATTGTTGCTGGCTATTGATTTGTACACAGTGTATGCTGGCAGCCTTTAGTTCTGCCTGCAAGAATCTTCTGATCCACACTGACAAGATTGTGGCCATGTGAAAGTAGGCTAATTTGCAATGTTTAAAAAAGCCATAAGAGGCCATTTGGTAAAAATTTTGGCAACAAAGGTGTAAATTCAGTACAAGAGATACATGGTCATGTACTAGGCACACATGGTAAAATTATGTAAATTAAAACTAAAGATGTGATTTCCACATTATTAACTCATATTATGAATAACAATAGCTGTTCACAGCTTGTGACTGAACATTTTTCTATCAAAGCAACATATATTAACCTTCATTTATGCTTTATACTGCTATGAGTTTAGGCAAACACATTTTTCCATTAAACGGCACTTTTAATGCTTTTCTATAGATTTCAGTATGTATCAAATGCAAAAACATGAATTCAGTCTTAGTGGACATTGTCTTAAAAGTTTAGTGTCCATACCATCCAACTGCCATTGCTTTTATGGTTTTGTCTAATACTGATTATAGAAGGAAATTGTTGCATAATATGGAAAAAAAATTGCTAAGGTTGACCCAAAGCAAATCGTGTGTATAGGGCGAAAAGGATAATAACAGAGGATTTTGAAGACCTTTGTCACAGTTTCTAGGGAACACGGGGCATAAGTTTAGAGATAAGCATAATGATTGTGTTGTTTACTTTAATCGTGCATGAAAAAATAAATAGATAAAATAAATAAATGTATCCAAGATGATGTGCTGATATTCCCTGATATCTGTGATATGAGATTAATAAAAATATACAGGAATATAAAATCCCCATTATTAATATAATCTAAATCACTACCACTTCATATATCACAATACCTGTTTTCATCAGTGATCATTGATGAATTAACAAAATAACCTGAATGTTAACAAAACATTCCTTCTACTAATCTGCGTTACAAATCATACCTAGATATGCTCCCCTTTTTATCCAAACTCCTTGAACGTCTGGTCTACAACCGACTTTGCGACCACCTTGCTGATAATGGCCTTCTTGATCCCCTTCAGTCTGGTTTTTGTCCTCAACACTCCACAGAAACTGCTTTCCTAAAACTAACAAACAATCTACTAATGGCCAAAACCAATGGACACTTTTCTGTACTCCTACTCCTGGACCTCTCTGCTGCCTTTGATACTGTTGACCACCCCCTCCTCCTCAAAAATCTCCACACTTTTGGTCCCCATGATTGTACTCTTCGCTTGTTCTCTACCTACTTATCCAACCGCACGTTTAGTGTTACTTACAATTCAACTTCCTCCTCTCCTCTTCCTTTCTCTGTTGGGGTCCCCCAAGGTTCTGTCCTTGGACCGCTCCTATTCTCAATCTACACCTCCTCCCTGGGTCAGATGATAGCCTCCCATGGCTTTCAATACCACCTCTATGCTGACGACACCCAAATCTATTTCTCTACCCCACAGATCACTCCCGCCGTCTCCTCACGTATCACTAATTTACTAACAGATATATCAGCCTGGATGTCACACCACTTCCTCAAACTCTATCTATCCAAAACCAAACTTATAATTTTTCCTCCCCCATATGCCTCTTCCCCTGATCTCTCTGTCAAAATCAATGGCACAACTATAAGCCCATCTTCGCATGCCAAGATCCAAGGTGTAGTTCTGGACTCCGAGCGTTCCTTTAAGCCCCACATCCAATCACTGTCCAAATCTTGCCACCTCAACCTCCGCAACATCTCCAAAATACGCCCCTTTTTAACCAACGACACAACAAAACTCTTAATCCACTCCCTGATCATCTCTCGTCTCGACTACTGCAATTCCCTTCTCATTGGCTTACCTCTACATAGGCTACTCCCTCCAATCCATCATGAATACTGCTGCCAGACTTATCCACCTTACCAATCGCTCTGTGTCTGCTACACCTCTCTGTCAATCCTTCTACTGGCTTCCACTCACCTAAAGAAATTAAATTCAAAATACTAACAACTACTTACAAAGCCATCCACATCTTAGCCCCCAGCTACATCACAACTTCCTGGGTGACTTCTTCCATCCAAAAAGGAGGTACAGCTATGGGGGAGAGTTTTGTACCCAGCTATGTCAATATGTTTGTAGGGATCTTTATATATGGTTGAACAATCCCTATGTGCAGCATGTCTTCCTGTATAGAAGATATATTGATGGCATAATCACTATCTGGCAGAGAGGTGAGGAGTCGCTATTACAGTTTTGTAACTGTGGCTTTTGTAGCAACAATCCTTTCAGGATACACTTTACATCTGTAATAAACAGAGGTGTTTTAACCTTTCCCAATGTGGATTTGTACTATGATGATTTAGTCAAGATTTGCTTAAGGATACCTACAGCAGGGAATTCTTATTTGTATCATATGGGCTGCCATCGCCCTGCTTAGGAAACAGAATATACCGGCCAGCCAGTTCTGCAAGCTCCACAGGAATTGAACAAAAGTGAAATTATAAAGCACATGGTCATATTCTTAAAGAATAATTCTTGCAGAAAGGTTACAACAAAGCTTCCATCAACCAGGCCTTCCAGTAATACCTGATTAGGTATGAAGATCCAGAGGTGACAATGAAAGAGGTGTACCCTAGTCCTGTTGGTCTGATTTGTAGTATTCAACTCAACACTAGCTATCTTTACATCAAATGGAGCCTCCAGAAGCATTGGGACATTTTAAAATTTGACCCAAAACTTGGCCCACACTTACTGGATTGTCCAAGGATGGTTTTGAGTAGGTCTACGAATGTCAAAAACATAATAGCCCCTAGCAAGCTGATCCATCAGAGAGCTGTCCCATCAGCAAATATACCTATCTTTTTAACTCCAAAGGGCATGTTCCAATGTAAAAAATACAATTGCCCAATTTGCACGTTTGTCATTTAGACCATCAAGACTTGACCTACACCATTGAGAAATGTTTCACTTGATCCTCCCCTTATGTAATTTATTGTATGAGCTGCAGTGGCGGCTGGTGAAGTTTTTGGATGGGGGGGAACCAGGCCCCGCCCTTTCTTTTGACCGTTCCGACTTTTAATAAGCCCCTCCCCTTATATCATCCACCCACTCCGTCCCCTGTATTCCACATATTGTGTCAGGAGTATACAGCTCAGCATCACAGGACACAGTATACAGCTCAGCATCACAGGACACAGTATATAGCTCGGCATCACAGGACACAGTATACAGCTCAGCATCACAGGACACAGTATACAGCTCAGCATCACAGGGCAAGTATACAGTGACACAGGTGGGGGCAGTTATGCAGCCAGTGACACAGGTGGGGGCAGTTATGCAGCCAGTGACACAGGTGGGGGCAGTTATGCAGCCAGTGACACAGGTGGGGCAGTTATGTAGCCAGTGACACAGGTGGGGGCAGTTATGCAGCCAGTGACACAGGTGGGGCAGTTATGTAACCAGTGACACAGGTGGGACAGTTTGCAGGCAGTGACACAGGAGGGGCAGTTTGCAGCCAGTGACACAGGAGGGGCAGTTTTCAGCCAGTGACACAGGTGAGGGCAGTTTGCAGTCAGTGACACAAAAAGGGCAGTTTGCAGCAAGTGACACAGGAGGGGCAGTTTGCAGCCAGTGACACAGACGGGGCAGTTATGCAGCCAGTGACACAGGAGGGGCAGTCTGCAGCCAGTGACACAGGTGGGGCAGTTTGCAGCCAGTAACACAGCTGGGGCAGTTTGAAGGCAGTGACACAGATGGGGGCAGTTTGGAGCCAGTGACACAGGAGGGGCAGTTTGCAGGCAGTGACACAGGAGGGGCAGTTTGCAGCCAGTGACACAGCTGGGGGCAGTTTGCAGCCAGTGACACAGGTGGGGGCAGTTTGGAGCCAGTGACACAGGAGGGGCAGTTTGCAGGCAGTGACACAGGAGGGGCAGTTTGCAGCCAGTGACACAGATGGGGTACATTGCAGAGTCCTTGCCCCCCGCACTTACCCCATCCAGCAGGCAGGATTGTTGCAGAGGTTCGGCACTGGGTCTGCAGAGTTCGGCACACGGAGAGCGGCTGTCCCCCCTCGTCGGTCCCCGGGAGGTCATGGTCTCTGTGGGAGCGGAAGTCACCTCTGCTGCCACAGTGACCCGCCCCCGGCCCCGCATCCAATCACCCTGAGCAGAGGCTCAGGGCAGCCAATCAAGCTATGAGTGTGCGCCTGTTCAGCGCACACTCATAGCTTTTAATGGCCGATCAATAGGCTCACTACTTGGCTGTCATGTGACAGCCAAGGAGCCGAAAAAAAAAAAAGAAAGTCAATGTACCAGCAGGGGGGCGGGGTTGACTTTTTTTTTCTTTCTTCTTTTGCCGGTGGGGAGGCGGCGTCCCAGCGCCCCTCACACACCAGCCGCCGCTGATGAGCTGCTTATGTGGCCAACAATATGTGGGCAGGCTGATCAGGCCTCCATTCTGTGCTCTGCAGGATTTTTTGTTGGCTTACAGTGTTTGTGCACCACCAGCACCCAAAATCCAATTTTTTTGGAGCTGTGTGACAGGTGCAGATATGGTGAATGCTTGTTAAAGCAGGGTCTATCCTGTGCTCTGCTGTGTTTTTTTTGTAGGGTTATTATGTTTGGGCACTGCCAACACCCAAAAAATGATTTTTTTTTCATGACCGTGTGATAGTAGCAAAATATATATCCTTTTTGGCCAGGGTTGATCCTCTCCTCTGGAAGAATATTCTTGCTGGTTATGGTGCTTTATCTCTATAATGCTTGAAACTTATTACAAAGCTTTTTTATGGACATAGAAACTTTTGGATTTTTTTAGGCTCGGTAAATATTGTGCTGTAAGTCTATTTTTTTTCTATACCTGCACTATAAAGGTTTAAACTGTTTAGCTGCTGTGAATGATGTCTCCCTGGCAATCAAAAAACGTACAGATAAACCTCTTGCCGTCCACCCACCGTCAAATGACGGCAGGGCAGAACGGCTATTGTTCTGGGACAACGTCACATGACATCGCCCCTTTAAGCCGGGATTGTGCGCGATCGGGCGCACGCATCCCGGCTCTGTCGGTGTCGGCGTGTCCCCAGGACACACCGCATCACCGACTGGGGTGACAGCCATTGGTTATGGCTGTTTACCATGTGATCGGCCGATCACAAATGGCACGTTCCCCATTCACACAGCGCATGCGCGTGATCGGGATTGCGCTGCGTGTGCGCGTCAGTGGCGGTGTGTTCCCAGGGAACACTGCCTGTCACGACACTGGTATCAGCCGCCGGCCGGCGGCTGTTACCTTGTGATCGGCTGTGATCTACTTCACAGCCGATCACATCCAATGTAAACAGAGCGGTAACTCACTGTTACCAGCTCTTCTCTTCTCACATAGTTTCTAGTGTGAGGAGAGAAGAGCTGGGATCAGTGAGTTACTGATCTGTAAAGTAAAAACACACCCTGCCACATCCCCCCGTCCCCCCAATGCACCAGTCACCCAACAGTCACCCCATATGCCCCCATAAAGTGTACCTGTCATCATAAAGTGTACCTGTCATCATAAAATGTACCTGTCATCAGACTGCCATCATAAAGTGCACCTGTCATCCGTCAGTGACCTTGGCATGTCACCTGTCACCCGTCAGTGACCGTGGCATGTCACCCATCAGCGACCGTGGCCTGTCACCTGTCACCCATCAGTGACCACCGCCAGTCACACATCACTGACCACCGCCAGTCACCCATCACTGACTACCGCCAGTCACCCATCAGCGACCACCGCCAGTCGCCTGTCACCCATCAGTGACCACCGCCAGTCACCTGTCACCTGTCACGCATCTGTGACCACCGCCAGTCACCCGTCACGCATTAGTGATCATCACCAGACACCGGTCACCCATCAGTGACCACCTCCAGACACCCATAACCCATCAGTGACCACTGCCAGACATGCGACACCCATCAGTGATCACCGCCAGTCACCCATCAGTGACCACCACCAGTCACCCATCACCCATCAGTGACCACCACCAGATACCCGGCACCCATCAGTGACCACCGCCAGTCACCCATCACCTATCAGTGATCACCGTCAGTCACCCATCACTCATCAGTGTGCACCACCAGTCACCCATCAGTGACCTCTACCAGTCACCCGTCACCCATCAGTGACCACCACCAGTCACCCATCAGTGACCACCACCAGTCACCCCTCACCCATCAGTGACCACCACCAGAGACCCGTCACCCATCAGTAACCACCGCCAGTCACCCATCACCTATCAGTGACCACTGCCAGTCACCCATCAGTGACCACTGCCAGTCACCCATCAGTGACCACCGCTAGTCACCCATCACCGACCACCGCCAGACACCCGTCACCCATCAGTGACCACCGCCAGTCACCGGTCACCCATCAGTGACCACCGCCAGTCACCCATCAGTGACCACCGCCAGTCACCCATCAGTGACCATCGTCAATCACCTGTCAGTGATCATCACACCCATGAGTAAACATCACCTGTAAAAGTCTCACACATGTGGTATCGCCATACTCGGGGGGAGTAGTAGAAAGTATTTTGGGGTGTCATTTTTGCTATGTACATGCTATGTGTTGGAAATATCTTATAAATGGACAACTTTGTGTAAAAATAAAAGCGTTTTCATTTTTTTCCCACATATTCAAAAAACTACTGGAAAAAAATGACATGTTCAAAAGACTCATAATGCCTCATAGATTATACGTTGGGGTGTTAGCTTTCCAAAATGGGGTCATTTTGTGGGCAATTCCATTGTCCTGGTGGGTACTAACATTTTTAGGTAAAGTTGATCCAGGGTGAATCCGATTGCCTCTCGGGGAATCAGGAAGGAATTTTTTCCCCCGTTATAGCAAATTGGATCACGCTTTGCTGGTGCATTTTACCTTCCTCTGGATCAACTGTGGGTGAAGGATTGCATATGGGATTATTTGGTTTTATATATATATATATATATATATATATATATACACATATATATAT
>BLSH010252324.1:46877-63882 GCA_018402905.1 Glandirana rugosa | reverse complement strand
AATAAAGAGTGTGGGTTTTTTTTCTTTTGGTTGAACTGGATGGACTTGTGTCTTTATTCAACCTGACTAACTATGTAACTATATAACTTTCTGTAAAAAAAATGCGTTTTCATTTTTTTCCCACATTTTCCAAAAACTACTGTAAAAAAATGAACTGTTCAAAAGACTCATTATGCCTCATAGATTATATGTTGGGGTGTTTGCTTTCCAAAATGGGGTCATTTTGTGGGTAATTCCGTTGTCCTGGTGCTCCAGGGCCTTCAAAAATGTGATAGGTCGTCATGACATTAGATGTGTAATTTATGTCCCTAGAATACCTGACTGCGCTCCCTGCATGTTGAGCCTCGGTATGTGGCCAGGCTGTGAAAAAGTCTCAGACATGTGATATTGCCATACTCAGGAGGAGTAGCAGAATGTGTTTTGGGGTGTAATTTGTGGTATGCATATGCTGGGTGTGAGAAATAACCTGTTACAATGACAATTTTGTGAAAAAAAAGGAAAAAAAAATCTTAATATTTCAAAGAATTGTGGGAAAAAAGTACAACTTCAAAAAATTCACCATGCCTCTTATTAAATACCTTTGAATGTCTACTTTCCAAAAAGGGGTCATTTGGGGGGTATTTGTACTTTCCTGGCTTGTTAGGGTCTCAAGAAATGAGATAGGCCGTCAGTATATCAGGTGTGATCAGGTGTGATCAATTTTCAATGATTGGCACCACAGCTTGTAGACTCTATCTTACACACGGACCAAATAATATACACTTATTTGGGTAATTTTTACCAAAGATAGGTAGCAGTATACATTTTGGCCAAAATTTACAAAGAAAAAATACTAATTTGCTAAATTGTATGATTAGAAACAAAGAAAAAGGCATTTTTTCACAACATTTTCAATCTTTTTTTATTTATAGTACAAAAAATAAAACACCCCCTAGTGATTAAATACCACCAAAAGAAAGCTCTATTTGTGTGAAAAAAGGACACTAATTTCATATGGGTACAGTGTTGCATGACTGAGTAATTGTCATTAAAAGTGTGATAGTGTTCAAAGATGAAAAATGGCCTGGACAGGAAAGGGGTTTTTGTGGTTAAATATACAGCGATATACCACACATAATAATAAATATTAAAAAAGAACATAAATATGCACTACCATAAATTGTGCAAGTTTATGACATACTGTACATTTCTCTAACTGATAGTTAGAAATTTTCCCATAATCGATGGGTGGTAAAAACAAAAAAAAAATTGAGGTATTTAGTCCTCTTGTTCAAAAAAACATAACAAAAATCTGTGTTATTAGAGTTTAATCGTATTTACTCTTTAATTCCTGCAAACACTTTCCAGTACTCCAATGTGCAAAAACTCAACAGAGATTATGGCCCCTTAAACAAGTGAGTCTAAAGTCTAAAGAACACCGCCCCCCTAGGCACGAATTTTAAGGGATTTTTTTTTCAGTTTAAGCATTATTAAAATCACTGCTCCAGATTTAAAACCTTTTTTTTTCATTGATACAGGTCCCCATACACTTTTTATGGCGATAACATTGCATATGAGCCTTTAAAATGAGCACTTTTGATTTTTCATGTTCGGGTCCCATAGACTTTAATGGTGTTCGGATGTTCGCCCTGAACTTTTTGTCTGTTAGCATGCTCTGGTGCGAACCGGGGGGTGTTCGGCCCATCCCTAATATGTACGGGGTCAGTCAGATCCCAAGATATTTAAGTTTTTGGGGGTCCCATTTGAAGGGGGAGTTCTGTTTTACCAAGCTGAGGTCGGCCTCTGATAGGGTTATGTTTAAGGCCTCAGATTTAGAATAATTTATCTTTAGGTTAGAAACATAGCTGTATTGAGAAAAAGGCTTGCATTGAGTTGGGAATCATGATGTGTGGGTCTGTCAAAAAAAAAGAATAAATTGTCCGCGTATGCCGCCGTCTTGAACTCCCTGTCTAGTAGCTTATAACCCTTGATTGCTGGGTTGGCATTAACCGTTCCGATGAAGGAGACTCTAGTGTCAAAATAAAAAGTAGGGGAGACAGTGGGCAGCCTTGCCTGGTGCCATTTGTTATGAGCACTTTGTCGAATAGGGAAGCATTGATTTTCAATTTTGCCGATGGGGTCTGGTATAGGGCGGCAATCCACGCCAGCATGTGAGACCGCAGCCCTATGTGTTTGCAGATTGCTAACATGAAGTCCCATGAAACTCGATCAAAGGCCTTCTCCGTGTTCGTAGACAGGAGTAGGCCTCTGATTTTCCACAAATGCGCCTCATGTATCTAAAGGAGGGATTTGGTAACATTGTCCTTTGCTTCTCGTCCAGGCATGAAACCCACCTGTTCAGGTCCAATAACGTTTTGTAATAGGGGTCTTAATCTTATGGCAAAGATCTTTGCAAATAATTTTACATCAAGGGTCAGTAAGGAAATTGGCCTGATAGCTGGCGCATTCCGAGGGATCCTTATTGTCCTTAGGAATGACCTTGATATAAGCTGAGAGGAAATCTGGGATTACGTTCCTAGGTTCAGACAATGAGTTCAAGGCTTTAGCTAAAGGTTTTGTCAAGATGTTCACAAACATTTTATAATAGATGGTGGTGAAGCCATCTGGTCCTGGGCTTTTTCTAGCTTTCAGATCTTTCACTGCTCTTTCAATTTCTATCTCTGTATAATCTTAGTCCGTTCCCCCTGCATTCCCTTTGGTCTATGTTGGGGTGGTAGATTATACAGCTTGCAATTGCATCCGTGGTCACATCACGTTTACCATCAGTCCTTCTAATGCCCTTGATATTCCCACTGGTTTCATTCAGAGTCCAAGCTAAAAGTCTACCCGTCTTGTCGTCCAACTCGTAGTACAATTTTTTCCTGAAAAATAGGAGTCGTTTTGTTTTGGAGTCAAAAATTTGTTGCAGTGCCTTACTGCCTTCCTTGTGTCAAGTAGTTATTTGGCTTACTGTGTGGTCAATGACTGTTGATGTAGAGTCTTGAGTTTGTTGATATGTCTTGTTTTGTGATTTCTGACTCCTGTTCTCCCTTACGTTGAGCTCCCATTTTAATCAACTCTACTTTAAGAGAGCACTTGTGGCCTTCCCAAATCGCCAGGGGATCCATGTGGGCCGCTTCATTTTGTAGGAAGAATTCGGTAAGCATGGTCGTGATTTTTGGTAGAAGGGAGGGGTCAGTCAGTAAGGAGGAATTGAGTCTCCACATGGGAGATCGGGGGGTGGTGTCAGTTGGATTGATCATCAGTGAAATTGGGGAATGATTGGATATTGACTGGACGGCTATGTGTGCCTTTGTTAGTCTAGGTAGGTCTCTCTGTGTAATCAAGAGGTAATCTATGTGAGAATATCTATTGTGCAGTGTGGAATAAAAGGTGAAGTCCCTGCCCTTGGGATGCAGCAAGCGCCAAGCATCTGTAAGGTGGAGGAATTGTATGAGGGCCTTGAGTTTTCTAAGTGCTCTGTAGGCTATGCACATTTTGCCTGTCAAGGTGGCAGTTAATGGATTCAAGGGGACATTGAAATCCCCCCAGTATCAAGCAGCCAGAAGCAAAGCCTTTTAAAGCTTGAATTACCTTTTGACTGAACGTAACGTGTGATTTATTCGGGAAATATACATTCGCAAGTTTCAGAGGACAGCCCTCATAAGCTCCCTTTATAAAAACATATCTACCCTCCAGGTCAATCACTTGTTCTGTAATATCAAAGGAGGCCTCCCTACTGATCAGGATAGAAACCCCCTTCGATTTGGAATCGTTGTTGGTGGTATGAAACACACGAGTAAAGAAGGAATCGGTGAGTCTGGGCACATGGTGTGTCTTGAAGTGTGTTTCCTGAAGAAACACTAAATGTGGCTTACCTTTTTTGAGTTCTCTCAGTAAGGTGGATCACTTTTTGGGTATATTCAGACCCTGCACGTTATGGGAGATGACTGTGTGGTGTCGCCCCAAGGAGGAGTATGCCATCTGGACGACTCAGGAGGAAGGGCCCTGTTGTTGATCCTGTAAAACAATCTCAAATCTTTTGTCACTGTTCAGATATATATAGCTATCTTTAAAGTGAGAAGAAAGTCCCAGGCGAGGGTGTAGATAAAAGGTAGAAAAGAGAAAGACTTGGTGGATTCTGATCTAGTGATCAGATCTAGATCAGATCTAGTGATCAATCCACCTTGTGGGGTGGGATGGTAGGCGGCAACCATATAAGATGTGCCTATATCTCCCGTATTTCCCAAAAAAGAATTAAAAAAAAAACAGAAAAAAGGGTGAAAAAAAGGAATCAAAAAATCTGTCAGAGCAACATAATGGCTTAACACAAGATCATTATAAAATAAGAATAAGTACATGTAATAATTCTCCCAGCCAAAGGGTGAAGTAAAAAAGTTTATCCAAAGGTAATTAAGGCTGTGCCCATGACACAGTCGTTACAACAGGAAAAAATAGGAAAAACAAGAAAAACAACCGCTTATTGCAACCTCTCGCCCCTGGAGGTAGTAAGTTGCGCCACGCAGGCGGCAGGCAGGGCTAGTACCATCTGTCCTATGCATTACTCTGACCAGGGCTTGTAGTTAGGGGCTCTGCATGCTAGCATCAAGTCAGTTGCATTTGCCGTTAGCTGTGTCGGTCTAGTTCCAATAGTTCACACGGAATGGGACAGCTATGAACAAAGAATGTTCGGTCCATCTATCCAGTGTATGGTTGTTTCTATGGAGTGATGCTGGGCTTCAAGTTAGTGTCTGGGAACACAGTCTAATACATCTTAGGCATTACTTGTCAGGAGTTTAAAATAAGGAGTAGGGGTAATGTTCTATGGTCTGGAACAAGGGTCTGGAATAGTGTATGTTGAGGTTCACAAACACAAATGGCCCGTTAACTGGCTACCTGTCATCGTGCTGGAGTGGCTCTTTGGTTAGGGGTTTCCACTTTTGAGCCTCCTGCTATGATTCATCTATTTGGCGTATCTCTGCTCCAGGGAGGATGGTCTTGGAGGGCTGCATTCTGGAGGACGCAGGGTGAACTCTGCATACCAATCAGGCAGTTCCACTGGGCCTAGGTCCAAAATTTCTGGTGTATCTATTAGATAGTTTAATTATAAAACTGTATGTTGGCTCTGGGCGCCATTTTGTTGTAGATCAATATATTCTGTTCTAAAGCCAGACTCTATTTGTTGTAGTGAATAACACGTGTGTATATATAGATGTCTACTGTGATTATAATCAAAGAGGATTGTAAGATTGGATATCGTAGAAGTATCGCCAACATATAGGGGATGGTGTATTCTCCATTTTGTTGTAGTTCACAAAAAATGACATTGATCAAAATGTGATGATATAATTTGTTCCCTAGATAATTAATGTAATCGTGATCTTCATAGTGGAGTGACAATATTAGTATATACTTGTTGATTTAATGGTTGATTTAATAAAATGATAGGATGTTAGCACTGATCACCATTTTGTTAAAGATCACTACATTTACTTCTTTATATAAAGCTATATACTTATACAGTAAAATAATGGTATTTATAACTATAGACCTAAAAAAAAATGTTGGGATTGCATGGTAAATTACCTATTTCCTATTTCTAACTATCCAAATTGTTCATACACAATGATATGTGTTGTGAAAATAAAAGGCATAAGCCTGTATATGTACATATAAATATACCAATAAATAATGTAGAGGATGTATTTGTGTCATTTTTTTAAAACCGGCGCCGTTACCCGCTGAGTAAACCGGAAGTGACGTTGTAACGTTGCTTTCGGAAATGTACGAAGGAGTCCCAAACAAAGCCCGATTCTGGCTTCCACAGGGACTCCACACAGCCGGCGGATGTGCCGGATTGGAGCTCCGGTCTCCCGGTGGGACGGGAGGACAGAGAAGAGTGGAGGATGGTGGAGGGAGGGGGATGTCCCCTCTCGCTGCCTGGGATAACAACCGAGCAGCTCCTGAGCCAGATCGGCTGTTATCAATGGATAGCCGGCCACCTGCTATAAAAAATGGTACCAGGGTATAGCCTGTAGCTGCAGACTATACGCCGATACTTCCACTTACTGTAAAGCAGCCACCGTTTATAAACAGCGTTTCACGTTAAGTGGTTAAACAAATTTACAACAGCAGGTCCCGTTCCTATGCCCAACAAAAGTAACTGCAAGGGGTTACAGTGTTCTGGCACCGACAACACCCAAGGTCCAATTTTTCACCACCTGTTTGACTGGGGCATGTCATCACAATTTTTAACTATTTAACGCGAATCACCATTTATAAACGGTGGCAGCTTTAAGTGGATGTATCGGGGTATAGCCTGCAGCTACAGGCTATACTCTGGTACTGTTTTTTAGAGCAGGCGGCCGGCTATCCGGTGAAAATGGCCAACTTGGCTTGGAAGCGGCTCGGCCTTTATCCCAGGGAGCGGGAGGGGCCACCCCCCTCCCGCCACCATCCGCCACTCTTCTCTGGCCTCCCGTCCCACCGAGAGACTGGAGCTCCGATCCAACACTTCTGGCCGGATTGATTTTTTAGTACCGGAGTTTGTCGCCATTCTGCAAGTGTGCGCAATTTTCAACCCTAACATGCATGGTATCTATTTACTTGGCGTAACATCCTCTTTCACAATATACAAAACAATTGTGCTAACTTTACTGTTGTCTTATTTTTTAACTCAAAAAAGCGTTTTTTTTCCAAAAAAATTGCGATTGAAAGACCGGTGCGCAAATACTGTGTGACAAATATTATTGCTACAATTGCCATTTTATTCTCTAGGGTGTTTGAAAAAAATATATAATGTTTGGGGGTTCTAAGTAATTTTCTAGCAAAAAAAATTATTTTAACTTTGTAAAAAAGGGCTCCAGTGCTTAAGTGGTTAAAATATTTTAAAACAGCAGGTCCCGTTCCAAGTCCAAGAGTAACTGCAAGGGGTTACAGTGTTCTGGCACTGCCAGCACCCAAGGCCCAATTTTTTGCCACTTGTTTGACTGGGTGCTTTTGCCACAATTTGTAAACAAATTTACAACATCAGGCCCAGTTCCTCCATCCAACAAGAGTAACTGCAAGGGGTTACAGTGTTCTGGCACCACCAGTACCCAAGGCCCAATTTTTCGCCACCTGTTTGACTGGGGGGTTTCGTCACAATTTGTAAACTAATTTAAAACATCAAGCCCAGTTCCGCCGTCCAACAAGAGTAACTGGAGAACATGCGACAGCGCACTGTGAACCTGAGAGTGGTCAGAGTTGGTCAAGGATAAAGGTGTGTACAATTAAAATCACCTTATAAAGAACAGCAAATAAAATGGCAAATAAAAAACAGCATATCAAAAAAACAGCATATTAAAAAAACAGCATATTAAAAACATCATATTGGAAAACAGCATATGATTGACAGGAAATGTCAATGTGAATACATTTCTGTGCAATGGTACGTGTATAATGTCCTTGGTGAGCGCAACAAAAATCTGTACTACTAAGGGCTGCACCTATTGGAAGTGAACCGAACTTCTGTAGTAGAAAGGAAAGAAGAAACAGGTGCGCCTCTAAGAGTAACAGCTAAAAACAGGAATTTATTGAGAAACACGTAAAACTACTCACAAAAGTAGTAGGCTTCAGAACGTTGTAGTGTAAGCCACTGCCTGCTTCTTTTAAGGATCTGTGGTGAGTGTCCTGCTGGGCTTGTGGGACCGAGTGATGGTCCACTGTACTGAAGGTGGATGGCTCTGTCAGTGGGTCCCGGCGTCTCCTCCACTAGCGTCAGCGGTCCGCAGCTGTCACTTCAGGCTTCTACAGGACTAGTGTCCACGGCGACGCGTTTGCGGGGCTCCGCCCCTTCCTCAGACCGTACATACTCCATAAAGGAGCTGGGCACATTTATGGGCAAAAGGGTGGGAGGAGCGCAACAGGTCTATACGCCTCCCTTATTACTTTTAACCTTTAGCTAGTGCCAATGGGGAAGCGGTGGACAGTTAATTATGGAAAAACATAATAAATTGAACAATCATAGTGTGTATGGTGAGATGTGTAATGTATATTGTCTAATGGTGGTACCATATGTTTGTTCCATGGGGGAGGGGGAAAAATTGGTGGGGTGGGCAGTGGACCCTATGAATTATTGTATCTGCAAACCCGATTGTGGTGAATGTACAAGCTAACATCATCTATCTTCAATATAAAATTATATAGGATATGTCTGGATATTGTATAAAGAGCATATAAAGGGAGCATATACCAAAGATATATATATAAATACATAAAAAATATATAAAAAAAAAATATATATATAAAAATAAATGTGTGTATATATATATATATATATATATATATATATATATATATATATATATATGAACTGTGACCCAAGGATGTATATACTAGGAATGAAGTCAGGCGGAGCTGAGGCTATCTTATGAAAGTTAATGATGAGTTGTTCTTAAGAGAATCCCAATGAATGTTGATGATTAGGAGAACCCATATATATGATAACCCATATGCAAGATCATAATTAAAAACAAGGCATATTTAAGTCCATGTGCACGGGGGGAGGAGGACCCCAAATATTGGTGTGGGGAGAAATGTATCTTGTGTGTTCTGGTGGGTGTTATAGTACATCTTTGGAGGATATTTCTGGAAGCCACTGGTGTGGTGCATTGGGCGATGGTTTTAGACTATGCCTGGTGGGGGTCTGAGCGTGGGCCCTAGAGCGAAAAACAATGATAGGGGCCCAATGTTGAGGTGGTTCTACCTCTGTTTACGGTATTACCTAAGGTAAATTGGCGTGACCTGGGAGACAAACTATACCCAGACCAATTCTTGTATGGGTGTGTGTGGTGGGGTCCTCCTCCCCCCGTGCAAATGGACTTAAATATGCCTTGTTTTTAATTATGATCTTGTATATGGGTTATCATGTATATGGGTTATCCTAATCATCAACATGCATTGGGATTCTATTAAGAACAACTCATCATGAACGTTCATAAGATAACCTCAGCTCCACCTGACTTCATTCCTATTATATACATCATTGGGTCACAGTTCATATATATATATATATATATATATATTTTTATTTTTTTATTTTTTTTTTATAGATAATTTTTTTATATATTTTTTTTTTATATATTTTTTATGTATTTATATATATATATCTTTGATATATGCTCCCTTTATATGCTCTTTATACAATATCCAGACATATCCTATATAATTTTATGTTGAAGATAGATGATGTTAAAAATGCCGCTTGTACATTCACCACAACCGGGTTTGCAGATACAATAATTCATAGGGTCCCCTGCCCACCCCACCACACTATGATTGTTCAATCTATTATGTTTTTCCATAATTAACTGTCCACCGCTTCACCATTGGCACTAGCTAAAGGTTAAAAGTAATAAGGGAGGCGTATAGACCTGTTGCGCTCCTCCCACTCTTTTGCCCATAAATGTGCCCAGCTCCTTTATGGAGTATGTACGGCCTGAGGAAGGGGCGGAGCCCCGCAAACGCGTCGCCGGTGCCGTGGACACTAGTCCTGTCGAAGCCGGAAGTGACAGCTGCAGACCGCTGACGCTAGTGGAGGAGACGCCGGGACCCACTGACGGAGCCATCCACCTTCAGTACAGCGGACCATCGCTCGGTCACACCAGCCCAGCAGGACACTCACCACAGATCCTTAAAAGAAGCAGGCAGTGGCTTACACTGCAACGTTCTGAAGCCTACTACTTTTGTGAGTAGTTTTACGTGTTTCTCAATAAATTCCTGTTTTTAGCTGTTACTCTTAGAGGCGCACCTGTTTCTTCTTTCCTTTCAACAAGAGTAACTGCAAGGGGCTACAGTGTTCTGGCACCGCCAGCACCCAAGGCCCAATTTTTCGCCACCTTTTTGACTGGGGGCTTTCGTCACAATTTGTAAACTAATTTACAAAATCAGGCCCAGTTCCTCCATCCAACAAGAGTAACTGCAAGGGGTTACAGTGTTCTGGCACTGCCAGCACCCAAGGCCCAATTTTTCGCCATCTGTTTGACTGGGGGCTTTCGTCACAATTTGTAAACTAATTTACAACATCAGGCCCAGTTCCTCCATTCAACAAGAGTAACTGCAAGGGGCTACAGTGTTCTGGCACTGCCAGCACCCAAGGCCCAATTTTTCGCCATCTGTTTGACTGGGGGATTTTATCACAATTTTTTAACTGATTTACAACAGTTCCCCCCAAAATCCAAACCAGGCTCTTCAGGTCTGGTATGGAATTTAAGGGGAACCCCTGCCAATTTTTTTTAAAAAATGACGCGAGGTTCCCCCCAAAATCCAAACCAGGCCCTTCAGGTCTGGTATGGATTTTAGGGGAAACCCAGCGCCAAATTAAAAAAAAAAAAAAGGTGGGTGGTCCCCCCAAAATCCAAACCAGACCCTTATCCGAGCAAGCATGCCCTGGCATGGCAGGAAGGGTGGGGACGAGTGAGCGCCCCCCCTCCGAACCATAACAGGCCACATGCCCTCAACATGTGGAGGATGCTTTGAGGTTGCCCCCAAAGCACCTTGTCCCCATGTTAATGGGGAGAAGGGCCTCATCCCCACAACCCTGGCTAGTGGTTATGGGGGTCTGCAGGCAGGGGGCTTATCAGAATCTGGAAGCCCCCTTTAATAAGTGGCCCCCAGATCCCGACCACCCCATGTGAATAGGTTTGAGGTACATTGTACCCTACCCATTCACCAAAAAAGGAGTGTAGTGTAAAAAAAAAACGAGCCAGGAGAAGATGGAGGAAGAAAGCGCTATTTTACAAAATAATGGACTTGTCAAAAACTGCCTCTTGTTTTTTTTTTACACTACTCTCCTTTTTTGGGGAATAGGTAGGGGTACAATGTACCCCAAACCTATTCACATAGGGGGAGGTGGGATCTGGGGGCCCCCTTATTAAAGGGGGCTTCCAGATTCCGATAAGCGCCCCCGCCCACAGACCCCACAAGCACCGGTCAGGCTTGTGGGGAAGACCACCAAAGCACCCATACTCCCCATGTTGAGGGCATGTAGCCTGGTACGGTTCAGGAGGGGGGGCACTCACTCGCCCCCCCCATCCTAACCGGCCAGGGTTGCATGCTCGGATAAGGTCTGGTTTGGATTTTAGGGGGACCACTACGTAATTTTTAAAACAAAAATTGGCAAGGGGTTCCCCTTAATTTGCAAACCAGACCTGAAGAGCCTGGTTTGGACTGGGGGGACCGCACGCACTTTTTTTCAGTGATTTTTTGTATATTGCCGGAAACCGACAATACATTACAGGCACAATTTTAAATGACAATTTTTCCTATGGAAATGTAATTTTGCTCTGGTTATATTCTACACCTCACAAAGATGCGCCCTTTTACACACAGACTAAGGACACCCACCAGGCACAATATTTAAAGGAATTTTTCTTTTTTTTTTCACTTTAAGCATTATTAAAATCACTGCTCCTGAAAAAAAAGATTTTTTTTCATTGATACATGTCCCCTAGGGCAGGGCCTGGGTCCCCATACACTTTTTTGGGCAATAACATTGCATATAACCCTTTAAAATTAGCACTTTTGATTTTTCATGTTTGGGTCCCATAGACTTTAATGGTGTTCAGATGTTTGCCCTGAACTTTTTGTCTGTTCACATGTTCTGGTGTGAACCAAAGTGGGGGGTGTTCGGCCCATCCCTAGTTGTAACTAAGTCCTTGAGGCGGTACATCGCTCTAGTGTTGGTGGCTTGAAATTCCATTTTCTTTGTTGGTTTATTGGTATGTCTGCAGGCAAAACAGTATTTACAGGGATAAAAACCTTTGCTAGTGAAGAAAATTAATTCACGTTTCGGTGGTGGTGATGCTACATTTTTTTACAATGATGTGTCTCAAATTAGGAGCTCTCCTGTACATAAATTTGGTGTTCTCTGGAAGTATTTTACGTAGGTGTTTGTCTGTTGTCAGTATGTGCCAATGTCTCTAATCAGTCTCACTACCTCCCTATGTTGGACACTATAATCCAAAATCAGAGCTGGAGCTTACGATATGGTTTGCTTCCTATTTTTTAGATTTTCCTGTAACTTGATTTTGTCCATTTTGTTGATCTGTTGAATCTGTGTTTGTATAGATTGCTCCGTATATCCTTTCTCTATGAACCTCTTCCCTATTGTCTGTGCTTGTGTCTGATAGTCTTCTTCCGTGGTGCAATTTCTTTTAATCCTAATGAGTTGTGCTCTAGGAGTGTTGAATAGCCAGGGTTTGTGGTGACAACTATTGATCAGCAAATAGCTATTGCAATCTACATTTTTAAAAAATGTCTTGGTTAGGAGACGATTCCGCTCAATCCTAATTTCCAAGTCTAGGAATTCAATATTTTTTTCTTGTATATTCCAAGTCAAAAATGTTTTTGTCATTCATGTTTAACTTGTTTCGGTAGGTTTCCAGTGTAGATCTACTTCCATTCCACACAATAATAAGGTCATCTATGAATCATTTATAGTGTTAGTTCACCTGGGGTGTTAGTGTAGACACTGTCTTCCTCCCATTGTGCCATGAAGGCATTCACAACGCTTGAGGCAATATATTATGGAGTACAGACAAGGGATCACTTGGAGCACTGACAAAAATGTTTTTGTCATTCAGTTTAACTGGTTTAGGAAGGTTTCCAGTGTAGATCTACTTCCATTCCATACAATGATAAGGTCATCTATGAATTGTTTATACTGTGTTAGTTCACCTGGAGTGTTAGTGTAGACACTGTTTTCCTCCCATTGTGCCATGAAGGCGTTCGCAGCACTTGAGGCAATATGTGGTGAGGTACAGACAAGGGATCACTTGGAGCACTTTTGGACTGTGATTAAGCATGTGTGGAGCACCTGTGTCACCACCAGTATTTGGAATTGGGATTCCTTTGTCTACATCATTTACCATTTTTATGCCACATTTGAAGATTAGTCATTTTGAATGAACATTATTTGAGTTTTTTATGCTTTGCATAGAATAATTGGCACTTCAATTGAAAATATCCAACCTGTATTATTGGCACTTTATTGAATAATAACATTTACGGAAGCACATGTTTACAGCTTTATATGTATATATGGATGAATTTTCTTTTTTGCACTTATAGAACTTTCCTCTCGTCAGTGTATTAGCAGTACAGGATTTTGATTATTTAAATACATGTTTGAGTATATTCACAGTGCAACAATACTAGCTAGAGTTTTGTTAGTTATGTTTTAGTATCCGGATGTGCAATACAGCGAGTGCAGCTGTTTATTAATCATCAATCACTGATTTTAGCCCAGATTATTTTCACTGTTTACTCTAGATAGTACTTGGTCCCAGAGAGATTGTTGAAAATGTACCCTGGATCCCCTATGCTTCTGGCAGTGTGGTCAGGTGGAAAGAGTCCTATATGCGTGGTGGACATTCATCAGGAGTGACAGTCAGTGTTACTGACAGGGTGTCTATAGGATGCAAAACATAAATTAATTAATTTAAGGTGGATAAACCCATCCGCGTAGCTCATTTTTTAAGTTGTGTGTGTGTATATATATATATATATATATATATATATATATATATATACATATACAGTATCTCACAAAAGTGAATAGGCCCCTCATATTATATTTATCATATAAGTAGCCATTTTCCCTCCCGGTGTCATGTGACTCGTTAGTGTTACAAGGCCTCAGGTGTGATTGGGGAGCAGGTGTGTTAAATTTGGTGTTATCATTCTCACTCTCTCATACTGGTCACTGGAAGTTCAACATGGCACCTCATGGCAAAGAACTCTCTGAGGATCTGAAAAAAATATTGTTGCTCTACATAAAGATGTCCTAGGCTATAAGAAGATTGCCAAGACCCTTAAACTGAGCTGCAGTAGGGTGACCAAGACCATACACCGGTTTAACAGGACAAGTATCATTCAGAAAAGGCCTTGCCATGGTCGACCAATGAAGTTGAGTGCATGTTCTCAGTGTCATATCCAGAGGTTGTCTTTGGGAAATAGACGTATGAGTGCTGCCAGCATTGCTTCAGAAGTTGAAGGTGGGGGGGTCAGCCTGTCAGTGCTCAGACTATACGCCACACACTGCATTAGATTGGTCTGCATGGCTGTCGTCCCAGAAGGAAGCCTCTTCTAAAGATGATGCACAAGAAAGCCCACAAACAGTTTGCTGAAGACAAGCAGACTAAGGACATGGATTACAGGAACCATGTCCTGTGGTCTGATGAGACCAAGATAAACTTATTTGGTTCAGATAGTGTTAAGCGTGTGTGGTGGCAACCAGATGAGGAGTACAAAGACAAGTGTGTCTTGCCTACAGTCAAACATTGTGGTGGGAGTGTCATGGTCTGGGGCTGCATGAGTGTTGCCGGCATTGGGGAGCTACAGTTCATTGAGGGAACCATGAATGCCAACATGTACTGTGACATACTGATGCAGAGCATGATCCCCTCCCCTCGGAGACTAGGCCGCAGGGCAGTATTCCAACATGATAATGACCCGACCCCAAACACACCCCCAAGACGATCACTGCCTTGCTAAAGAAGCTGAGGGTAAAGGTTATGGACTGGCCCAGCTTGTCTCTAGACCTAAACCCCATTGAGCATCTGTGGGACATCCTCAAATGGAAGGTGGAGGAGAGCAAGGTCTCTAACGTCCACCAGCTCCGTGATGTCGTCATGGAAGAGTGGAAGAGGACTCCAGTGGCAACCTGTGAAGCTCTGGTGAACTCCATGCCCAAGAGGGTTAAGGCAGTTCTGGAAAATAATGGTGGCCACACAAAATATTGATGCTTTGGGACCAATTTGGACATTTTCACTTAGGGGTGTACTCACTTTTGTTGCCAGCGATTTAGACATTGATGGCTGTGTGTTGAGTTATTTTAGGGGACTGCACATTTACACTTTTATACAAGCTGTGCACTCACTACTTTACATTGTAGCAAAGTGTCATTTCTTCAGTGTTGTCACATGAAATGATATAACAAAATATTTACAAAAATGTGAGGGGTGTACTCACACCTAAACCCTTAATAAGGTTTAGGTCTGGAGACATGCTTAGCCAGTCCATCATCTTTATCCTCAGCTTCTTTAGCAAGGCAGTGGTAATCTTGGAGGTGTGTTTGGGGTCGTTATCATGTTTTAATACTGCCCTGCGGCCCAGTCTCCGAAGGGAGGGGATCGTGCTCTGCTTCAGTATGTCACAGTACATGTTGGAATTGATTCCCTCAATGAATTTAGGCTCCCCAGTGCCAGCAGCCCTCATGCAGCCCCAGACCATGACACCCCCACCACCATGCTTGACTGTAGGCAAGACACACTTGTCTTTGTACTCCTCACCTGGTTGCCGCCACACATGCTTGACACCATCTGAACCAAATAAATTTATCTTGGCCTCATCATACCACAGGACATGGTTCCAGTTGTCCTTGTTTACTTGTCTTCAGCAAACTGTTTGCAGGCTTTCTTGTGCATCATCTTTAGAAGATGCTTCCTTCTGGGACAACGGCCATGCAGACCAATTTGATGCAGTGTGCGGCTTATGGTCTGAGCACTGACAGGCTGACCCCCCACCCCTTGAAACTCTGCAGCAATGCTGGTAGCACGCATACGTCTATTTCCCAATGACAATCTCTGGATATGATCCTGAGCATGTGCACTCAACTTCTTTGGTCAACCATTGGGAGGCCTTTTCTGAATGGAACCTGTCCTATTAAACAACTGAATGGTCTTGGCCACCGTGCTGCAGCTCAGTTTCAGGGTCTCTGCAATCTTCTTATAACCTCGGCCATCTTTATGTAGAGCAAAATTCTTTTTTCCTCAGAGAGTTCTTTGCCATGAGGTGCTATGTTGAACTTCCAGTGACTAGTAGGAGAGAGTGAGAGTGATAACCCCAAATTTAACAGACCTGCTCCCCATTCACACCTGAGACCTTGTAACACTAACAAGTCAATGACACCAGGGAGGGAAAATGGCTAATTGGGCCCAACATTTTCACTTAGGGGAGTACTCATTTTTGTATCCAGCAGTTTAGACATTAAAGGCTGTGTGCTGAGTTATTTTGAGGGGACAGCAAATTTACACTGTTATACAACTGTACACTCATTACTTTACATTGTAGAAAAGTGTCATTTCTTCAGTGTTGTCACATGAAAAGATATAATAAAATATTTACAAAAATGTGAGGGGTGAACTCACTTTTATGAAATACTGCATATATATTTTCAATTTTCTATGAGGGTGGATTTATCCACCTCAGTTGAATGAATTTATGTGTTGTATTATTATTATGATTATTATTATTATAGTAAATATGTTGTGTTAGATGTGCCACAACAAAGTCTTATGGACATCCAACTTTGTTTTCTCTGTAATACAATGAATGGAGGCACACATGCCTATGTACCAGACTAAAAGCTAAGCCACAAGCTCTATAGGCTTGGATGTAGAAAAAAAATACATCATTTATACAGGATCTATGCAACACAGCTCATACGCTACTAAGCTATAAAGGTCCATCTAGTGACCAGTATAGAATATTCCTACTAGAAAGGTAATGGCTAGAGTTGAGCGAACCTCTGGAAGTTCGGGTTCTGCTGGTCCGTCCGAACTTCGGGACAAAGTCCGGGTCCGGGTCCGGACGGAACCCGAACGATCGCACGGACAACGAACCCCATTGAAATCAATGGGGACCCGAACTTTTATGCACAAAAATGGCTGTAACAAAGTCCTGGAAAGCCCTAGAGGGCTGCAAAAGGAAGTAAAATGGGGGTAAGGGTAGGGCAAGTGCCCTACAAAAAAATGGGGACAGGGAAATAACTGTAAATATTTTTAAAAAAATAAAAACATAAAAAAAGCAAAAATGGAGGTGAATGTGGATCATCTTCAAACTGTGTCTGAAAATGATTAATTAACGGTAGAAGCCATATAACTGTTCTAAAATCATCTTCAAACTAGGGCAAGTGCCCTACAAATAAATTGGGATAGGGAAAATAAATTAAAATCAAGTAAAAAAACGGGAAGGGGGGTGGATG
>BLSH010252324.1:21376-34717 GCA_018402905.1 Glandirana rugosa | reverse complement strand
CCCTGCGATATAGAGCGATTGACGTGTGACCCGTTTACATCACCGCCCACCCGGACTCCGCCGATCGTCAAACCACGTACAGGAAGACGGTGGGTCCTAACGTCCCGTAAAGAGATTGCCCAGTGTGCAGTTAGCGAGATATAGCGTCCCTGCCCATGCTTACTGGTCCACGTATCAGTGGTTATGTGGACCTTGCCACAGATTGTGTTGCACAGTGCACACTTGATCTTGTCCTCGACTTGTTTGTGCAGGGAAGGGATGGCTTGCTTGGAAAAGTAGTGGCGGCTGGGAACCACGTACTGTGGGACAGCCACCGCCATCAGGTTTTAAAACTCTCCGTGTCCACCAGACAGAATGACAGCATTTCAAAGGCCAGGAATTTTGAAATGCTGGCATTCAGGGCCAGGGATCATGGGTGGGTAGGGGGGTACTTCCTCTTTCTCTCCAGTGTTTGGGGATGGACAACTGTAAGCTTCCATGGTACCATGGTGTGGAAATGCTTGGGGATGGTGGCGGACATGGTGGCGTTGCCGTCACATCGTCTGTTTGCTGGGTGGCAGGTGACACTGGCACTGTAGAGGTGGAGGAAGAGGCCGAGGCAGCAGCAGAAGAGGAAGCAGGAGGAGCCCGAGACCTTTCTTGGATTTTGAGGTACTTATTCTACTGCAGCTTGTGCTTTGCATTTAGATGCCTGGTTATGCAGGTTGTACTCAGGTTTAGAACATTTATGCCTCGCTTCAGACTCTCATTGCACAGCTTGCAAACCACTTGTGTCTTGTCGTCAGCACATTGTCTGAAGAACTGCCACACAGGGGAACGCCTTTGAGCTGCCTTTGGTGTGCTAGGTCCATGGGTGCGGTGGGTAGTAGCAGGCGTACTGTCTAAGGGACAGTCGCTCCGCTTTTGCAACCTGCTTCCTCTTTTGCTGTGCTGGTGCCTCTGTGCGACCACCACCTCTTCCTCCAAACTCCACACGTTACTCGCATGTCCTTCATTCCATGTGGGGTCCTCCACATCATCTTCCACCCACTCTTCACTACTGCCCTCCTTGTCAGTCTGAACACTGTACAAAGCCACAGCAGTTGGCACCTGTGTTTCGTCATCGTCATCAGAGACGTGCTGTGGTGGTGTTTCCATGTCCTCATCCTGCAACAGAAGTGGTTGGGCATCGGTGCACTCAGTGTCTTCCACTTCTGCGGCAAGGCTATGTGGATGGTCCACGGAATGCACACCAGCATAGTCATCAAAAAGCATACGAGACTGCTGCATGATTTGGGGCTCAGACTGCTTGGCTGATTTATAAGGGGCTGAGGTGAAAGACAGATGGCCATCGGGTTCAGGTGCCAACTCTGAGCTTTCAGTAAGAGACCAAGTGGGAGACAATGTGAAGGATCACCTGTACCTGTTCTGGCCTCACCATTCGTTGAGCGGCATTCGGGCCTACCATATAACGTTGAAGGTTCTGTCGGCTACCCGCACCTGAGGAAGGTGTTTCACTTGTGTCTGTAGCTGGCACAGATCGACCACGTCCTCTCCTTGCAACAGGAGCTTCACCAACACCACCAACACCAGCAGCACCACGACCATGACCATGTCCCTTATTTGACGCTCTCCTCATTCTGGACACAAATGTACTATTTAGCACAAATTTAGATTATTTTTTAAACCAGCAATGTCAACGCACTTTTTAATTTTGTGCAAGAAATGCACAGCAAGGTGCAAATGTGCTGTGTAGCACTATTTATTAATACTAAAAAAAAAAGAATACATTGTTAATCTTTTTATTTTTAAAACAACAATGTAGATGCACTTTTTATTTTTGTGCAAGAAATGCACAGCAAGGTGAAAATGAACTGTGTAGCACTATTTATTAACCACTTCAGCCCCGGTAGGATTTCCCAGGTTAGGACCAGAGCACTGCGTCGCTTTAACTGACAATTGCGCGGTCGTGCGACGTTGTACCCAAACAAAATTTGCGTACTTTATTCCCCACAAATAGAGCTTTCTTTTGGTGGTATTTGGCCCCCGCTGCGTCATTTCTGATCGCCGCTATAAACAAAAGAAGAGCGACAATTTTGCAAAAAAAAAACAAATTTCTTTCTTTTTGCCAAAATCCAAATCCAAAAAAAATATATAAAAAAAATCATTTTTTTCAATGGTTTTGGCCGATTTATATTCTTCCTCATATTTTTGATAAAAAAAATCACAATCGGCATTTATTGATTGGTTTGCACAAAAGTTGCCGCGTTTACGGATGATGAGAATTCATTTCTGGGGTTTTTTATTTTTTATTTTTTTACTAGTAATGGGAGCGAGCTGCAATTTTTAGCGGTACTGCGATATTGCAGCGGACATGTCGGACCATTTTGACACTTTTTTGGGACCATTGGCATTTATACAACGATCAGTGCTATAAAAATGCACTGATTACTGTGTAAATGTCATTGGCAGTGAAGGGGTTAACCTAGGGGGGCGCTCTAAGGGTTAACTGTGTTCCCTGGGCGTGTTCTAACTGTGTTAGTGTTTGACTGGCAGGGGAAGGGGAGTGATCACAGCTTCCATATAGAGGAAGGCTGTGATCACAGTCCTTCCCCCTCTCACAGAACGGAGATCCATGTTTACATGCACGGATCTCCACTCTTTCACTGTGGGGGGGGGGCATCGCGGGTAGCCAGCGGAGATCGAGTCCGCCCTACCCGCTCCCTGGCCCCCCCGGACACAGTGAGTGCGTGAGCGCACCTCCAGCAGCGCGCGCTCACAGTGCACGATCTCGCAGCCGCCGTCATATGACAGCGGTTTGCGATATCGAGCAACCTTGTCACCGTCATCCTGCGGTTGGCGCTCGGCAAGTGGTTAATACTAAAAAAAAGAATAATAAATTATTAATCTTTTTTTTTTTTTAAACAACAATGTAGACACACTTTTTAATTTTTTGCAAGAAATGCACACCAAGATGCAAATGTACTGTGTAGCACTATTTATTAATAATAATAAAAAAATAATAATAAATTATTATTCCTTTTTTTTTTTAAACAACAATGTAGACGCACTTTTTTTGTTCAAGAAATGCACAGCAAGGTGCAAATGTACTATGTAGCACTATTTATTAATATAATAATAAAAAAAATGATTATTCTTTTTTTTTTAAACAGCAATGTAGACGCAGCAGGATCCTCTCCCTATAGCAGTATGAGATGATTTTAGAACACTAATCTGTCCCTCACAGCAGCCGCAGGAACCTCTCCCTATAGCAGTATGAGATGATTTTAGAACACTAATCTATCCCTCACAGCAGCAGCAGGAACCTCTCCCTGTAGCAGTATGAGATGATTTTAGAACACTAATCTATCCCTCACACCAGCACCAGGAAACTCTCCCTATAGCAGTATGAGATGATTTTAGAATGCTAATCTATCCCTCACTCCAGCACCAGGAAACTCTCCCTATAGCAGTATGAGATGATTTTAGAACACTAATTTGTCCCTCACACCAGCAGCAGGAATCTCTCCCTATACCAGTATGATATGATTTTAGAACACTAATATGTCCCTCACAGCAGCAGCAGGAACCTCTCCCTATAGCAGTATGATATGATTTTAGAACACTAATCTATTCCGCACACCAGCACCAGGAAGGGACCTCTCCCTATAGCAGTATGAGATTATTTTAGAACACTAATCTGTCCCTCACAGCAGCAGCAGGAACCTCTCCCTATTCCAGTATGATAAGATTTTAGAACACTAATTTGTCCCTCACAGCAGCAGCAGGAACCTCTCCCTATAGCAGTATGAGATGATTTTAGAACGCTAATCTATCCTTCACACCAGCAGCAGGAACCTCTCCCTATAGCAGTATGAGATGATTTTAGAACACTAATCTGTCCCTCACAGCAGCAGCAGGAACCTCTCCCTATAGCAGTATGAGATGATTTTAGAACACTAATCTATCCCTCACAGCCGCAGCAGTAACCTCTCCCTATAGCAGTATGAGATGATTTTAGAACACTAATCTGTCCCTCACTGCAGCACCAGGAAACTCTCCCTATAGCAGTATGAGATGATTTTAGAACGCTAATCTATCCCTCACACCAGCACCAGAAAGGAACCTCTCCCTATAGCAGTATGAGATGATTTTAGAACGCTAATCTATCCCTCACACCAGCACCAGGAACCTCTCCCTATACTAAGTATGAGATGATTTTAGAACGCTAATCTTTCCCTTAAAGCGGCGGCAGCATCCTCTCCCTACATTAGCCTGAGAGCATGTGACACGCAGCGCTACGTGACTCCAGCTCAAATCGAGGCTGGGTCACATGATGCATTGGCCAATCACAGCCATGCCATTAGTAGGCATGGCTGTGATGGCTTCTAAGGGCAAACGAGTGAAACGGTTGTTGATTGGCTGGCCTGCAGCTATTCAAAAGGAGCAAAAAATACCCTAACTCCGAACCAGAACCCGGACTTTTTCTCAATGGTCCGGGTTCGGACACGGACACCCCAAAGTCTGGTACAGACCCGAACGTTACAGTTCAGGTTCGCTCAAGTCTACTGGTAACCTGTAGAAATTTTGAAACGTCGCCTATGGAGATTTTTAGGTGTCAAAGTTTGTCTCCATTCCACGGGCAGGCACAATTTTGAAGCATGACATCTTGGGTATCAGTTTACTCAGCGTAACATTATCTTTCACAATATAAAAACATTGGGCTAACTTTACTGTTTTCTTCTTTTAATTCAAAAAATTTTATTTTTTCCAAAAAAAAATGTGTTTGTAAGACCACTGCGCAAATAAGGTGTTACATAAAGTCTTGCAACAACCGCCATTTTATTCTCTAGGGTGTCTGAAAAAAATGTATAATGTTTGGGGGTTCTAAGTAATTTTCTAGCAAAAAAAACCCTGATTTTATCCTGTAAACACCAAGTGTAAAAAATAGGCTTGGTCCTTAAGTTGTTAAAATATTTGAAGAACTTTTGGGGGTTTGTCCTACTCTCTTTTGCAACCTGTTTTTTATTTTGAACCTTTGTGGCATTGATTTTCATTTTACATATAATGAGATCAATGTTCCATATGTCAGTGAAATTGTGGTAATAGCTGCCTCATCCCTGTATTGAATTAGAACAGAACTAGAACCCCCTTCACGGGACTTTATAGGCAGCAAAACCACTACACTTAGGTCAGATTTTGTCAAAAAGTATAAATTTATTTTAAAAGGAGGACTTATGTCACGCAAGCCCTACGCGATATAAAATTAGACAGATCAAATAGTCAAGCAAATACATTACATAGTTGTTCAAAAAGTATCTGTACATAGCTTGGATAGCAATAGAAGCATTCCGTTGTCCAAACAGGAAAAGTGGTATGTGGTATCCCAGTATCCAACGTTAACGTTTCGTGTCCTTATCAGACCCTTCTTCAGGGAGGATGTTCAACGGAATCACTCTTTTTATATATTGTGGAACAATTGAGTATATTATTCTTTGATCCGTTTCAACACTTTGCGTCCAATTATGAACACCAAAAGTTGTGTCATATATTGTTGGATCGATTAGGTTAATCCCTGGGAGTCTGTCTGTCTCAGATGAAGCACGGGGCACCGTTGTTTTAAAGTTATTAGAGTATTGGTGGTCTGTTTAGCCAGGTTACTTGTTTGGGTGGCCGGGGGGATCTGCCACCGGTCACCATATGTACCTGAGAGGGATGAAATCCATCCGTCCCAGATCTTTATGCCCCGAGTCTATCGTGTTGGCCCTCCTTTTAAAATAAATGTATACTTTTTGACAAAATCTGACCTAAGTGTAGTGGTTTTGCTGCCTATAAAGTCCCATGAAGGGGGTTCTAGTTCTGTTCTAATTCTTTTTACATATAATGTTACTGTATATTCTTTGTAATGTTTAAATAATGATAGTGTTCCTTATTTTTTATATTTTTTAAAAGCTTGTTTCCTTATTATTTATAGTTTTTTTTTTAATGGTGTCCATGGACCACATAAAGTAAGTTTTACTATTAGCCTTTTAAACTTAATTCCTTTGGGAATATATTTTATAATGTGTTCGCATACAATTGTTTTGAAGAATTGCTATTTCTGTTCTGTGTTCATCGATGCCAATATTTCCTCCCAGTCTAAGTCTTGAAGAGACTTTTAAAAATTAGCTTTCTTAAAGTTGGGTTTTTATCTTTCCAGGATGTGCATGTGGTCTACAGCTAACATTAAATGAATTTGTGTTATGGCCACTGCTACCCAGATGTTTTTGTATATGAACATTGGTAATAAACTCTGTATGTTTTAAGATTACCAGGTCCAGCAGAAGATCATTTCTAGTTGGGGCCTATTTGAACTGTACCATAAAATTGTCTTGTAATAGGTTTATACATGTTTCCCCTTTAACTGTTCCTGCAGTGCCATTACTACAGTCAATTTCAGGGTAGTTAAAATCCCCCATTATCATCACTATCCCAGACCATGCAGCCCTTTCTTTCTGTGCAAGGAGTTGAATCTCCATCTCCTCATTAACACTGGGTGGCCTAAAACAAACTCCAATGATTAACATTGTAGTACAGTATGTGCACCCATATGCAGTTCCACCCATAATGCTTCAGCCTCATCACACTCTCCATCAACTAGGTCTTCTTTCACACAGATCACTTGTCACATAGAAACAGACACCACCACCGGCACATTTTACTCTGTCTCTCCAAAAGAGAGCACAGTCGGGAATATTTATAGCCCAGTCATGTGAAAAATTAAGCCAAGATACAGTAATACCTATTAAATCATAGTTCTCTTCATGCACCATAGCTCCCCGCTCACCTATTTTTCTTTGCAGACATCTGGCATTAGTGTACAAATATATTTGCACATGTATTTTGCTAAATTTTTTTGTAGTACAAATAGATCCATTTTCAATGGTGGTTTGTAACATAGGAACTGTCTTATCACCAGGTATAGCCCTCCCCTATCTTCCCCCCATTCCACTGACCATTAGGGACTGTCCCCTGTCTGCCCCATTATCATCTAATTCACCCTTTCCCCTTCAATCCTGGTTTAAATACTCATCAAGCCTTCCCATAAACCTCCCCCCCAGCACAGCAGACTCCCTTCCATTTTGGTGCAAACCATCTTTAGCAAATAGGTTGTACCATGATGAAAAGTCAGCCAAGTGCTCTGGAAATCCAAATCTTTCCCTCTTACACAAGGTCTTTAGCCATGCATTCAGTTCTCTAAGCCTACCCCCCCCCCCCCCCCGTCTTTTCTGTGTTACACATGGCACAGTCAATATTTCAGAGAATATTACCTTGGAGGTCCTTCCTTTTAAATTGCAGCCTAGTTATTTAAATTGATTCTTAAGGAGCCTCCACCTTCCTTGTATTCTGTCATGGAACAGAACAGTTGGGTCTTATCCAGCCCCTCCCCTCTATCAATCTTGTCCACCACATGCCAAACCCTGCTACAAGGGAGACAACAAACTGTTCGGTTGATGTGATCCTGGTGACCAATTATTTTTATTTATTAATATCAATCCCTCTGATTATAGAATCCCCTATTACCACCAACTGTCTAGATATTTCTGCACTACCCTCACAACCACTACTAGATGGGTGCTGTCCTGGCTGTTAGGGGTAGCAGTAACAACTAGGGCTGTCACCTTTGAGTTTTCCACCCCCACATCTTTACCCTGCTTGGCAAATTTGTTTAAGTGCTCAAACCTAGGGCTGGTCTTCCTTTTCTGTGAGCCCCTACCACTCCCTCTGACTACAGTAACCCATCTTCCTACCTAATTAAGAAAGGGGGTAGGTGGGACTTTAAATGAGGCAGTGACTGGGTAGTGTCATATGCCCCCATCCCTGGTACAATGCAAAAGAGGGGAAATTTGGGACTTTAAATGAAGCACATGGCTATACGGAAAGTCAATATATAATTATTTTTATTATTATACACGATTTATATAGCGCCAACAGTTTACGCAGCACTTTATATAATATCATGTTTATTGGTATATACAGTCAGGTCCATAAATATTTGGACATTGACACAATTGTAATCTTTTTAACTCTATACACCACCACAATGGATTTGAAATGAAAGGAACAAGATGTGCTTTAACTGCAGACTTTCAGCTTTAATTTGAGGGTATTTCCATCCAAATCAGGTGAACGGTGTAGGAATTACAACAGTTTGTATATGTGCCTGCCACTTTTTAAGGGATCAAAAGTAATGGGACAGATTAACATTCATAAATCAAACTTTCACTTTTTAATACTTGGTTGCAAACTCTTTGCAGTCAATTACAGCCTGAAGTCTGGAACGCATAGAGCAGTATCACCAGACACTGGGTTTCATCCCTGGTGATGCTCTGCCAGGCCTCTACTGCAACTGTCTTTAGTTCCTGCTTGTTCTTGGGGCATTTTCCCTCCGGTTTTGTCTTCAGCAAGTGAAATGCATGCTCAACCAGATTCAGGCCAGGTGATTGACTTGGCCATTGCATAACATTCCACTTCTTTCCCTTAAAAAACTCTTTGGTTGCTTTCGGTCATTGTCCATCTGCACTGTGAAGCACCGTCCAATGAGTTCTGAAGCATTTGGCTGAATATGAGCAGATAATATTGCCCAAAACACTTCAGAATTCATCCTGTTGCTTTTGTCAGCACTCACATCATCAATAAATGCAAGAGAACCAGTTCCATTGGCAGCCATACATGCCCATGACATGACACTACCACTACCATGCTTCACTGATTAGGTGGTATGCTTTGGATCATGAGCAATTCCTTTCCTTCTCCATACTCTTCTCTTCCCATCACTCAGGTACAAGTTGATCCTGGTCTCATCTGTCCATAGGATGTTGTTCCAGAATTGTGAAGCCTTTTTTAGATGTTGTTTGGCAAACTCTAATCTTGCCTTCCTGTTTTTTGAGGCTCACCAATGGTTTACATCTTGTGGTGAACCCTCTGTATTCACTCTGGTGAAGTCTTCTCTTGATGATTTTGACACACATACACCTACCTCCTGGAGACTGTTCTTGATCTGGCCAACTGTTGTGAAGTGTGTTTTATTCACCAGGGAAAGAATTCTTCGGTCATCCACCACAGTTGTTTTCCGTGGTCTTCCGGGTCTTTTGGTGTTGCTGAGCCCCCCAGTGCGTTCTTTCTTTTTAAGGATGTTCCAAACAGTTGATTTGGCCACACCTAATGTTTTTGCTATCTCTCTGATGGGTTTGTTTTGTTTTTTCAGCCTAATGATGGCTTGCTTCACTGATAGTTACAGCTCTTTGGATCTCATATTGAGAGTTGGCAGCAACAGATTCCAAATGCAAATAGCACACTTGAAATGAACTCTGGACCTTTTATCTGCTCCTTGTAAATGGGATAATGAGGGAATAACACACACCTGGCCATGGAACAGCTGAGCAGCCAATTGTCCCATTACTTTTGGTCCCTTAATAAGTGGGAGGCACATATACAAACTGTTGTAATTCCTACACCGTTCACCTGATTTGGATGTAAATACCCTCAAATTAAAGCTGAAAGTCTGCAGTTAAAGCACATCTTGTGTGTTTCATTTCAAATCCATTGTGGTGGTGTATAGAGCCAAAAAGATTAGAATTGTGTTGATGTCCCAATATTTATGGACCTGACTGTATACACATGTTGAGTCATATCAAATACAGTGAATAAATAGTATTGCTCATTAGTAACACATGGTACATATAAAGGATTTACCAAGCATTAAACATCTTGCAGCTCCTCCAGAAGGACCAGGAATGATCCAGCTGATGCAAAACAATATAAAAGAAAGCAGGGTGCAGAGATGTATCAATAAAAAAACTTTTCTCAGTGAATAAGTGCAGTGATAAACATATGATAAATAAAAAGCATTATGCATAACTTAAAGGATAAGTTCACCTTTTGGAACATGTTACATATTCGGCACGTATTTAGGGTGGAACATGTAACATGTTCCCATAGCTGTAGCCATTCCCCCTCTCCCCCTCCTCCCCAGTGACAGCAAGCGGACATCTTCTCTGGGCACTCGCTGTCACTTTTTGAAACTAATGTGCCTGTGAGGGGCTCCGCCTACCCGGCCACGTCATTTATTCACAGTCCTCAGTGAATGGGAAACTATTAGTCCCGACATCCTTTGCAGTTGTTGGCTTCAATGAACTACCATAGCGCTGTTGAGCACTGTGGTAGTTCATTCACTCTTCCCGTCAGTGAATATCTGCTTACCCATACGAGGTACAAGCAAGCAAATACACTGACAGGTCTGAAGGAGTCCTGCATGGTACCAGCTATCTGCTGATCACTGGTGCAATGCTTTACCGGTTCCCAAAACAAAAAATAGTAAATGCACATTTTTTTACCTGGAAAAAAAGTGAATTTATTCTTTTTTGTTAAACAGTAAACATATCCTTTAAATCAAAAACTCCACATAAATTAGTGAAAAATCAGCAAATATAGGTCCATCAAAAGTCCCAATAAAGATTATAGAAAATATTAAAGAACCAAACTACAAAGCAAAAAAAAAAGTCAAAATGTGATCATCTGTGCTGAAAATTTCTTCCAAAATGGTGAATAGCAAGGCTGCTTTCCACATGAAGTTGACACTCAAAACCTGAGCAGTCAATTAGCCCTTTTCAAACAACCATCACCATAGCCTCCTGTACTAGATAGGTGACATATGGCTGAAGCATTCACACATGAACCTTCCCTGCAGTATATCTTCATATATTTCAAACAAATGTTCCCCTCACAGAAAGCATAGAAACCGACTCATAGTGTAGTGGTGCTCATTATTCTCCTCCTTTTTTCTGGCACAAGGTGGCATCGAGAGCTTCCAGAACCTCTGGCCCAGTGTGTCTCCTGTTCCCCAGTCATTTCAACTGCAAAACAGCATGGCACTGTTTTGCCTGGTACAATTCATATGCTCTGGGGTGGCTTAGGGGTGCTTTTGGTTCCAAGGAGTTAGAAGATGAGGCCAGTGAGATGGAGAGGATACAGGAGACTGTACTGTTAACAAAATACAAGGCACAGGGTGGCACCACCAGCTGTGATGTACTCTGTCCTGCATCCTTTCCGGCTGTCAGAAAACTGATCCAATGTGCCATGAATGATATAAAATATAGAACATCCCTGCCCATGCTTACTGGACACAGAATACCTTCTACATGCTGGTGGGAGGAAGGGATGCCTTCTGGGAAAAAATAATGACCCTGGCCATGGGGGTGATTCAAGTTCTTTTTTTCTTTTGCTTCAGCAGAACAGCTGTGGAATAGACACCTGTCTGGTTGAAGATGCTGTTGTAGATCGTGCGATGGGTGTTACGGACTTAGGACAATGTTCAGTCCTTTGCTTGGCCCTACTCAACTTGGCTCCATGATTACCCTCTTACCTGCTTAAGCGGGCATATCCTAAACCTCTGAAACACCTTCCCTCTAAAAACCGCCAATTCTTTGGCAAGTGTAGCAGGAAAATCCTGGGGGGGAGTGAAAATCTCTGAGAAACTAGGGGGAGAAGTGTGGGCCTCTTGCTGCTGACTGGTGTCATTAGGGTGCAGCTCCCACTGAGCTTTGTGATGCAGAGCCATGTGTCTCCTCATACATGTGGTACCCAAATGGCTGGTTCGTTTACCACAGGGGCTACAGATCACAATGGTGCAGCCATTAGCAGATATGTTGAAAAATGCCTATGGTCACACTAAAGAGCTTTGTGAAATGGCCCTTGGGATAGCATTGGTCTGTACTTGTGGGGCAGTGCCACCAAATGGAATAGGATGGCTTCTCCCTCCAATCTTTTGCAAGTTTGAAGGGCTTTGGTGGGAGGAGGAAGCATTAGCAACAGTTTCAGACAACTGCTTTCTCTGCACCTCGGAGGGGGGGGGGGGGATAGGATGGGTTTATCAGCCATAAAATATATGCTCCCACATCCTCTGACTGTATAGTCACTTTCAGATGGAAGATACAGACATGCACTGCCTCTAGATAAAATAAAAATAATTGAAAAGAAAAGGGAAAGAGGCGGTCAAAAGCTAAACAGCAACTACATTCCTTGCTGACACACAAAAAAAGGTAGTCCTAAATAGGATTGTTTGGTCTCTGAAATGTGAACATAGACCACAGTAATGTAGCATGGTATAGCACTGTACAGCAGCAACTAACTCTCCTTTCACACAGACTATTAGCTCTCCCTAAACTATTTTAACACACACTGGGAAATGGCTAATGGGAACCCAGCCTTATACCAAAATATATGACCACTACAGAAGAACATAATAATACAAATTATAATCATCCACCCCAGGGACATCGCTAAGGGGTGGCTATCAAGGCTTCAGCCCAGAATGTCACACCCTCAGCCCCGAGCCTCATGAGGGGCCCTTAATGGCTGTGTCAAATTGCCCGCCCACTAACAGAGCCGCAGGCGGGCGATGTCACCTAAGCCGCGGGTGAGCGGCTTGATAGAGCCAAGAGCGGGCGGCTTTGTAGAGGAAGGGAGCAGACTTGGAGAGAGAGAGAGGGGCGGGCGATGTAACCTAAGCCGCCGGTGAGCGGCTTCATAGAGCCGCAAGCGGGCGGCCCTGCAGAACATGGGAGCGGACTCAGAGAGAGGGGGCGGGCAAGCAGAGATGACATCATCTCTCTCTCAGACCCCCCCACATCACTGCTTTTTTACTGCTGGCCCTGTGGAGGATCGGATCCTCTCTCTCCACAGCCCTGAGTGCCAGACCTGGAGGGGGGGGGCTTTCAGAGACGCCGACTCCTGTGACGGTGGGGGGGTTGTGACACTTGCTCTATCTTAGGAGGGACACTCCACTGGGGGGCAACAGTGATAGAAGGAGGTACACTCCACTGGGGGGACACCTGTGATGGAAGGAGGGACACTCCACTGGGGCACCTATGATGGAAGCAGGGACACTCAACTGGGTGCACCTGTGATGCAAGGAGGGACTCCACTGGGGGGCACCTGTGATGTAAGGAGGAACTCCGCTGAGGGCACCTGTGCTGTATGGAGGAACTTCACTGGGGCACCTGTGATGAAAGGAGGGACTCCACTGGGGCACCTGTGTTGTAAGGAGGAACTCCACTGGGGGCACATGTGATGTAAGGAGGCACTCTGCTGGGGGCACCTGTGATGTAAGGAGGAACTCCGCTGGGGGCACCTGTGATGTAAGGAGGTACTCCGCTGGGGGAACCTGTGATGTAAGGAGGCACTCCACTGGGGGCACTGTGATGTAAGGAGACACTCCGCTGGGGGCACCTGTGATGTAAGGAGACACTCCGCTGGGGGCACCTGTGATGTAAGGAGGCACTCCGCTGGGGGCACCTGTGATGTAAGAAGGAACGTCGCCTC
>BLSH010252324.1:1934-18277 GCA_018402905.1 Glandirana rugosa | reverse complement strand
CAGTGTCTTTCACTTGCGGGTCTCTGTGTGCTGGTAGAGTCTCTACTGCCTGATGAAAGAGTGCACCTGCTCCACACGTCGCAGGCTTGCAGACTCTGAAACGCGTCGCATACCAGTGACGCGGGACGCTGTGCGCGCGGGTTCCGGGATTCCTTCTACCATCTCAACTGCCACGAGGGGAATACTACAGAAACGACTGCAGGCGGTCGCCCCGATCGATGGGCCTTCTCCCACGGACCACCAGCACACACAGAGACCCGCAGGACAGAATACACTGCTATTCCATCATGTCTATCCGCAGACGAGTGTGCGGATATGCCTTTTAACAACTTCAAAATCTGTGAGTGTAACCACCCTGTGTTTTACCCTGACTGTAATAAAACTTTCTGCATTTAGAGGCGCCTTCTCTCTTTCTTGTGATCCTAGCTTACGGCTGGGTTCCCCACATCCAATTTGCAACAGCAGCCGATTGTGATCTCTATGGAGCCGGTTTCGGTGCAAGTTTGTACAGAGGTCCTGTGTGTCTTTTGGTCTTTTCAGGCTTTTCAGACTTCACTGGCTCTTGCTTGTTTCAGATATTTAGCTAATGTAGAGTGAAACTGAAATCTTGTGCACACTGTCCGATTATTGGATGAATACATTTCAGTTTTGTTACTTACTAGTCTCATATCGAAAGTAATGAGGTTACTCAACGTACGAAAATTCTCGTACAACAAAATACAATTCAGAAGTGATGTAATGTGTTGAAACAGACATTGTGTTCACTTACGATAATAATTTCAGGTTTTGTCATCTGAAAAGTCAGAATCGGCTGTTGAAAGCACTATACTAATGATCACATAATCGGCCTATCTTTCCTCATACAAAATTTTATTTTTAATTCAATTTTCTTATCGTGTGTACGGGCCTCAAGATGAGAATGACAGATTTTACACCTTTAAAAACAAGTCAACAATGCCAGCCCCTATATTTCTAGCCTCAGCTTGTTTTTGTTTTTTTCTTCACATTGTTTAAAAGACATATATATTTGTTATAAATTAACCACTTCAATACAGGACACTTATACCCCCTTCCTTCCCAGACCAATTTTCAGCTTTCAGCACTCTCACACTTTGAATGACAATTACTCAGTCATGCAACACTGTTCCCAAACAATTTTTTTATCATTTTTTTTACACAAATAGAGCTTTCTTTTGGTGGTATTTAAGCACCACTGGGTTTTTCTATTTTTTGTGACATACGTGAAAAAATAGCGAACATTTTGACAAAAAAAAAAAAAATTTTTAGTTTCTATGATAGAATTTTGCACAAAAAAGTCATTTTTGTTCATAAATTTGGGCCAAAACCTATAACTGCTACCAAAAGACACACAGGGCCATAGATTAGAAAAGAAGTGGGATTTCAGGGTGCCAACACTATGTATAAGTTTTACTTAAAACATCAATTTATTGAGACAATGTGTAAAAGCACATACATGAATGTTACATTCAAATTAAAAACACTTCATCTGTGAATCATACAACATATTTGGTAGGTGTACGCTCTACATGTTTCACCATTTCAGCTTCTTCAGGAGCCTCTGCCACCATATATTTGCTATCCACTAGAATGAATAAAGACAAACATCATAAGCAGTCATATCTAAACATAGTTTTATATATATATATATATATATATATATATATATATATATATACTCCCTTAATGTTGTGCCTATACATTTAAGGGAGAAACATCTAGTTACAATATTTTAATCACATTAAATACATGAAAATATTCAACATTGGCCACTGAATTGAAGCATCCACCTCACCTCAAGTTTTACCAGAATGATGGAGATACAGGGGATAATGGACATAGCTGCAGACAAAGGGTCCAAGGAACACTCAGCAACCACAGGAGGAGCAAAACCACTGATGAAAATAGAATATATTTTTATGTTTTTGTGTTTTTAACAAATCTCTAGTTTGACATTGTCTAAATTCGCATTTAGGTTGTCTATGACTTGTGTAGGCATTAAAGTATTATCACATATGGGCAGAAACCCACCTGGTAAGTTTATCAGATGGGTGTCCCTTTCATAAATCCACTGTCAAACCGTCCCATAAGGGCACACTAATCCTCTGGGTGATTTCTCCAAATCAAATAGGGAGATATATCTCTATATGTGCCTGTAGGTTACATACATGGTTTATTAGGACCTTATATTTGTATTCCTTTTCAAACTAGCAGGACTTATAATTCTATTACTTATGAGATCCTACAAATCTTTCGTAAAAATAACCCAAAAAAGTGTATATTTTTTGGTCTGTCTGAAAGTTATAGAGTCAACAAGCTATGGTCCCAATCATTGAAAATTGATCACACCTAATGCACTGGCGGCCTATCTAATTTCTTGAGGCCCAGGACAGTACAAGTACCCCCCAAATGACCCCCTTTTTAACAGTAGACATTCCAAGGAATTAATAAGAGGCATGGCAAGTTTTTTTGAGTTGCATTTTTTCCCACAATTCTTGGGAAAATTAAGAAACTATTTATTTTATTTTTTAACACACAATTGTCATAACAACAAGTTATTTCTCACACAGCATATGCATACTTCCAATTACACCCCAAAATACATGCTGCTACTCCTCCCAAGTATAGCTATACCACATGTGTGCAACGTTTTCACAGCCTGGCCACATAGAGAGGTCTAACATGCAGGGAGCACCATCAGGCGTTCTAGGAGCATAAATTACACATGTAATTTCCTAACAAACAATTACATTTTTGAAGGCCCTGGAGAACCGGGGCAATGGAATTACCCACAAAATGACCCCATTTTGCAAAGAAAAAACCCAACATATATTCTATGAGGCATTATGAGTCTTTTGAATGGTTCATTTTTTTCCAGAACTCTTCGAAAAACGTGGAAAGACAATGAAAACTCTTTTATTTTTACACAAAGTGGTCAATTTATAAGATATTTCTAACACATAGCATGTACATAGCAAAACTTACATCCCAAAGTACATTCTGCTATTTGTCCAGAGTATGTCGATACCACATGTGTGAGACTTTTACATAGCCTGGCCATATAGAGAGGTCCAACATGCAGGGAGAACTGTCAAGCATTCTACAAGCATAAATTACACATACAATTTCCTAATTACATTTTTGAAGGCCCTGGAGAACCAGGACAATGGAATTACCCACAAAATGACCCCATTTTGGAAAGCAAACACCTCAATGTATATTCTATGAGGCATTATAAGTCTTTTGAATGGTTCATTTTTTTTCCACAAGTCTTCGAAAAGCTTAAAAAGAAAATGAAAACACTTTTATTTTTACCCAAAGTGGTCAATTTATAAGATATTTCTAACACATAGCATGTGCATAGCAAAAATTACCCCCCCAAAATATACAGTATTCTCCTGCTCGTCCCAAGTATGTCAATACCACATGTGTGAGACTTTTACACAGCCTGGCCACATAGAGAGGTCCAACATGCAGGGAGCACGGTCAAGCGTTCTAGGAGCATAAATTACACATAAAATTTCCTAACAGCCTATTACACTTTTGAAGGCCCTGGAGCACCAGGACAGTGGAATTAATCACAAAATGACCCCATTTTGGAGAGCAAACACCCCAACATATAATATATAAGGCATTATGAGTCTTTTGAAATACGTGGAAAGGAAATGAAAATGGTTTTATTTTATTTTATTTTATGTAATTTCATTCCTACCTATCACACTTTTGAAGGTCCTGGAGCAGATTACCCAGAAAATGACCCCATTTTTGAAAGTAAACCCCAATATATATTTTATGAGGCATGGGCTGGTCACAGGTACTTGGGTACTCTGATGGGCTGGTGACAGGTACTTGGGTACTCTGATGAAATGGTGACAGGTACTCGGGTACTCTGATGGGCTGGTGACAGGTACTCTGGTACTCTGATGGGCTGGTGACAGGTACCCAGGTACTCTGATGAGATGGTGACAGGTACTCAGGTACTCTGATGGGATGGTGATAGGTACTCAGGTACTCTGATCAGCTGGTGACAGGTACTTGGGTACTCTGATGAGATGGTGAGAGGTACTCAGGTACTTTGATGGGCAGATGACAGGTACTTTGATGAGCAGGTGTCAGGTACTTGGGTACTTTGATGGGCAAGTGACAGGTACTCAGGCACTCTGATGGGCAGGTGACAAGTACTCGGGTACTTTAATGGGCAGGTGACAGGTACTGGGGTACGTTGATGGACAGGAGACAGGTACTTGGGTACTTTGATGGGCTGTGACATGCACTTTGATGGGCAGGTGACAGGTACTTTGATGGGCTGTGACAGGTACTTTGTGGGGGTGGTGACAGGTACTTTGATGGGGTGGTGACAGGTCCTCTTTATTACTGGGGGGGGCAATCAGTGTGCTTGGTGTGTACACTAAGCGGTAACAAGCTGTTACCGCAATCTCCTTCTCACACATGATCGGTGTGTGAGTCGGAGGACCCGGTAAGAGCTCATTACTGTGATTTGTTTACATCATGTGACCTGCTGTGATTGGACACAGCCGGTCACATGTTAAAGAGCCAATTTAATTGACTCTTAACCTTGATCGGGGCTGAGCTTTGTCTGAGAGACAAGCCTCAACCTGATAGCCGCGATGCATGCTCCCAGGGGCGCACACAAGCGGCATGAACACGGATGCATGTAAATGTCAAAACTGACCGGCTGTGACAAAACACAGCCAGCCACATTGTAAAGAGCCAATTTTATTGGCTCTTTACCTCGATCTGGGATGGGCTGAGTCCCAATCCCCGTGATGCGGACCCCCGGGGGCCCGCAGAGCAGCGAAAACAGGAGGACGTCATATGACGTCCACCCAGGATGGGGAGTGCACCTTGCCTGCGTATTATTACAATATGCCGGTAAGGAAGTGGTTAAATGCTTATGTATTGTAATTTTATTAAAAATCCAAAGTTAAAATTTTTTAATTTAACCACTTGGCGCCCACGCTATAGCCGAAAGATGGCTACAGCGCAGGCTTAAAATGCCCGGAGGGCATACATGGACGTCCTACCATGCTCACGCTGCCCACACGCCCCCTGTGGCCCACGGGCAACACGCTCTGTGATTGTCGAGTCATAGGGACTTGGCTGATCTGATCACAGATCAGAGTAAAGTGTCGATCACAGCCCTTCACCACGTGATCAGCTGTCAGCCAAGGACAGCTGATCAGATGATGTAATAGCGTGAGGAGAAAATAATGAAGCCGATTACCGTCTTCTGTAAATGGGACATCAGTCCCACACAGTCCCACACAGTGCCGCTAACCTGTGCCCACCAGTGCCACCTACCAATGCCCATCAGTACTGGTAATCATTGCCCACCAGTGCACCTATCAGTGCTGCCAATCAGTGTCCATCGGTGCCTCATCATCAGTGCCACCTATCAGTGCTGCCTATCAGAGCCACCTACCAGTGGCTATCAGTGCCCATCAGTGCCAGCTATCAGTGTCCATCAGTGCCACCCATCAGTGCTGGCTATCAGAGCCACCTCTTAGTGCCCTTCAGTGCCACCTATCTGTGCCCTTCAGTGCCACCTATGAGTGCAGCCTCATGGGTGCCTCCTGATCAGTGCCACCTATCAGTGCTGCCTCATCAGTACCTCCTGATCAGTGCGAACCAGTGCCGCCTCATCAGTGCCCAGCAGTGCCACCTATCAGTGCCATCTATCAGTGTCAGTCAGTGCAGCCTTATCAGTGCCTATCAGTGCCCATCAGTGCAGCCTCATCAGCACACATCAATGAAGACAAAAATTTTCCTGTTTGCAAAATTATACCAAACTATGAAAAGTTTTTTTTCAAAATTTTCTGTATTTTTTTGTTTGTTTATCAAAAAATAAAAAGCCCAGGGGTGATTTAATACCACCAAAAGAAAGCTCTATTTGTGTGAAAAAAGTGCTAAGCATATCATATGGGTACAGTGTTGCATGACCGGTCTATTGTCATTCAAAGTGTGACAGCACTGAAAGCTGAAAATTGGCCTGGGCAGGAAAGGGGGTATATGTGCCCAGTAAGCAAGTGGTTAAAACCTCATTTTTGCAAACTTGCAAAGCGAATTATAATGAATCAATAGAAGTCACAAATTGTATTATTATGTAAATAATATAAACACTACAATTGTAATGCCAGACTTTCTGCTATTTCCAAGGAAATACAAATATTTGATGAATCCCAACCATGTCTCTACCTACCTGGAGTTTGCATGTTCTCCCTGTGCCTGTGTGGGTTTCTTCCAGGTACTTTGGTTTCCTCTCACACTCAAAAGACATTCTGGTAGGTTAATTGACTCCAGTCTTAATTGGCCATAGCATGTGTATGAATGTGAGTTATGCATCTTAGATTGTAAACTCCTTGAGGGCAGAGATGGAATATATATGTAAAGCATTACATAAATTGATAGTACCTGTAATAAATAAAATAAAAATAAATAAATAATATATTATGAGGATATTAGTTGCCCCTTTGAAGCCTTTTATTTTCTATATTTACTGAATAGTTTGACAAACATTTACTAACTGGGTAATATTATTTCCTAAAATAATCAGTAAAAAACATAGCAAGCACTGAAAGACTGTGTTACATTAAAACTGTATGTTTTGTATAAAAGTCTAAATCTGAATCTTGACTTCATAACATGGTTCTTTATGGGAATAGAAAAGACCCATTTACTTTAAATATTGTAACTGCAATAAATATGATGCCATTGAACGAAATGTGGAACGAAAATGATTACTGTAGAAGTAATTTGCTGTAAAGTTGTGAATCAGAAGCAATATATACTTGGCACATTATGATAATGTCTGCTTTATCTACATGCACGCTTTAGGATAAAAGTTAATTTACTGGAAATTGGAAGTTAGATATAAATATAAGCTGTGCATACACAAAAGTAATAGCCGGCTCTGGCTTGTCACTTATGAAAACAAAAGTGTGAAACAACAAAAGTCTGCTTCCAACCTAAATGTACTATTTAAACTTAGGACAAACATTAACATTCAATTTTTTTACTGATATGCAGAGATTGAGGATTCCACAAAATAACAAGTCTTTTTTTCTTTAAACGGAATTTGAAGTGAATCTTTGCTTATACTAGTAGCAGACTTATTTTTCACTAAAGAACATAATCGGTCAGTACTTATATTCCCTGCTCTCTTTGCTGCACTGGTATAATTGGCTTGTGCATCACCACTGCAGGCAACCTGCTCCTGAAATGCATCATTTCTCATTCAACAGTATTTATGATTAGTGTTGAGCAAACCCGGACTGTAACGTTCGGGTCCATACCGAACTTTGTGGTGTCCGGGACCCGGACCTGAACACGGACGTTTCAAAAAACGTTTGGGTTCGGGTTCTGGGTTCTGGTAGTTGATCACGCATGTTGAATAGCTGCAGGGCAGCCAATCAACAAGCGTTTCACTGGTTTGCCCTTAGAAGCCATCACAGCCATGCCTACTAATGGCATGGCTGTGATTGGCCAGTGCATCATGTGACCCAGCCTCTATATAAGCTGGAGTCACTTGATGCTGCAGTCACATGCTCTCTGAGACTCTGAATAGTGTAGGGAGAGGAAGCTGCCAGCGTTTTTGTGAGGGACAGATTGCAGACATTTTAACATCTGATCCTGCATCCTGAGATTACTACTACTGTTGCTCTGAGGGACAGATTGCAGAAATTTGAGAATCGAGATTTCACATACTGCTGCTTTGAGTGACAGATTGCAGATCAAACCCTGCCTAACACAACGATCGATTCAATCGTACACAACGATCAGATTGTGGGAGTAATTTGAGATTTCACATACTGCTGCTTTGAGTGACAGATTGCAGATCAAACCCTGCATTACACAACGATCTGACTGCACTAGGTAGAGGCTTTTGCTTAGAGGGACAGATTATTGTTCAAAAATCATCTCCTACTTCTAAAAGTAGAGCTTCCAGCTGTTGCTGTAAGTGACACATTATTGTTCAAAAATCATCTTCTAGTTCTAAAGGGAGAGGTTCTAGCTGTTGCTGTTAGTGACACATTATTGTTCAAAAATCCTCTCTTAGTTCTAAAGGGAGAGCTTCCAGCTGTTGATGTGAGTGGTGCATTACTTGCACCAAAACAAAAGTCCAGCTACGTTGGTGTTTTCAAAAAAAAAAAAGGTATTAATTGGTATCAATAAATACTTACATAGGGCTACATAGTACATTTGCGGGCACAATGAGGAGAGCAAATAAGGGACGTGGTCATGGTGCTGCTGGTGCTGCTGGTGTTGGTGAACCTCCTGTTGGAAGGAGAGGACGTGGTCGAGGTGTGCCATCTACACGCACAAGGGAAACACCTTCCTCAGGTAGCCAACCGAACCTTCTTCGGTATATGGTAGGCCAGATTGCCCCTCAACGATTGGTGAGGCCAGAACAAGTACAGGCGATAGTAGATTGGTTGGCTGACAATGCCTCCAGTTCCTTCACATTGTCTCCCTCCCGGTCCCTTGATGAAAGCTCAGAATGGGCCATCCATATAGCACTGCCCCAGAAGTGGAAGACATTGAGTGCACCGATGCCCAACCACTTCTGTTGCAGGATGAGGACATAGAAACACCAGCGCAGCACATCTCTGATGATGACGAAACACAGGTGCCAACTGCTGCAGCTTGCCTCAGTGTGCAGACTGACAAGGAGGGCAGTGGTGAAGGGTGGGTGGAAGATGATGTGGAGGATGATGAGGTCCTAGACCCCATATGGAATGAGGGTCATGCGAGTGGCGTGTGCAGTTTGGAGGAAGAGGTGGTGGTCGCATAGAGGCACCAGCACAGCAAAAGAGGAAGCAGGTTGCAAAAGCGGAGCAAGCGTCCCCTAGACAGTAGGCCTGCTACTACCCACCACACCCAGGGACCTAGCACACCAAAGGCAGCTCGAAGGCATTCCCCCGCGTGGCAGTTCTTCAGACAATGTGCTGATTACAAGACACGAGTGGTTTGCAAGCTGTGCAATGATAGCCTGAGCCAGGGCACAAATGTTCTCAACCTGAGCACAACCTGCATGCATCTAAATTCAAGGCACAAGCTGCATTGGAATAATTACCTCAAAATCCAAGAAAGGTCTCGGCCTCCTCCTGCTTCCTCTTCTGCTGCTGCCTCAGTCTCTTCCTCCACCTCTACAGTGACAGTGTCACCTGCCACCCAGCAAACAGACGATATGACAGCAACGCCACCATGTCCGCCACCGTCCCCAAGAATTTCCACATGGTCCCATGGAAGCTTACAGCTGTTCATCTCCCAAACACTGGAGAGAAAGAGGAAGTACCCCCTACCCACGCGCGATCCCTGGCCCTAAATGCCATCATTTCAAAATTCCCGGCCTTTGAAATGCTGTCATTCCATCTGGTGGACACAGACAGTTTCAAAAACTTGATGGCGGTGGCTGTCCCACAGTACGTGGTTCCCAGCCACCACTACTTTTCCAGGCGAGCCATCCCTTCCCTGCACAAACAAGTCGGGGACAAGATCAAGTGTGCACTGCGCAACGCCATCTGTGGCAAGGTCCACATAACCACTGATACATGGACCAGTAAGCACGGGCAGGGACACTATATTTTGCTAACTGCACACGGGGCAAATGTAGTGGCGGGTGGGCCTGAGCCAGCTAGCCATTTGGCGTATGTTCTTCCACCACCGAGGATTGCAGGGCATTTCTCTTTGCCTCCTGTTGCCTCCTCCTCCTACTGCGCTTCCTCCTCCTCGACCACCCACTCATCCGCTCAGCGTAACACCTTAACCACCAACATAAGCACATCCAGGGGGAAATGACAGCAGGCTGTTTTAAAACTGATATGTTTGGGGAATAAACCCCACACTGCGCAGAAGCTATGGACGGGCATTGAACAACAGACCAATGAGTGGTTGTTGCCACTGAGTCTCAAGCTCGGCCTGGTGGTGTGCGACAAAGGCCAAAATCTTGTAGCGGCTCTGGGCCGAGCCGGTTTGACGCACATCCCTTGCCTGGCACATGTGCTGAATTTGGTGGTACAGAATTTTCTAAAAAACTACCCGGATATGTCAGAGCTGCTGCATAAAGTACGGGCCGTCTGTGCACACTTTCGGCATTCTCACCCTGCTGCTGCTCGTCTGTCTGCGCTGCAGCAGAACTTCGGCCTTCCTGCTCACCGCCTCATATGCAACGTGCCCCCAAGGTGGAACTCCACCTTGCACATGCTGAAGAGACTGTGCGAGCAGCAGCAGGCAATAGTGGAGTTTCAGCTGCAGCATGCACAGGTCAGTCGCTCTGCGGAACAGCAACACTTCACCACCGAGTAGGCCTCCATGCGAGACCTGTGTAGCGTATTGCGGTGTTTTGAGTACTCCACCAACATGGCCAGTGCCGATGACGCTGTTCTCAGCGTTACTATCCCATTTCTATGTCTCCTTGAAAAAACACTTTGGGCCATGATGGAAGAGGATGTGGCACAGGAGGATGAGGAGGAGGAAGAGGGGTCATATCCACGGTTATCAGGCCAGTCATTCGCAAGTGGTTCGGAGGGTGGGTTCCTGCACCAGCATAGGCCAGGTCAAAAATATACAGTTCTGGAGGACGAGGAGGAGGAGGAGGAACTGCAGCAGGGTGGCACCCAACGCAGCTCGTGGGCATCACTGGAGCGTGGCTGGGGGGATACAGAGGACACAGATGATATACCTCCCACAGAGCAGAGCTTGTCTTTGCCTGTGGGCAGCCTGGCACACATGGCCAACTACATGCAGCAGTGCCTGCGCAACGACAGCCGAGTTGCCCACATTGTAACTTCTTCTGATTACTGGGTGGCCACCCTGCTGGATCCCCGTTACAAGGACAATGTGCCATCCTTAATTCCTTCACTGGAGCGTGAGAGGAAGATGCACGACTACAAGCGCACACTGGTAGAGGCACTGCTGAGGGCATTCCCAAATGACACCGGGGCTCAGTGGAAGCACAAGGTGAAGGCAGAGGAGGAGGAGGAGGAAGAGGCCACCAACGCAGCTGTGCCACCGCCAGCACCTCAGAAGGCAGGGTTAGCATGGCCGAAGTGTGGCAAAGCTTTGTCAGCAGCCCGCCACAACAAACAGCACCACCAGCCGATAGACAGAGTCTTAGCAGGATGCAGCATTTCAGCAACATGGTGCAAGGGTATGTGTGCACACGCCTACATGTACTGACTGATGGGTCTGCCCCATTCAACTTCTGGGTCTCCAAATTGGCCACATGGCCTGAGCTTGCCCTTTATGCCTTGGAGGTGCTGGCCTGCCTTGCAGCCAGTGTATTATCTGAATGTGTGTTTAGCACGGCAGGGGGCGTTATCACAGACAAGCGCAGCCGCCTGTCCACAGCCAACGTGGACAAGCTAACCTATATTAAAATGAACCAGGCATGGATCCCACAAGACTTGTCTGTACCTTGTGCAGAATAAACATTTAGACCGGACTCACACAGCTATTCGTATACTTGTTTTTTTGAATAGGCCTCAATATTTTGGGGGCTACCCCAATTATAAACAAACAAAAAAACAGTGTTGGCTACCTCCTTCTCCAACTCGACCTCCGCCACTTCCACCTACACTGCCACGGTCACGGCCTAGTCAACCTCTAGGCTCCTATTCCACACCACATCCACCCCCTCTTCACATTTTTTTTATTTGATTTTAATTTATTTTCCCTATCCCCATTTTTTTGTAGGGCACTTGCCCTGCTCTTACCCCCATTTTACTTCCTTTTGCAGCCCTCTAGCACTTGCCAGGACTTTGTTACAGCCATTTTTGTGCCTAAAAATTTGGGTCCCCATTGACTTCAATGGGGTTCGGTGTCCGGAATAACGTTCGGGCAACGTTCGGTGCCGAACCCGGACTTTTTCCCAAAGTTCGTTCGGACCCACAGAACCCAAACGTCCAGGTGTTCGCTCAACTCTATTTATGATAACTGGGGTTAGAAATGTTATTTGTGCCTAAGTAGTACCCTATTATTTTTTCCTAAAATTGATCATGAAAAGAAAATGTTCTTCCTGGTATGTGAGGTTGTTTAAGCACTCCTGTGCCTACATCCTTATAGCTGTATATCTGTACTGCAAAATGTTATGACTGGCTGCTAGTCTTAGGAGATTTAGAGTAAGATTGGGTGATAGCTATTGTTCTCCTTGCTGGAGGCTCTGAGATGAGAAAGCAAAACCCTGACTATACCAAGATAGTTGCTTCCACACAGAGTCACAGTGCAGAACAATGCATGATAAGATTGTAGGGTAGACCACAGGCAATACTGGTAGTAGGGATGAGCTCAAGGTTCAATCTGAACACAAGTTAGGACTGAACATTGGCTGTACAGGCATTTGAATGACTACCCCAACATTTACCCATTTGGTGGGAGCTAAACAGCATGTATAATAGAGTTATTACTTATGCTATTACACATGACAGCTTCCCACTGCCAATGGTTCTTAATGATGCCAGTGGGTGCAATCTCCGCCAAGTTCTTAACAACCAGCGACATCACCTACCCTATTCATTTACAGTATCTCACAAAAGTGAGTACACCCCTCACATTTTTGTAAATATTTTATTATATCTTTTCATGTGACAACACTGAAGAAATGATAGTGAATGTACAGCTTGTATAACAGTAAATTTGCTGTCCCCTCAAAATAACTCAACACACAGCCATTAATGTCTAAACCGCTGGCAACAAAAGTGAGTACACCCCTAAGTGAAAATGTCCAAATTGGGCCCAATTTACCCATTTTCCCTCCCCGATGTCATGTGACTCTTTAGTGTTACAAGGTCTTTGGTGTGAATGGGGAGCAGGTGTGTTATATTTGGTGTTCTTACTCTCTCATACTCGTCACTGGAAGTTCAACATGGTCCCTTATGGCAAAGAACTCTCTGAGGATCTGAAAAAAAGAATTGTTGATCTACATAAAGATGGCCTAGGCTATAAGAAGATTGCCAAGACCCCTAAACTGAGCTGCAGCACAGTGGTAAAGACCATACAGCGGTTTAACAGGACAGGTTCCACTCAGAACAGGCCTCGCCATGGTCGACCAAAGAAGTTGAGTGCACATGCTCAGCGTCATATCTAGAGGTTGTCTTTAGGAGATAGACATATGAGTGCTGCCAGCAGTGCTGCAGAGGTTGAAGGGGTGGGGGGGGGGGGTCAGCCTGTCAGTGCTCAGATCATACACAGCACTGGGGAACTACAATTCATTACTGCACTTGGATCCCGTTTTTTTAATAATTCTTGTCTATACACAACATGGAGTACACCTTTTAAAGATGTAAATAAGCTGATGATTTTAGAATTTGTGTTAAGTGAATTATTTGTCTGTCTGAAACTGCTATGATCCCACTTGGGAACCCCAATCCTCTTCTGTGTCTAGTTTAAAGAGATCTGGCCGAAGTTGAATTTTTTGTTTTTTGGATTTAATATCACTTTAGCTCTTTGGTTAGGGGTACTAATGTACCCTTTACTGTTTCCCCTGAGAGGAGGGAGATATCTGAGGACTGGATATGGGGAATAAGCCCTCAACATTGGGATACGATGTTATACAAGGACAGGGGCAGAGCTGTGCTCCCCTCCTCTTGCAAGATACCCCCCCAATTTTGAAAGGCACAGATGGCCTCCCAGGCTGAATGTTTGGATACAGATCTATATGGAATTTTAAAGGATTCTATTATACTGATTGGTAGCATCCCATGCAGTTCTGTATTTTCAATGTTTCCTTTAAGGTGCATGAAAGATTCTCTTCCTGCTTTATGGTAGTTATTTTTTTTAACTTTTTATGTAACTGTTTAACACAATGTTTATACATTACATTACATTACTAAGGTCCAGGAAGTTTGTGACAAGCTCTCATTAAGCAGATGATGAGTACTGGAAGACCGGCTTGCAGCAGCACATTTTTAATGAGGCAGAATTGGCTGAAATGTACGTGTAGATACAAAGGATTACACTAGGTTGGATGGCAAATATTTAGCTAGTCATTGATGGGCATCTAAAAAAATGAATTTCCACAAGGAAATTGGTGTACTAATGTAGACTTACCTCTATGTTATTGTTTAATTTTTTATTTCTATTTTTTTACTTCTCCCTGGCATTCCTTCCAAAGTTTCCGGATACGTTTTAAGATGTAAAGCCTCCCTCCCCCACCTTAGGTCATAACATATCAACAAAATGTCATATTATACATTTTCTGTCAGGGTTATATGAAAAAACATTAATGGCTTTTGCGTTTAGCAATTTTAGCCAGTTTTAAGCCTATACTGGTGTTTTACAGCATTACAGAATAACAGCACACATACCTATTCCCAAGAGGAAATGCGTCACTATTATAGCAATTTAACAGTGGAGATCTAGATTATTACAAATGATCATTTCTGACTACATTTCTTTAAAGGAAATCTATACTAATAAAATATGTGGGACCCTAATTAGTCTTCTGAAACTGCTAGCCGCCTGGCTGTCATACTAAACAGGCAAAAAGTAAGTGTACTCCACAGGACTTAACAGCAGGAGAAATATTCTACTAAGTGTTTATTGTGGTTGATGTTTCAGTGGGTGCAGCCTTCAGTGAGGTTCAATACATTCTTAAGCACTGACCTGGAACAAGCATGCAGATCAAGTGTTCTGACTGCTTATATTCCAGTTTTTGCAGATGCTGAAAAGGTAAACTACCTAAGGATAAGAGAAGCTTGTGCTGACAGTCTTCCAGGCTAAACGTTTAGTGTCACTTTTAGACTGATTGACATTTTAATTTGGTTGCATGAAGTGCTGCATTTTAACAATCATATACTAGGGATGGACCTGTGGTTTGAGGCGAATGTAAGTTTGTCAAATTTAGAACATTATGAGGCATTTGCAGCGACTTCGCCGCCACGGAGCAGCCCATAATGCATTGTGCGCAGACGGCGCGCACAGCTCCTCCTCCATGGGAGGGCCCCCGCTGTCTGCCCGCTGTTTTTTATGACAGTTTATTTATATGGCAGGGTGGGGCCACCCGGCGACGTAAGCAAGCAACCACACCCCTTCTGACATCATGTGACGTCAGAGGGCGTGGGTCATGCACGTACATCACCGAGTGGCCCTGCCCTGCCATATAAATAAAGTGTCACAACAAACAGAGCTCAGTCGGCGGTAGCCCTCCCATGGAGGAGGAGCTGTTGCTTTTTTTTTTTTTTTGCGGGACACTTATTTTTCTTTTTTCTTTTTTTAACCACTTCAGATCCTAGGACGTCCATGGACGTCCTGGGATTTCAGTGGTGATATCTCAATGATGCCGGCACCTGCAGGCATCATTGAGGTATCGTTTTTTTACTCAGGCGATTCCCATCACCATAAGAACGATCATAGCGGCAGGTCAGCCGCATGATCGTTCTTACAGGCGGCGGGAGGGGACGCCCCTCCCGCCGCCCTCCGGTGCTTCTCCCGGCTCACCTGAGCGATCGGTGACCGGGAGAAGGAATCGCCTGCCGCCGGATCTTGAAGGCAGAGATTTCCGAGGGACAGATGTCCCTCGGTCATCTCTATGGCTCTCGGAGGCCCGGGCGCACGTCGTGACGTCACTTCTGGGTCTCCGAAGTAAACAACAGCCGTTAAAGGGGAAGGAAAGGCTGAGATCGTCTGTTTTTTTTTCTGATCTCAGCCTTTCCAGCCTGTAGGATAGATGTAGGGTCTTATAGACCCTGCATCTGTCCATAAAGAGGACCTGTCACTCACTTTTCCTATTACAAGGGATGTTTACATTCCTTGTAATAGGAATAAAAGTGATCAAAAAAAAAAAATTAAAGTGAAAGTGTAAAAATAAAAAAAAATAAAAGTAAAATAAGAAATAAATAATAAAAATTTTTTTTTAAAGCGCCCCGTCCCTGCGAGCTCGCGCACAGAAGTGAACGCATACGTAAGTCGCGCCCGCATATGTAAACGGTGTCCAAACCACACATGTGAGGTATCGCCGCGTGCGTTAGAGTGAGAGCAATAATTCTAGCCCAAGACCTCCTCTGTAACTCAAAACACTTAACCTGTAAAAAATTTTAAAGCAGCACCTATGGAGATTTTTAATAACCAAAGTTCGGCGCCATTCCACAAGTTTGCGCAATTTTAAAATATGACATGTTGGGTATCTATTTACTCGGCGTAACATCATCTTTCACATTATGAAAAAAAATTGGGCTAACTTTACTGTTTTGTTTTTTTTTAGTTCATGAAACTGTTTTTAAAATTTTTTGTCAAAGTACTTGATTTTTTTTTGTTTTGTCATTTCAATCGGGTTAAAAAAAAGTATTACACTTTCTACTACAATGCGG
>BLSH010252122.1:223546-233798 GCA_018402905.1 Glandirana rugosa | reverse complement strand
AGGGACAGGTTCCTGGCGGTGCTGTTGGGGACAGATTAGCATTCTAAAATCATCTCATACTGGTGTAGGAAGAAGTTCCTGTCAGTGCTGTGAGGGACAGATTATCATTCTAAAATCATCTCATATTGGTGTAAGGAGAGGTTCCTGGTGTTGCTGTGTGGGACACATTAGCGTTCTAAAATCATCTCATACTGGTGTAGGGAGAGGTTCCTTGTGTTGCTGTGTGGCACAGATTAGCGTTCTAAAATCATCTCATACTGGTGTAGGGAGAGGTTCCTGTCGGTGCTGTGAAGGACAGATTATCGTTCTAAAATCATCTCATACTGCAGTAGGGACAGGTTCCTGTCGGTGCTGTGAGGGACATATTACATGGAATGAAGGTCATGCGAGTGACATGTGCAGTTTGGAGGAAGAGGTAGTGGTCGCACAGAGGCAGCAGCACAGCAAAAGAGGGAGCAGGTTGCAAAAGCGGAGCAACCGTCCCCTAGACAGTACGCCTGCTATTACCCACCGCACCCAGGGACCTAGCACACCAAAGGCAGCTCAAAGGAGTTCTTCAGACAATGTGCTGACGACAAGACATGAGTGGTTTGCATGCTGTGCAATCAGAGCCTGAAGTGAGGCATAAATGTTCTAAACCTGAGCACAACCTGCATGACCAGGCATCTACATGCAAAGCACGAGCTGCAGTGGAATAAGCACCTCAAAATCCAAGAAAGGTCTCGGCGTCCTCCTGATTCCTCTTCTGCTGCTGCCTCGGCCTCTTCCTCCACCTCTACAGTGCCAGTGTAACCTGCCACCCAGCAAACAGACGATGTGACAGCAACGCCACCATGTCCGCCACCATCCCCAAGCATTTCCACACCATGGTCCCATGGAAGCTTACAGTTGTCCATCTCCCAAACACTGGAGAGAAAGAGGAAGTTCCCCCTACTACCCACCCACGATCCCTGGCCCTGAATGCCAGCATTTCAAAATTCCTGGCCTTTGAAATGCTGTCATTCCGTCTGGTGGACATGGACAGTTTTAAAAACCGGATGGCAGTGTCTGTCTCGCAGTATGTAGTTCCCAGCCGCCACTACTTTTCCAGGCGAGCCATCCCTTCCCTGCACAAACAAGTCGGGGACAAGATCAAGTGTGCACTGCACAACGCCATCTGTGGCAAGGTCCACATAACCACAGATACGTGGACCAGTAAGCACGGGCAGGGACGCTATATCTCGCTAACTGCACACTGGGCAAATGTAGTGGTGGGTGGGCATGAGGCCGCTAGCCGTTTGGCGCATGTTCTTCCGCCACCGAGGATTGCAGGGCATTTCTCTTTGCCTCCTGTTGCCTCCTCCTCCTACTCCGCTTCCTCCTCCTCTACCACCTCCTCATCCGGTCAACGTAACACCTTCACCACCAACTTCAGCACATCCAGGGGGAAACGACAGCAGGCTGTTCTAAAACTGATATGTTTGGGGGATAAATGCCACACTGCGCAGCAGCTGTGGACGGGCATTGAACAACAGACCGATGAGTGGTTGTTGCCACTGAGCCTCAAGCCCGGCCTGGTGGTGTGCGATAATGGGTGAAATCTCTGGGCCTAGCCGGTTTGACGCACATCCCTTGCCTGGCGCATGTGCTGAATTTTGTGGTGCAGAAATTTCTAAAAAACGAACCTGATATGTCAGAGCTGCTGCAGAAAGTGCGGGCTGTCTGTGCGCGCTTTCTGCGCTCTCACCCTGCTGCTGCTTGCCTGTCTGTGCTGCAGCGAAACTTTGGCCTTCCCGCTCACCTCCTTCTATGCGACGTGCCCACAAGGTGGAACTCCACCTTGCACATGCTGGAGAGATTGTGTGAGCAGCAGCAGGCAATAGTGGAGTTTCAACTGCAGCATGCACGGGTCAGTCGCTCTGCGGAACAGAACCACTTCACCACCAACGAGTGGGCCTCCATGCGAGACCTGTGTACCATATTGCGGTGTTTCGAGTACTCCACCAACATGGCCAGTGCCAATGACGCTGTTCGCAGTGTTACTATCCCACTTCTATGTCTCCTTGAAAAAACACTTTGGGCGATGATGGAAGAGGATGTGGCACAGGAGAAGGAGGAAGAGGGGTCATTTCCATGGTTATCAGGCCAGTCATTCACAAGTGGCTCTGAGGCTGGGTTCCTGCTACGGCATAGGCCAGGTAAAAAAAAATTCAAGCCAGGGCACAGTTCTGGAGGATGAGGAGGACAAGGATGATGATGAGAAGGAGGAGGAGGAACCGTGTTCACAGCAGGGTGGCACCCAACGCAGCTCGTGGGCATCACTGGAGCGTGGTTGGGGGATACGGAGGACACAGATGATACACCTCCCACAGAGGACAGCTTGTCTTTGCCTCTGGGCAGCCTAGCACACGTGAGCGACTACATGCTGCAGTGCCTGCTCAACGACAGCTGAGTTGCCCACATTTTAACTTTTGCTGATTACTGGGTGACCACCCTGCTGGATCCCTGTTATAAGGACAAGGTGCCGTCCTTAATTCCCTCACTGGAGCGCGATCGGAAGATGTGCGACTACAAGCGCACGCTGGTAGACGTGCTGCTGAAGGCATTCCCAAATGACACTGGAGGCTCAGTGGAAGCACAAGGCGAAGGCGGAGGAGGAGGAAGAGGTCGCCAATGCAGCTGTGGCACCGCCAGCACCTCAGAAGGCAGGGATAGCATGGCCAAAATGTGGAAAAGCTTTGTCAGCAGCACGCCACAACAAACAGCACCACCAGCTGATAGGCAACGTCTTAGCAGGAGGCAGCATTTCAGCAACATGGTGGAACAGTATGTGTGCACACGCCTACATGTACTGACTGATGGGTCTGCCCCATTCATCTTCTAGGACTCCAAAATGGGCACATGGCCTGAGCTTGCCCTTTATGCCTTGGAGGTGCTGGCCTGCCCTGCAGCCATTGTATTGTCTGAACGTGTGTTTAGCACGGCAGGGGGCGTTATCACAGACAAACGCAGCCGCCTGTCCACAGCCAACATGGACAAGCTAATGTTTATTAAAATGAGCCAGGCATGGATCCCACAAGACTTGTCTGTACCTAGTGCAGAATAATTATTTAGACCGGCCTCACACAGCCATTGGTATACTCTTTTTTTTTTTTTAATATGTCTCAATATTTTGGGGACTACCCTAATTAGAAAATAAAAACCAAGCAAACAAAAAACAGTGTTGGCTATCTCCTCCTCCACCGCCATTTCCACCTACACCACCACGCTCACCACCTCCTCAACCTCTAGGCTCCTACTCCACATCCATCTCCTCCTCCAATTTTTATTTTTTTTATGTGATTTTAAGTTATTTCCCTATCAACATTTGTTTGCAGTGCACTTGTCCTACTCTTACCCCCATTTTGCTTCCTTTTGCAGCCCTCTAGCCCTTTCCAGGACTTTTTTATAGCCATTCTTGTGCCCAAAAGTTCGGGTCACCATTGACTTCAATGGGGTTCGGGGTCCGGGGTCAAGTTCGGGTCAAGTTCGGTGCCGAACTCGAACTTTTTCGAGAAGTTCGGCAGAACCCGACGAACCCGAACATCCAGATGTCCGCTCAACTCTATTCGCTATGTATGACATGCCTCTGGGCCATGGCCACTGATGTCAGTATCTCCTCCCATTGTTCCGCCCCCGGTTCCACGCACACTGTCTCTAAATTAAGGAATGTACACCGGCTCTCAGAATACCGGCATGAAAAAGGATGCTCTGAAACACGTCCCATGCAATAGACATCACTTCCTGGCCCCATGTGTTCCACGCTGGTCCTGGGTGCACTTCCGCTGATGTCAACCGTGAGTCCAGTGCTCCACGCTGATTCCTCTCAGCACAGCTGTCTCCTCCTGGATTCCTCTCCCTGCGACCTCCCTCTGCTGGATGGCTGGGACCTCTGGTACATCACTGCAGACTGGATCCCTTGGAACCGCTGACGCTGGACTCTTTTTACTATTGATGAGCTTTTTATCTTCTTACTTCTAGTAAGTGTTTTTAACGTCTTGGACATTAAAGTTGTTGTTTTTCTGCACTTAGAGGCGCCTTCTGTTTGTCTTTTTTTTCCTCAAGATGTTTAGCCACCCAGCTTATATTCATAAATAAGCACCAGTCTTTATTTTTTGGAAGCCAAATGATTAGCATTGTGTGAACATATAGCTCTTGGAGTTCAAAGTATCACAGATGGGGTAGTGAATAATGAGAATGTCATACTCATTGAATGAAGTCCAATATTCTGGGTATTTTGAGATGGATTTAACCTGTAGTGGAGCAAACAGCCTGAATATAAAATAAAGGGACTGGTGAAAACTGACATCCAAAGTGATCAATCACCCCTATAGGAATCCAGTATTATAATGTGAATGGCATGGAATAACCATAGAATGAAAAAGATTAATGGATCACTTGGTAATCAGTCTTGATACTGGAAATGCCCTTTCGGTGGCAAAAGTGTTCAGGTCAGGTGGAAACGGAATGGTTTCATTGGGAATACCCAACTTCCTCAGAGGTCCTCCATAGTATCAGTGGTAGCCCCTTAACAGCACTTTTTTTCTTGAATGGTAATATACAGTGTGTGTATACAAATTGTATATATATATATATATATATATATATATATATATATAAATAAACGCGAGGACACACTTCTCCTGTGCCAAATTTATTTTTTAATTGAATTTTTGAATGAATTTATCACATACAAACTTGTTCTGTCCATATCATATGATTTATATCTATTTTTGTGAATGATATATATGTTATGGGGTGATTGTTGAAATGTACATATATATTTACAGGGAAGAAGAAATCTTGTTTTGACATTGAAAAACGAAGGAGAAACAAATAATGCGATATAAGGACTATATTTATCCCATTTTGGGAATTGATTATTGATATGGACTGAACAAGTTTGGATTGTATGTGATAAATTCATTATGGTAGTGATATGATCATGCCATTTGATTGTGTGGTGTTGGACGACTTGGGTATTATAGGAATGGTGGGAGTTGATTAGTAAAAGGCTTGGTGAATTGATTAATTACCATGATACAGCTAAGTGGTTTCATCTGGGGTTGTGAGGTATAAGAGTAACATGTGAAAATGTGATGCTACACACAGCTTGATGAAGGACAGGCATGTCCGAAACTGTACAGTCACTGATGACTTTGCTGATTATTTCCATTTGAACAATATGGATTAAAAAGAAATTTGGCACAGGAGAAGTGTGTCCTCACGTTTATTTATAAATTATCGGTGAGAGTTGGAGTTCGCTGGTGACACACCTCCCGGAAACGATTGAATCCTACAGAGGGGTGACTCACCTAATTGTTTGATATATATGTGTATATATATATATATATATATATATATATATATACAGTGTATATACACAGTGTATTTCCCATCATGAAAATGTGTCCTGAAATTAAAGTAAAGTAAAGTAAGTAAATCCAGATTAGGTTTACTTCCTCTACATACCCCTGTAAATTAGAAGCATAATGGGCTACTATGCATCACATAGTAGCCCATTATGTGCCACTTACCTGCAAACAAAACCTGTGATGTCCAGTGCTATCTCCTGTGCTGGCAGCGTCCATCTTTTGCCCCTCTTCCTTCTGGGGCCGCAATCTCCGGCTCTGTGACTGGCCGGAGTCGCCTGACGTCACTCCCGCGCATTCGCACGGGAGCCACCAGTCACGTCACAGTCTCAGTGGAGAAACGGCACGGAGGCCGTTTTTTCACTGTGCATGTGCCAAAATTACGTTGGCACATGCAGAACATTGCATATCTCCTGAATCGTGCAGGTTTGGGAGATATGCAGGGCACCTACAGGTAAGCCTTATTATAAGCACAGGTTGACAACCACTTTAAGTTTAAACTTTGTTTACAGTTATCCTCCTATATTCACCACTATGCTAACAGGAATAATTTTTTTTTTTATTTCTTGTTGTACTAACATTACATTAATTTGCAGTTACAACTAACAAAGTCATACACAGGGGCATCACCAGGGTGTGGCTATCGAGGCTACAGTCCCGGATGTAATCTCCATAGCCCCGAGTGTCGGGGTCCCCAACAAGAGAGCTGTGGGTGGGCGGTTTGACAGAGCTGCAGGCGGGCGGCTTGACAGAGCCGCAGGCGGCCTGAGCATGAGAAGCGAGCGGGGCAGGCAAACAGAGATGACATCATCTCTCTGCCCACCCTGCATCACTGCTCTTCCGCCCTCAAAGCCGAGCCTGGCAGCTGCAATGTCGAAGGTGTGGCGGGGAGCAGAGAGATGACATAATCTTTCACTGCCCCCCACATCACCTCTCTCCTGTGATGTAAGGAGGGACACTCCACTGGGGGAACCTGTGATGTAAGGAGGAACTCCGCTGGGGGCACCTGTGATGCAAGGAGGCACTCTGCTGGGGGCATCTGTGATGTAAGGAGGCAGTCCGCTGGGGACACCTGTGATGTAAGGAGGCACTCTGCTGGGGGCACCTGTGATGTAAGGAGGCACTTTGCTGGGGACACCTGTGATGTAAGGAGGCACTTTGCTGGGGACACCTTTGATGTAATGAGGCACTCTGCTGGGGACAACTGTGATGTAAGGAGGCACTCCGCTAGGGGCACCTGTGATGTAAGAAGGCACTCTGCTGGGGGCACCTGTGATGTAAGGAGGGACTCCACTGGGGGCACCTGATGGAAAGAGGGACTCCGCTGGGGGCACCTAATGGAAGGAGGGACTCCGCTGGGGACACCTGATGGAAGGAGGGACTCCACTGGGGACACCTGATGGAAGAAGGGACTCCGCTGGGGACACCTGATGGAAGGAGGGACTCCTCTGGGGACACCTAATGGAAGAAGGGACTCTGCTGGGGACATCTGATGGAAGGAGGGACTCCACTGGGGACACCTGATGGCATCTGGTAGCTGGCAACAGTGATAAGTGACACACGCTCTGGGCTCCCACTGATTCTGCATTATATAGTGAGTTGAAGGATTTCATTTTATTTTACAATGTAATAATATAAATAATGCACTTCAATCATCCTGACACCATACCAACTTTGGTGCTGGGATGATTGAAGTGCCAACACCAGGTGTTTGGAGTATCTTTATCTGCTGATTGTTAAACTTGTAAAAGTGGAATACTCATATTGCTATTGTGGTGTAGGATCTGGGCCTGCTGTCCCTCCATCCCCCTTTCTTACTTTCCTTCATTCTCTTCTCTCTCCTTCCCTCCCTATCTCTTTCTTCCTTCCGCCATCCCTTGTTCATCTTGACTCGGGCCACACCCATTAAGCCACGACCCCTTAAGCCACACCCACTGTTTCGTTCAGACCACGCTCCGTTTTTGCCACTGAGCACTTTACGTGCCGCGTTTCTTTGGGCTGGAGCCCCTGGTCCTTTTCCCACCTAGCAACGCCCCTGGTCATACATATTTTATGTAGGTGTAGTGCTTACCCATGTAGGTGCCACTGGATTTTTGCCCAAGTTCTTTCCTATTCAGTGCAGAGGCAGCCAGGCACAGAGCAGCAGTCACCCTGACTCAATGAACAGTCTAGAGATTTGTCTTTTTTGCTGAAAACTTTTAACTGAAAGGGAACAATGGGGAGTGAGATACTCCAAAGCGCTTGAGCACAAATACAGGCTGAGGACACTTCTACTTTGAGCAGCAATACTGTAAATTCTCTCACTGGCAAAATCTATAAGGGGGTTCTAGTATAGCTTAAACAGAGCAATTTAAAACCCTGGCAGTTGAAAACCATTGAAAATCTTGAGCAAGTTCAGCTGGGGGACCAGGGAGACTGCAGTTCAGTAATGAAGCTCTACTCACAGACTCAAAGAAGAGTTCCAGAGGTTAAGGGTCCTGTCCATAACACCGAGCAGTCCAACAGCCAGTCCTGGAAGGCTCCACGGGAAGCAACCCCCTGGAGCGTCAGCAGTCCATCCTTCTGGAAGTCAGACCAAGCACACACTAACTCTGTACCCAGGCTCCAGCCTATTTACCCCCTTCCCTAACCACCTACTGAGCACACCCCCTCAGGGATTGGTCAGATGGCTGCAAATATTGATTTGAATCTCTCCACCTCAGACTCTTGAAGTTTCTGAACAGAGCTAAGCAATCAATCCCACAGTCTGAAGCCACAACAAACAAAATAAGATAATCTTACGCCTCTATGAAGCTGGATGAGCCAAAAACTACACGTTCCTAGTACCTAACTTGGATGGTGCTACATAGGTCTATCCTGATATCAGTTTACCTTTGCCTTAACTTTGTGTTATTTATTGGTGCTATTTATTATCCTTGTCATCATTATCCTCTATTTCATAAGCCCATTTTTTAAAGACTACAATTAAAACAAAAAACTTTCAAAAAGTTTACAGAGATAATCTTTTGATTTTCATCAACTGTAAACCCATTTAGCAGTAATGAATTCAATGGCTATTTTCTTTGTTTATGAGAATGGTATTATTACACCAACATTTCACTGCTGCCTTTGAAACATGCAATTCCCTTAACACAAACGTATTGTAAATCAATCAGATGTGAAATTGAAAATAAAAAATGACATGTTTGCCCAAACTCAGCCCAGCTAGGAATATAAACTGTAAACTGCTATCTCTTGTCTTTGGCAGGAAAAATGAAGCATTGTGTTGTAGTGTTCAGCAAGATACATCTTTAATGTTCCTATTATTTATCTCTGCACATCTTGGGTAATATAAATAAGTATTTTGGAAAAGGTTCAAAAGAAGTTTTAAGCTTACTACTTTCACGTGCCTTTTATATTTTTTCAGAATGGCTTGTACTGTACCAAAAAAAATGAAAGCTGTTGTCTGTCTGAATTGAGCTTAACTTTAATGACATACATAAGCTTTATTCTGCAAACAAAGTGCTTATAAGCTACCAATCCATATATGTATGTACTCTAGTATTATAAAATGAATGATTTCAAAGGGCTGCAAGATTTTAGATTAACACATTCTTACTAAATGCCTACACCAACAGATTAATAAATATGCTGTTATAAATTGATCAAATAATGCAAAATGAATGCACAAATTTAAATGAACAGATTGTTATATGTATTCTCCTGATCTTTCTTTGTACAGATAATAATGTCTGCTACCAAGTACATGTGGATCATTTGCTTCTGATAGTAGGATCTTTATTTCAGTAGCTGCATTGCAAGTGATCAGCCTGGTAACTTTTGTTTCATATTTATTTAATTTGTTATGATAAAGGACACTCTAGTAGGAGTATGGAAAATCAGTAATGATAGTAGACAGCAAGTTGAGATAGCACTGACCAAATAAGGTAAGCGGGAAAGGAAGAGAGAATTGAATTGCTGCTGTGGTGTATGCTTATAAAACACTGGGGTTGATTTACTAAGGGCAATTAGGCTGTTCACTTTGCAAGGGAATTTGCCCTGGGGCTCAGAGAATGAGATGAAGCTTTGCTGATTTCCCTCATCCAATTATGTGCATGCAAAAATGCTGTTTTTAATTTTATTTGCGCATGATTGGGTGTTCTTTGCAAAGTAAAATTTCACAACATTCACTAAGCTCTGGGGAAAATTTGCTTGTAAAGTGAGTAGGCTATTTACCTTTTGTAAATCAAACCTGGTGGTTTATCACTGCTAGAGTGAGCAGAAATCAATTTTGATGAGAGTTTCCAACATATTTCATACATTGATGAGCTACAATATTTGTGGAATAAAGGGAAAAGATGGACATGACTGAAACCTTTAAATTCATTAGAAATGAGGTAGTAATGAGAGTAAGATTCAGGGCACTATTTACAGTATGAACCTAAGATAAAAAACAGGGGACATGACCTTAAAATGGTTGTAAAGGCAGAAGGTTTTTTTATCTTAATACATTCTATGCATTAGGATAAAAAACCTTCTGTGTGTAGTAGCCCACCTCAGCCCCCCTAATGTTGGTAAAATTCCAGTACAGGGGACAAAAAATAGAATCCAAGTATGACATTTATCACGGGACTTAGAATGAGAGTAATGATGGAGTAAAGATTACTTAAATTTCCAAAGTCAGTACAGGTAGAAAAGGGAAATAAGGTGTTTATAACATCGAGTAGTTACATACTTTATACAACCTTTGAGAGTAGTTTTAACTAAAGACGAGTGAGATCGTCACTATTTGGTGGTCCAAACTAAATGTTTTCCATTTATCGGATGAGTGAAATGTTCGTTTAAAAGGGGTCTCGAATCACTTACAACACTTTAAAATGAAA